>JANAVB010033625.1:0-41583 GCA_029216955.1 Iris pallida
TTTCATTAGCTTCTCCTCATGATTCTAAACCACATTAGAACTTGTCATTTTCTATTTTGAGGCTTTAATTCTTGTAGATCGAGAGTCTTGCTATTTTTGGATTTTGGTGGTTTTGATCAATCAAACTTCTTTGTTTTCAAGTTTTGATGGTTCCATGTTGTAGAGAATTTCATTCTACCCCATTTTGACCTTTGGAAGTTGGATTCGGACTTATTTTGACCAAGATATGGACTATTGAAGCTTAGATTCAACTTTAGAGTTCTTGCTGTTCTTGCCATTTGGAGAAGACAGTGAACAGTGAGCTAGCTTTTTAGCTTACGCCACTGAGCTGTACGCTGCTCTTTAGCGAGCATACGCTAGCCTTGGTACGCTGCTCTTTAGCGAGCGTACGCTTGCCTTGGTGCGCTGCTCTTTAGCGAGCGTACACTAGCCTTGATACGCTGTCTATTGGCAGCGTGTCTTTTGCGTACGCTAGCGTGAGCGTGCCCTAGACCCTTTCGTATGCTAGCTCAAGCGTACGCAGTCTAGAGCGTACGCTGACCTGTAGCTTGAGCGTACGCGTGCCTTGGTATGCTAGCTTAAGCGAGCAAGGTGTACGCTGGCCTGAGCATAGTTTGACCTGAGCGTATGGCCTTTGGCTGACTTGGTCTCATGTCAGCGTGTCAGATTTGGTTTTATTTTCCTTAAGCTTGGCTCTTTTATAGCCCTGTATATTGATATTTTATTAGATATTTTACGCCCATTTTATATCCTTACGCCTTTTGTCCTGAACTTGATAATTACGAATTTTACTTGATATGTTTGGAATTGACAATTGAGCATGACCTGATAGTGACCCGTAGTGGTGCGCTCCTGACATGAGTAACCTGACATGACCTGATAGTGGCCCGTCGTGGCGCACTCCTGACAAGTACAATTGACCTGATAACCTGACATGTTATACCTTGATAAGCTGTTGCGACGGCTACCTGACATGACATGACCTGTATAATAACCTGGACACCGTGGGCGATTGTGCTTGTATAAATAATCCAGTCTTGTCTTGCATCATGTCTAGGAGGGGACTCCTGAGTACCACGGTCAGGAGTACCTATTGAAATAAACTAAGGGCTAATAACTAGATTAATACATTAGTCATGAAGAGATTTTCCAGCTACAGGCAATCCCTTACCTGGGCACGCCTTGGGATCTGTAAGCCTGCCGTCGAGTAGGGCACATTTCCAGTACACTGTCATGTGTTGCACCCTTCAAGCTACCTAAGGGTACATTCGTTTCCTGGACGATGTACCACCTGAATTCAACTCTAATCTTTTAACCCGGGGAACCTGGATGGTCTGCAGGGCTTGTGGCTGTGGAATAATCTTACTGCATCTTGTTAGTAATTAGGCTTGTGACAACCCTAGTTAGTTTAAAGTATCAAGCCGTAATTCTTGCTTGGCCGTGAAGTGATTGGATGGAGTCTAACCTGTCTAGTCTTGCCCTGATCATGTTCCAGATTACTGCATGACCAGAATGCTTGTATTTATTTTATCGATAAATGTGAAAATTCTAAGCTCTGTTCAGACGAAGGGTTATAACCCCGGTCCTTGTTTGGTTTACCGATTGTAACCTGGCTATCTGAATAGTTTCATGGTTATCTCGTCGTATATCATCCTGATGTATTTCTTATTCCAGTTCCTACTTTATTCCAGTTCTTACTTTATTTATATCTGTGCGATTACTGGTTTTAGTTCTTAAGTGAAGCCCCTTTGTGGTACTTGCTCTTTCTGGGGGTCTGACCCAGCTGGTTTAGTGTGGCCAGATTTCGGAGCACCTCCAAAGGATCTACCGACCTTCCTGCCAGATGGTGAACACTAGAAGGAATCCTGGCAACGAGTGGGTTATTTTGGCTCTCCCACTCTATTGTAAAAAAAAATAGTTCTTTTGAGGGCGTTTAGCCGACGAGCACCTGTTTAGCTCGATTGCATTACTTACTGTCTGCCTACGGCTGTAACATGATTAACAGATCCTAGGGTTGATCATGTATGACTAAACTCTTGCTAGTCCTAACATTTTGTAACGACTAGCTTCATGATCAGCTGAATATGTAATATTTGGGACGCCTTATGTTGTATATTTAATGATCATACATCTTGTGACTTTTACTTACTTGCTTATGATTAAGACAATAGGCTTGTTCATGACCTTAAGAGACTGCTGGCTTGTAGATAAACCCTCATGTATCCTAGACAGTCGTGACCATATAGCGAGGTGGGTTGTACTTCAATATGCGTAGCTGGCTATGTCTGCCCCCGCTCTCCAGTATTCTAGTTCTGGGGCGTGACATGGTTTAAGTGGTGGCCCATGCAGGTCTTGTAAATCAAGATATGTGAGGGTTTACCGAATAGATGTCACAATCAGTATTCGTCCTTGATCTCTGCTCATATCTTCTGAATCCCTGAATTCCTTGTCCTGATCATATGCTTGTATCGTTGATCTGTCCTGGTCCTTCCTTATTGTTCCCTATGTCGTCTTCTTCAGCGGTATTGTTTGTGGTCCTACCGACCAGCAAGGCGGAGCACCTCCCGCGGACCAGCAGCAACCTGGTGATCAAGCCCAGCATTCCGGAGTAGCCTCCAGAGTCGTGCCTTCTGACGGAGAACCACCAGTCCAGCCAGTTCAGCCTGTCGAGCCCGATGATGGCACTTTGGTAGGTCTCGTCAGGACCTTGATAGCTTCTCAAGATTGTCGTGGAGATGCATTGCAACAGGCAGTGGCGGATGCTTTGACCAGAGGCGGTCATCCAGGGAACAGCGCGGCCAACAGCTTCAAGCGCTTGAACCCTCCCTTCTTTGACGGTAGTGAAGATGCTATCGCAGCAGATGCATGGCTTCAGGACACAGAGGTGGTTCTAGAAGTAGCCAAGACTCCAGAGAATGAGAAGGTAGCCGTGGTGCGCCTGCAGTGTTAGATCTTGCCCGCAGCTGGTAGGCAGCACAGGCCCGTTGGATTAGCAGCACCTATTGCTTGGGCAGTATTCAGAGAGAGATTTCAGACCAAGTATTTCAATGCCGTGGCTCGGTATGATCTGCAGACGAGGTTTACCAATCTGAAGCAAGGAGACAGGACGGTCGACGGATATGCGGCCGAGTTTTCTAGACTCAGTCGGTTTGCTCCCACCCTGGTGGCAACCGAGTATGATAGAGCCCAGCGGTTCCAGCAGGGACTTCACCTGGAGATCTTGTTGGCAGTTGAGCAGTTTGAGCATCAGACTTTTGATGCAGTCTTGAGAGCAGCCCGGAGGCATGAGTATACCTCCCAGAGGATTGTGGATAGGACCGGAGGTCGGAAGAGATCTCATGGCCAGATGAATCAGTCTTCAGCACCGGCCCCGGCAGCCAGGGCTTTGAATATTGGAGCTCCGAGGCGAACGGCCTCAGTAACGTCGGTTCAGCATTCCACTCTGACGTACCCTCAGCAGCAGAAGCAGAAGCAGTCTTCCGCAGTGGGATGTTCTCATTGTGGGAAGCCAGGCCATGTGGTGGCAGATTGTCGCAGGGCACAAGGATTGTGTCTGGCTTGTGAAGCACCAGACCATAGGGTTGGATCCTGCCCGAATAGGGGTGGTTCATCATCGTCCAACCTTCTAGCTCTTCGGTGAGAGGGCCAGCACCGGTCCAGCAACAGCAGCAGTACCCATTGCCGAGGCCCTTGCCGCCTCAGACCCAAGTATTCCAGCAGCAGAACCCCCAGCAGTATGTTCAAGCCCAAGCCCAGAGTCAGAGCAGACAGCGAGGATTTCAGCAGAGGGGACCAGCACCCCGAGGGCACGGTCAGGCTATGGTAATGACCGTGGAGGAAGGATTGGCACCAGGAGAGGTAGTGGCAGGTACTATTCCTCGTCAACTCCTTTCCAGCTTCAGCTTTATTTGATTCTGGTGCATCGCATTCTTTTATGTCTGTACGATTTGCGACACGGGTAGGATTGGAGCCCGAGTCATTATCAGTAAGGCTCAATATACTTACTGGTAACGGACTTGTGGGAGTAGATAGAGTGTTTTCCTCGTGTCGGATCGTAGTTAGCGGTAGAGAGTTTCCCGCTAGATTGATAGAATTCCCGATGGCCGATTATGATGTGGTCTTAGGGATGGATTGGTTGAGGAACCAGTATGCTAGGATAGATTGCCACCTTGGTAGGGTTGTTTTTAGCATTCCAGGCGAGCCGAAGTTTCTTTCTCTCGAGGAGAGGTTGAGTCATCTCCTCCAGTATTGCGGATGGCAAGTAGCAGCAGTTCAGTTGCCCAGGATAGTGGATGAGTTCCCAGATATTTTTCCAGAAGAGCTTCCAGGTATGCCTCCGGAGCGGGAGATCAAGTTTACTATAGACTTGATTCCCGGAACAGCCCCAGTGTCAGAGAGAGTCTACAGGATGGCGCCATCAGAGTTGGAGATCTTGTATAAGATGATTGAAGAGCTTAGAACCAAAGGATTCATTCGTGCTAGTGGATCACCTTGGGGAGCCCCGATGCTTCTTATGAAAAAGAAGGATAGTACGTCCAGGTTATGTATTGATTATCGTACCTTGAACTCAGTAACAATCAAGAACAGATACCCTCTTCTGAAGATAGATGACTTGTTTGATCAACTCAAAGGGGCATCAGTATTCTCGAAGATTGATTTGCGCTCGGGTTATCATCAGATCAGAGTCAGAGAGCAGACATCCCGAAGACAGCTTTAGATCGAGATATGGGCATTGGGAGTTCCTTGTTATGCCTTTTGGGCAAACAATGCGCCGGCAGTATTCATGGACCTCATGAATCGTATCTTCATGCCATACTTGGATCAGTTTGTGATCGTATTCCTAGACGACATCCTGGTCTACAGCAAGAGTGAGGCGGAGCATGAGCAGCATCTCCGTATAGTTCTTCAGATCCTTAGAGAGCACCAGTTATATGCCAAGTTCAGTAAATGCGAGTTCTGGCTCGATCGCATTTCGTACTTGGGTCATATCATCACTCGAGGAGGAGTAGAAGTGGATCCCCAGAAGATTGTGGCTATTGAGTCATGGCCAGTGCCCAGCACAGTTGCAGAGGTTCGTAGTTTTCTTGGATTGGCTGGCTACTACCGGCGGTTTGTTTCAGATTTTGCTCGGATTTCAGCACCATTGACCCAGTTGACCGCAAGGATGCGCAGTTTGCTTGGACAGCAGAGTGTCAGAGTTCTTTTGAGCAGTTGAAGCGAGGCCTGATACAGCTCATATTCTCACGCTTCCAGATGGGACCGGAGGATTCTCAGTGTACTGTGATGCTTCAGGCAGAGGTTTAGGATGTGTTCTGATGCAGTATGGAAGGTAATAGCTTATGCGTCACGACAACTTCGTGATCATGAGAGGAATTACCCAACCCATGACTTGGAGCTGGCAGCGGTAGTGTTTGTACTTAAGTTATGGAGGCACTATTTGTATGGAGATAGGGTGGAGATTTTCACCGATCACAAGAGCCTGAAGTATGTTTTCACCCAGAAGGATCTTAACATGCGTCAGAGAAGGTGGCTGGAGCTTCTTGTGGATTATGATGTCAACCTGCAGTATCATCCTGGGAAGGCCAATGTCGTAGCAGATGTATTGAACAGGAGAGCCGGAGCTTATTTCCTAACAGCGCAGCCAGAATTGTTAGCAGATCTTCAGAAGATGGGTATAGAAGTTATTCTTCCTTCCAGTGTGGCATTAATGGCCAGTATGCAAGTTCAGTCCACTATAGTCGAGAGGATCCGGAAGGCGCAGTCGGCAGATTCTAAGCTTCAGCGACTCAGAGCCGAGTGTGAGGCAGGACGAAGACCAGAGTTATGTATTCATGAGGATGGTACACTTCGACATGGTAAGCGTCTTTGTGTACCCAGCGTTGATATCCGCAGGAGATCATGTCAGAAGCACACAGTTCGCAGTATTCCATCCATCCCGGCAGTATGAAGATGTACCGTGATATCCGGCAGCATTTCTGGTGGAATGGCATAAAGCGGAAGATAGTTCGGTTTGTCTCTCGGTGTTTGGTTTGCCAACAAGTTAAAGCCGAACATCAGAGACCGGCTGGACTTCTTCAGCCCTTGTCGATTCCAGAATGGAAGTGGGAGCATGTGACCATGGATTTTGTGACTGGACTACCTAGGTCCCCAGCTGGTAGAGATGCTATCTGGGTTATAGTTGATCGGCTTACGAAAGTGGCTCACTTTCTTCCATTCAGAGTTGGTCAGTCGACAGCTCAGTTAGCAGAGATGTGCCTCAGGCAGATTGTCAGATTGTACGGTGTGCCAGTCAGTATCACCTCAGACCGAGATTCAAGATTTATGTCGCTCTTTTGGCGTAGCTTGCAAGAGAGCTTGGGAACTCATCTCCAGTTCAGTTCAGCATATCACCCGCAGACAGATGGCCAGTCGGAGCGCACGATCCAGACTCTTGAAGACATATTGCGGTCTTGCACACTTGACTTCGGTGGTTCATAAGAAGATCACTTGCACCTGGTGGAATTCTCGTACAACAACAGTTTCCAGGCCAGTATCCAGATGGCACCGTTCGAGGCACTGTATGGTAGGAAGTGCAGATCCCCGCTAGTCTGGGATGATGTTAGAGAGAGATAGATGCTTTGTCCAGAAATGATTGCCCAGACAGTTGAGGTGGTCAGGAGAGTCCGAGATCATCTTCGAGTTGCACAAGATCGCCAGTACCATTGGGCCGATTCTCATTGGTGCCCTCTCGAGTTTTCGGTCGGCGATCATGTATTCCTGAGGATTTCGCCTAACCGTAGCGTCATTCGTTTCGGCGTACGGGGCAAGCTTAGTCCTAGGTATATAGGACCATTTGACATTCTGGAGCGAGTAGGAGATGTATCCTATCGTCTCGCTCTTCCACCGTCGCTAAGCGAGGTGCATGACGTGTTCCATGTATCCCAATTACGACGGTATATCCCGGACCCGAGCCACATCCTGAATCATTCGGAATTGGTTGTTGGTACCAACCTTTCGTATGAGGAGAGGCCCGTGTCTATATTGGACCGGAGAGAGAAGATCCTCAAGAACAAGACTATCAAGTTAGTCCGAGTTGCTTGGGGTCATCACTCTTTGGGGGAGTCAACGTGGGAGCGTGAGGATGATATCCGATCGCGATATCCCGACTTGTTTGACTCGTGAGGTATAATGTCTTTCTTATGCCTCCTGCCTTCGATTCCTTGCTTGCATGATTGATTGATTGCCTAGTATAGCTAGCTTGTTTTTAATGTAGCTTGTCATTGCTCCTCTAGCCTCTTGATTAAATTCCGAGGACGAAATTCTTTTAAGGTGGGTAGAGTTGTAATGCCTGTGTTCGTATTACATATTTTGGGATACGTATACGTATTTTATTCTGTATTGCCTGATTCCTTGTTTAGCTCTTGGCTTGGTTTAACTCTCGGTTTGGGTTGGCTTGGTTCGGCCGGCCCAATGCTTGGTTCATCATGGACCAAGGGTGGAACACCTTAGCCTATGCTTCTCCTTCATTTCCACCACAACCCCCTTCTTTATTATGCCTACCAACCTTCTCTCTCCTCCATAATTCTCATTTACTTCTCCTTCCCCCACCATTACTCTTCTCCACCAACCAAGAACACCATAGACAAGTGCAACTTGCTTCCACAAGAGAACCCCTTTTGATGGTTTCATTAGCTTCTCCTCATGATTCTAAACCACATTAGAACTTGTCATTTTCCATTTTGAGGCTTTAATTCTTGTAGATCTAGAGTCTTGCTATTTTTGGATTTTTGGTGGTTTGATCTATCAAACTTCCTTGTTTTCAAGTTTTGATGGTTCCATGTTGTAGAGAATTTTATTCTACCCGATTTTGACCTTTGGAAAGTTGGATTCGGACTTGTTTTGACCAAGATATGGACTGTTGAAGCTTAGATTCAACTTTAGAGTTCTTGCTGTTCTTGCCATTTGGAGAAGACAGTGAACAGTGAGCTAGCTTTTTAGCTTACGCCACTGAGCTGTACGCTGCTCTTTAGCGAGCGTACGCTAGCCTTGGTACGCTGCTCTTTAGCGAGCGTACGCTTGCCTTGGTACGCTGCTCTTTAGCGAGCGTACGCTAGCCTTGATACGTTGCCTATTGGCAGCGTGTCTTTTGCGTACGCTAGCGTGAGCGTGCCCTAGACCCTTTCGTACGCTAGCTCAAGCGTACGCAGTCTTGAGCGTACGCTGACCTGTAGCTTGAGTGTACGCGTGCCTTGGTACGCTAGCTTAAGCGAGCAAGGTGTACGCTGGCCTGAGCATAGTTTGACCTGGGCGTATAGCCTTTGGCTGACTTGGTCTCATGTCAGCGTGTCAGATTTGGTTTTATTTTCCTTAAGCTTGGCTCTTTTATAGCCCTGTATATTGATATTTTATTAGATATTTTACGCCCATTTTATATCCTTACGCCTTTTGTCCTAAACTTGATAATTACGAATTTTACTTGATATGTTTGGAATTGACAATTGAGCATGACCTGATAGTGACCCGTAGTGGTGCGCTCCTGACATGAGTAACCTGACATGACCTGATAGTGGCCCGTCGTGGCGCACTCCTGACAAGTACAATTGACCTGATAACCTGACATGTTATACCTTGATAAGCTGTTGCGACGGCTACCTGACATGACATGACCTGTATAATAACCTGGACACCGTGGGCGATTGTGCTTGTATAAATAATCCAGTCTTGTCTTGCATCATGTCTAGGAGGGGACTCCTGAGTACCACGGTCAGGAGTACCTATTGAAATAAACTAAGGGCTAATAACTAGATTAATACATTAGTCATGAAGAGATTTCCCGGCTACAGGCAATCCCGTTACCTGGGCACGCCTTGGGATCTGTAAGCCTGCCGTCGAGTAGGGCACATTTCCAGCACACTATCATTTGTTGCACCCTTCAAGCTACCTAAGGGTACATTCGTTTCCTGGACGATGTACCCACCTGAATTCAACTCTAATCTTTTAATCCGGGGAACCTGGATGGTCTGCAGGGCTTGTGGCTGTGGAATAATCTTACTGCATCTTGTTAGTAATTAGGCTTGTGACAACCCTAGTTAGTTAAAGTATCAAGCCGTAATTTTTGCTTGGCCGTGAAGTGATTGGATGGAGTCTAACCTGTCTAGTCTTGCCCTGATCCTGTTCCAGATTACTGCATGACCAGAATGCTTGTATTTATTTTACCGATAAATGGTGGGAATTCTAAGCTTTGTTCAGACGAAGGGTTACAACCCCGGTCCTTGTTTGGTTTACGGGTTGTAACCTGGCTATCTGAATAGTTTTATGGTTATCTCGTCGTATATCATCCTTATGTATTTTCTTATTTCCAGTTTCTACTTTTATTCCAGTTTTTACTTTATTTATATCTTGTGCTGATTGCTGGTTTTAGTTCTTAAGTGAAGCCCCTTTGTGGTACTTGCTCTTTCTGGGGTCTGACCCAGCTGGTTTTGTGTGGCCAGATTTCGGAGCACCTCCAGAGGATCTACCGACCTTCCTGCCAGATGATGAACACTAGAAGGAATCCTGGCAACGAGTGGGTTATTTTTGGCTCTCCCACTCTATTGTAAAAAAAATATATTCTTTTGAGGCGTTTAGCCGACGAGCACCTGTTTAGCTCGATTGCACTTACTTAGTATCTGCCTACGGGCTGTAACATGATTAACAGATCCTAGGGTCGATCATGTATGACTAAACTCTTGCTAGTCCTAACATTTTGTAACGACTAGCTTCATGATCAGCTGAATATGTAATATTTGGGACGCCTTATTGTTGTATATTTAATGATCATACATCTTGTGACTTTTACTTACTTGCTTATGATTGAGACAATAGGCTTGTTCATGACCTTAAGAGACTGCTGGCTTGTAGATAAACCCTCATGTATCCTAGACAGCCGTGACCGTATAGCGAGGTGGGTTACACTTCAATATGCGTAGCTGGCTATGTCTGCCCCCGCTCTCCAGTATTCTGGTTCTGGGGCGTGACACAATATCTTGGATTTCATTGTATTAGTGCACTGCAAATCCAATTGGCTGCACTGCATAACCTGTTGTACTAAACATTACTTCTTTGTTTTGTACTAAACATTACTTCTTAGTTTTGTACTAAACATTACTTCTTAGTTCTGGACTATGGACACATTCACATGACTTGTGGTGGATTGATGGGTAGCCTTAGTACAGTACATGTCAATGTAAATAGCAGCCCATCTCCCTCATCTATCTGTATGTGTCACCCCACATTCACCTCTTATCTTTGTCACATGTGGCAGTGCAATTAGTCATGTGTTATCATCTCTGGACTGATGTGTACAGGCCTAGTCCATGATTGGTGTTTCAGTTTTAATAAACCTTAGCATATACAATGAAGCCATTGAGTTTGTGTGCTAACAAATGTGAACTAGTGCCTGGTATTAGAGAGTATCATGGGGAGTGATGATCCAGTAAGTATCAATTTAACCTTGCAGAGAAAAGGGGTTGTATTGGTTAAGACAATTCCTGCCATTACAATATATATGTGTATGACATTACCTACACTATTGATCTGTATAGGTGAAATTAGACACTGCCATATAGGGAATAGGCTATAGCTTTGTGTTTAGCCATTGCCTACATGGGTAGGGGTCCCCATGACAAGGTTGGGATGTTAGTTACCTGGAACTGGACAAGAGATTAGGCTAGTCAAATCCACAAAAAGATAGTAATAGACAGGAGCTTGCTAATGAGCCCATTGAATAGATTGAATACTAGAGGTGTTAGGCTTGAGCATATAGGCTACTGAACATTAATTGCACAGGTTCTGTATATCCTTCACATGTTGTTGTGTATTGTCACCCCTTATTAGCCATCAACATCTTAGTAAATGTTCGAGTTTGGTCAACTTTTAGTTGGGAATCCTGCCAATGTCACAAGCAAAATAAGTCCGATTTCTATTATCTTTTCTCCATCATGTTGGGTGAAGGGCCTTGTCCCTTGGTGACAAATTCTGTGCAGATAATTATTGTCCTAGTGTCCAATCCCAGGATGGACTTATATACAATACAGTTGCTCTGTTGTTTGATGCTCTGGCCATCCACAGGTTCAAATCCTGCATCACTTATATATCAGTCCAATAGATTAATGTAAACCCATTGCCTTAGCATCAACCTTGATATTCTTCATAGCAGATTTCTTTTGCATTGTGCTTACATGTTTAATCTTCCATTCATGGTACCAGTTATGGATGTTACTATCCAGTCCTAAGGAAATTGCCAGGACAGTGAGCACCACTACTTTCTAAAAAGAATGCAAGTGTGAATACAGTCTACCTATAGCTAATGGTCTTGACCTAGACACCTATAAGCTATGTTAAATTGACTACCAAGAGGGGGGAAAGACAACCAAGCCTTTAAGAGCTAATTGAAACAGTGAGAGTAATCAACAATAACTTCCAATATATATATATTTTGCATGGTCAAATCACATGTTTATTAGGTGTAATACAATACAGGATACTTGGACTCCAACCCTTCACTTGCTCAATATTCACAGCTCGAGGCGACAGGCAAGTACACTTTCTGTTCTACTTCCAATTCTGATAGTTTTGTGCAGTATATGGTCATATGTTCTTCTGCTTGATGACACGATGGACACACGAGTGAGAGTCATGAACCCCATTTATTACACTCTTGTTTAGCTTCTTTTTCAGGACTTATTTAGGTTCATGAGTACGGGTCGGGAGGGGAAATATTCTAGTAGACGTGTGAACTTCCCATTCTATCCCAGTGTCTTTCGTGAATGCTAGCCGCTGCACACGACACGTGCAATGTGCCTGATTTACCCCATAGCCGTTCACATGTCGAAACAGATATGTCAATTCACTTAGATAGCTTGTCTTTTATTATTTTACCACTTGACATGTCACTATGCTCTCATGTTCTTTCCAGTTGACATATTACTCTATGATTCATACTTCATTCTAGATATACCATGTCATCACATTATTATTCAGTTTCTTTTTACATATGTCATATATTCATGTACTGTCGATTCTATTATGTTGAGGATAGTATTTCAGCTTGTGTGCTTGTTCCAATCCTGACTGGATAACCAACATTTTAGGTGATGAGTTAGAGGACTTTTGCACTACATATTATGAGCACACTGCAGATCCCGACTTTGGTGCACAGGACGAGTTGGAGGCTGCCTATGCAGACTTGCCTGCTACAGATGGCTTTCAGTAGTTTTATTCTATTATCTTCATAGCTTGTTCAGTTTGAGAATTTTGATGTATTTTCTATTTTAGACTCATGAGTTGATGTTCTAGTACCTTACCTTTCTTTTGAGTTGTGACATTGGGTACAATTTGATATTGGAGTTCGTCATATTATTTATTATCTATCACTCCAAGATATTTATAGAATTCTCTATACTTGGCCTCTTTTTGAATTGTTTACTTTGTGTAAATGAATATAAACTACGTGGTTGTATTTGTAAACTGTGGAGATGACTAGACAGCGTTCTACCGCCGATACTGCGGCGTAGGCTGGACGTACCCACGACTCCTGCCCAAATATTGGGTGCGGGTCGTGACAATACCACCACCCTATTTTGTGGCCACTTCCCCCTAACTTCCTTACAGCCTATAATCACTTCTCTACTTATTTTACAACCATTTTCATTTAATTTACTCTCAAACATACCAAAAACTGGTGGGTTGCACAAGTAGTCCTAGGCTAAAGTTTCAGTGACATGGGGTCTCTCCGGCGACCAAACGAGAAGGTGTAGACGCCTAAGAGCAAGCTTAGGAGGTAGCTGAGGGTCTTTGTTGGTGTTTTTTGCCTTTGGACTAGAAAAGATAGTCCCACATCGGCTACACCAAATGGTGAGTATCTCAATCTAATGCATTGCTTGTGTTGAGGTGTGCACATGAGGTGTAGTGGGGCACAAGTTTGTGCCATGTGGGAGTATTTTCCTAGAAGGAAAAAAGATTAAATCCAACAAGGATGTAAGTTAATTTTTGTTGTACGGACTCGAACTCGGACGCGGACTCCGGGATGTCTCGTGCATGCACGGGAGTGTTCGGAGGGTAGGCGTGGACTGGCACACTTCTATGCTGATTGTGGGATGATCTAAAATATCAAACTCTATTTTGAGTATTGGTATTTTAGTCCCACATCGGATAGGAGAAGAGGTGAAGTCTCAACTCCACTCTATAAATAGATTCACTCTATAAATAGAGCCCCTTGGCCTCCTTTGAAAGATGCACCAAGAAGAGAGTTGAGGGAGTCTGTTAAGTCCAGGAAGCTCGTTCAAGTCTTAAATATTGACTTACGAGCGTTCCAGAAGTCCTTCGTGAACTTGCTGGTTCCTGGAAGCTGTTCGTGCTCGTGTGGGGTGAATAAAGCTTTGAGCAACGGTGATCATTCACCCCAGCAGGAGTTATTTCATCTTCGCCAGTCATCTTCTTTGTTGGTTTTTTCAGGTTTCTATTAACGCACCTTCGGTGAAGTGTTTGCGTTGATATTATCAGAATTCTGTTTGTGCACCTTCTGTGAAGGGTAGCACTTGTAGAATTTCTCTTACGTACCTTTTGTGAAGTGTTACGTTCTGTGCACCTTCTGTGAAGGGTAGCACTGGTGGGATTTTACTACGTACCTTCGGTGAAGTGTTACGTAATAACGATTGTTTGTACAATTGTTATGATAGTTCAGTTACCCATCGAAAAATTGTGCCTCGGCACTAACAATCTCAAAGCTTTATTAAGAAGATGGATAATTCTCGTGCTTCGCTCATCGATACCGACTTTAACAAGTTGGAAAAATTCGATGGCGAACACTTCCAGATATGGAGGCGAAAGGTCACTTTAAATCTTCAACTCGTGAATGTTGATTATGTGCTGTCAGAAGAAGAACTGATCGTTCCAACCACTGGATCTGCTGCGGCTGTGGCCGCTGCTACGACCAAGCAAGCGAAGTGGAAGAGAGAAAACAGTATATGCAAACTACTGATACTCAATTCCATGGAAGACTCTCTGGCAGAGTCCTACTCCAAGAAGACATCTGCCAAAGACATATGGGACTCCTTGGGAAAGCTCTATAAAGATGACGAGAACCGTTCCAAGATCTTCATGGTAGAAAAATACCACAAGTGGACCTTCGAAGACGAGAAGGCGATGCTGCCCCAAGTAAAGAATTTTCTAAAGTTGCGTCAGAAACTAAAAGACGAGAACATGCCCCTCGTCGATAAGTTTGTCGTTGGAGGGATCGTCGTAAAACATCCTGCAGGATAGAGTAACTTCTATGCAAGGATGCATCGAAAGAAGATAGAAATTAGCTTGGAAGATTTCTTGCAAGAGATCCATGTTAAGGACGAGATGCGCTCTTAACAGAAGATGGATACTCTGTCCCAGCAACTGGCGAAGGCAAATCTGGTCCAAACCAGAGAGTACCAGGGGAAGCAGGCTGCTTCTCATCGCAAAAAGAAAGACTTCACGAATCTGAAAGTGAAGGGTCCTGCTTTCAAGCAGCAGAAGTCCAAGTCCCATGTAACTTGCTTCAATTGTGGCAAGAAGGGCCACTACAAATCCGAATGCAAGTCCATGCCCAAAGAACAAGGTGAGCCTAGTAAGGTTTCTATGATTACTAATCTAGTTGCCATGATAGCACAGGTTGCAACTGTGGGGGCTGACTTGGACTGGTGGATAGACACTGGTGCGACCTGCCATGTCTGTTCAGATAAAGACTGGTTCATCTCTTATGAGCCAACTTCAGAGAAGGTCATAATGGAAAACCAGGCACAAGCTAAAGTATTGGGGATCGGCACGGTGGAGCTGAAACTCACATCGGGGAACACTCTGATGCTTCAAGGTGTGAAGCATGTTCCAGTAATTGCTAAGAACCTGATCTCTGGAAGTCTGCTCTATAACGCAGGCTTGAGGATGGACATCAATGCTGGCCAGTTGGTGATGTCCAAGAAGGGTACATTCTTCGGGAAAGCTTTCCAAACTGAAGGAATGTATAAGATTCAGCTTGTTATAACCCAGCATGATAATATAAATATAATCACTTTTTCTGATTATTCTCTTGAGTTGTGGCATAATAGGCTAGGACATGTTCATTGTAAAAGGATTAACAGAATGTCTAATCTAGGACTTATCTCCAAGTGTGGGGGTAAGGTAGAGAAATGCGAAGTATGTGCTCAGACGAAGATCACAAGGAAACCCTTTCATAGGGTCAATCGAAGCACAGATCTTCTGGAGTTGGTTCACTCAGATATCTGCGACTTCAAACAATTCTCTACAAAGGCCGGGATGAAGTATTTCATTACTTTCATCGATGAATTCTCAAAGTATGCTTTCGTCTACTTGCTCAAGTCTAAAGACGAAGCATTCGAGAAGTTCAAGGAGTTCAGGGCCGAGGCTGAGCGGCAAACTGGACAACAACTCAAGAGGTTAAGGAGTGATCGAGGCAGGGAGTATCGGTCTCATGAATTCTTATCATTCTGCAAAGAACGTGGAATAATCAATGAGACAACGGCTTCGTACTCTCCTCAATCCAACGGAGTAGCAGAAAGGAAAAACATAACATTGACAGAGATGATGAACTTCATGCTGTTGACTGCGGGTCTTCCAAAGTGTTACTGGGGAGAAGCTACACTAACGGTAACGTTCATTCTGAACAGAGTGCCATATGCAACTTCCGACATAACTCCTCATGAACTCTGGTTCAAAGTCAGACCTAACTTGAATGTCATTCGAGTATGGAGGTGTTTGGCTTATGTGAAGCTCCCGGATCTGAAGTTCAGAAGCTGGGGACAAGGACTACGAAGGCGATCTTCTTGGGGTATGCCGAGAAGAGTAATGCTCGGAGATTCCTTGATATCGAGTCAAACCATATCATCGAATCTCGCGATACTGAATACTTTGAAGACAAGTTTGCAAAACACAAGAATATTGTTCTCGCGGATCTTCCGGAGAATGATAAGGGTACAAAGCAGACAGAAGTCTTTAATGAACCAGTAGTCCAAGATGAAGCTGTCGTCAAGGAGACACCAGCTGAACCAGAACTCGCTGAGCCGTCAACTAAGCGAACGAGGAGGCCGAAAGACTTCAGAGATGACTTCGTCACCTATTATGTGGAAGCAGATCCGCTTACCTATGATGAGGCGATGAAGACCAGAGATGCTGTATTCTGGAAGGAGGCGATAGACAACGAGATCGACTCAATCACCTCCAACAACACATAGGTATTGGTTGACCTGCCAGAAGGAGCAAGACCCAACGGATGCAAATGGATCTTCAAGAAGAAGATGAAAGCAGATGGAACCATTGACAAGTTCAAGGCCAGGCTAGTGGCCAAGGGGTTTGCTCAGAAGCAGGGGATCGACTACTTTGACACTTATGCTCCAGTAGCTCGGATAACAACCATCAAATTGTTAATTGCTCTAACAGCAATACACAAGCTAGTGATACATCAGATGGATGTGAAAATGGCATTCCTTAATGGCGAGCTGACCAAAGAGATCTACATGCAACAACAAGAAGGTTTTATCGTCAGAGGCCTGGAAGACAAAGTCTGCAAGTTGATAAAGTCTCTGTATGGTTTGAAACAAGCTACCAAAATGTGGCATGAGAAGTTTTACAAGGTGATAAGGTCAAATAGCTACAGAGTCAGTAAAACAGACAAGTGTGTCTATACGAAGTTTGCTGACGGAAGAGGAGTAATCGTATGTCTTTACGTGGACGACATGCTAATCCTAGGTACGGATTTAAGCTGCGTCACAGAGACAAAGAAATTCCTCTCGACCAAGTTCAGTATGAAGGACTTGGGGATGCCGACGTAATCTTGGGGCTCAAGATCATTCGGACAGGCACTGGAATAGCACTGTCACAATCTCATTATATTGAGAAGATGCTCACTCGCTACGGGTATCAAGATCTTCCTTTTATTGATACACCGTACCGGAGTGATCAGAAGCTGGAGCCAAATTCGAGGAAAAGTGTCAGGCAGTTGGAGTACACTAGCATCATCGGAAGCTTAATGTACGCTACTACTGCCACAAGGCCTGACATAGCTTTTGCAGTGGGAATGCTGAGTCGGTTCGCTAGCAATCCAGGCATTGAGCACTGGAAAATAGTGAAGCATGTTATGAGATATCTCAAGAAAACTCAGACATATGCACTTTTCTACAGCGGAGATCCGTCAGTAGTGGAAGGCTTCAGTGATGCTAGCTGGTGTTCAGATATGGAGAGCGAGTATTCCACAGGTGGATTCGTATTCGCCATGGACGGAGCTGCTATATCGTGGAAGTCGAAGAAGCAGACTATGTTATCTCGCTCCTCCATGGAATCTGAATTTTTTGTATTGGATGCTGCTGCAGATGAAGCAGAGTGGCTTCGGGAGCTCATGTATGATCTTTCGGTGGTTGGGGCTCAAATACCGGCAATACCGATATACTGTGACAACCAGGCGGCAGCAGCAGTGGCATCAAATGAACTCTTCAACGGGAAGAAGAGAACAGTGCGGTTGAAGCACAGAGCAGTACACGATCTTATCAAGAGAGGTGTTATTGCAGTGATTGATGTTCAGAGTCAGGAGAACCTGGCGGATCCGTTCACCAAGGGCCTCAAGCGCCAGCTGGTCGATGACACGGCTTGTAAAATGGGCTTGAAGGCATTCTGATATTGTGTTATTACATTCCTACCATAAAGTTTTATGTTATTAGTTCAAAGACAAATCTACTAGGCATCTAGCTTTTGGTTCAAGGGAGGACTATTAACCAGAAGAATATCAGGAATGGTGGGTATTTGTCCTATGTGACATGGAGAGGTTACGGACCTACAACCACTGTTGTCTACTGTTGTTTTTTGCGGAAAACGGATCCTGTGGGAAGGTTGGCTTAAATGCCTTAATGAGTTCTCAGGCAGAGTGAATGCCTGGAGTGCTTTACAGGAAGCACGATAGCGCAGCACTACAAGGAGTATAACTCCATACTACAGTGGGGTGACTCCACCATGAGGTTCCCAGGTAGGGGTAATGCCTCGGCTTTACAAGCCAAGTCATAGCGGAGTAGCACCGCAAATAGGCAGGTAGCCTAATGTTGTATGATAATCATAATAAAGAGAGGTAGACAGCACTACAAAGAGGACGATGTCCTCATTTTACAGTAGCATGACACCACAAAGAGGTACCAGGTAGGGTAAAGCCTTTGCGAGCCATGTCATAATGGCACCGCACGGAAGCGCAAGGCTTCATACTGGGTAGTTTGGCACTACAAAGAGGCATGTGACCTCATGCTACAGTAGTATGACACTACGATGAGGTACCCAGGTGGGGTAAAGCCTCGGCTTTAAGCCATGTCATAGCGGCGTAGCACAGCAAAGAAGCGCAATGCTTCATGCCAAGACTCTTTATAAAGAACTCACCTATAGTGTATGGACAGAGATATCAGGCCGTCTCTTGAGGGTAAACTTGTAGACGCCGAAAAATTATACACTAAAACCAGGCTGGCACAAGGCCTTCAATGTGCAGCCAGAAGCACAGTTGATGTCATTATGTGAGTAGGAAGAATTGTAGTTATGGTGCAGAATTCAAGGCTTAGTTCATTCTTGTATCATGTTGTTATTTAACCTATGCGGGAAGATTCAAGTCGTAGCGACATCTCTCCTAATGCATGATGGGCAGTAACTGTGGGGAACGCTCAACCCATATATTGACATATTTGGGGGATTATTGGTGTTTTTGCCTTTGGACTAGAAAAGATAGTCCCACATCGGCTTTACCAAATGGTGAGTATCTCAATATAATGCATTGCTTGTGTTGAGGTGTGCACATGAGGTATAGTGGGGCATAAGTTTGTGCCATGTGGGAGTATTTTCCTAGAAGGAAAAAGGATTAAATCCAACAAGGATGCAAGTTAATTTTTGTTGTACGAACTGAGACTCGGACGCGGACTCCAGGATGTCTCGTGCATGCACGGGAGTGTTCGGGGGGTAGGCGTGGACTGGCACACTTCTATGCTGATTGTGGGATGATCTAAAATATCAAACTCTATTTTTAGTATTGTTATTTTAGTCCCACATCGGATAGGAGAAGAGGTGAAGTCACAACTCCACTCTATAAATAGAGCCCCTTGGCCTCCTTTGAAAGATGCACCAAGAAGAGAGTTGAGGGAGTCTGTTAAGTTCAGGAAGCTCGTTCAAGTCTCAAATATTGACTTACGAACGTTCCAGAAGTTTTTTGTGAACTTGCTGGTTCCTGGAAGCTGTTCGTGCTCGTGTGGGGCGAATAAAGCTTTGAGCAACGGTGATCATTCACCCCAGCAGGAGTTATTTCATCTTCGCCGGTCATCTTCTTTGTTGGTTTTTTTAGGATTCTATTAACGCACCTTCGGTGAAGTGTTTGCGTTGATATTATCATAATTCTGTTTGTGCACCTTCTGTGAAGGGTAGCACTTGTGGAATTTCTCTTAGGTACCTTCTGTGAAGTGTTACGTTCTGTGCACCTTCTGTGAAGGGTAGCACTGGTGGGATTTTACTACGTACCTTCGGTGAAGTGTTACGTAATAACGATTGTTTGTACAATTGTTACGATAGTTCAGTTACCCATCGAAAAATTGTGCCTCGGCACTAACAATCTCAAAGCTTTATTGAGAAGATGGATAATTCTCGTGCTTCGCTCAACGATACCGGCTTTAACAAGTTGGAAAAATTCGATGGCGAACACTTTCAGATATGGAGACGAAAGGTCACTTTAAATCTTCAACTCGTGAATGTTGATTACGTGCTGTCAGAAGAAGAACTGATCGTTCCAACCACTGGATCTGCTGCGGCTGTGGCCGCTGCTACGACCAAGCAAGCGAAGTGGAAGAGAGAAAACAGTATATGCAAACTACTGATTCTCAATTCCGTAGAAGACTCTCTGGCAGAGTCCTACTCCAAGAAGACATCTGCCAAAGAGATATGGGACTCCTTGGGAAAGCTCTATAAAGATGACGAGAACCGGTCCAAGATCTTCATGGTAGAAAAATACCACAAGTGGACCTTCGAAGACGAGAAGGCGATGCTGCCCCAAGTGAAGGATTTTCTGAAATTGCGTCAGAAACTAGAAGACGAGAACATGTCCCTCGTCGATAAGTTTGTCGTTGGAGGGATCGTCGCGAAACTTCCTGCAGGATAGAGTAACTTCTATGCAAGGATGCATCGAAAGAAGATAGAAATTAGCTTGGAAGATTTCTTGCAAGAGATCCATGTTGAGGACGAGATGCGCTCTTAACAGAAGATGGATACTCTGTCCCAGCAACTGGCGAAGGCAAATCTGGTCCAAACCAGAGAGTACCAGGGGAAGCAGGCTGCTTCTCATCGTAAAAAGAAAGACTTCACGAATCTGAAAGTGAAGGGTCATGCTTTCAAGCAGCAGAAGTCCAAGTCCCATGTGACTTGCCTCAATTGTGGCAAGAAGGGCCACTACAAATTCGAATGCAAGTCCATGCCCAAAGAACAAGGTGAGCCTAGTAAGGTTTCTATGATTACTAATCTAGTTGCCATGATAGCACAGGTTGCAACTGTAGGGGCTGACTTGGACTAGTGGATAGAAACTGGTGCGACCTGCCATGTCTGTTCAGATAAAGACTGGTTCGTCTCTTATGAGCCAACTTCAGAGAAGGTCATAATGGAAAACCAGGCACAAGCTAAAGTATTGGGGATCGGCACGGTGGAGCTGAAACTCACATCGGGGAACACTCTGACGCTTCAAGGTGTGAAGCATGTTCCAGTAATTGCTAAGAACCTGATCTCTGGAAGTCTGCTCTACAACGCAGGCTTGAGGATGGACATCAATGCTGGCCAGTTGGTGATGTCCAAGAAGGGTACATTCTTCGGGAAAGCTTTCCAAACTGAAGGAATGTACAAGATTCAGCTTGTTGTAACCCAGCATGATAATATAAATGCAATCACTTTTTTTGATTATTCTCTTGAGTTGTGGCATAATAGGCTAGGACATGTTCATTGTAAAAGGATTAACAGAATGTCTAGTCTAGGACTTATTTCCAAGTGTGGGGGTAAGGTAGAGAAATACGAAGTATGTGCTCAGACGAAGATCATAAGGAAACCCTTTCATAGGGTCAATGGAAGCACAGATCTTCTGGAGTTGGTTCACTCAGATATCTGTGACTTCAAACAATTCTCTACAAAGGCCGGGATGAAGTATTTTATTACTTTCATCGATGACTTCTCAAAGTATGCTTTCGTCTACTTGCTCAAGTCTAAAGACGAAGCATTCGAGAAGTTTAAGGAGTTCATGGCCGAGGCTGAGTGGCAAATAGGACAACAACTCAAGAGGTTAAAGAGTGATCGAGGCAGGGAGTATCGGTCTCATAAATTTTATCATTCTGCAAAGAACGTGGAATAATCAATGAGACAACGGCTTCGTACTCTCCTCAATCCAACGGAGTAGCAGAAAGGAAGAACATAACGTTGACAGAGATGATGAACTCCATGCTGTTGACTGCGGGTCTTCCAAAGTGTTACTGGGGAGAAGCTGCACTAACGGTAACGTTCATTCTGAACAGAGTGCCATATGCAACTTCCGACATAACTCCTCATGAACTCTGGTTCAAAGTCAGACCTAACTTGAATGTCATTCGAGTGTGGGGGTGTTTGGCTTATGTAAAGCTCCCGGATCTGAAGATTCAGAAGCTGGGGACAAGGACTACGAAGGCGATCTTCTTGGGGTATGCCGAGAAGAGTGATGCTCGGAGATTCCTTGATATCGAGTCAAACCATATCATCGAATCTCGCAATATTGAATACTTTGAAGACAAGTTTGCAAAACACAAGAATATTGTTCTCACGGATCTTTCGTAGAATGATGAGGGTACAAAGCAGACAGAAGTCTTTAATGAACCAGTAGTCCAAGATGAAGCTGTCGTCAAGGAGACACCAGCTGAACCAGAACTCGCTGAGCCGTCAACTAAGCGAACGAGGAGGCCGAAAGACTTCGGAGATGACTTCGTCACCTATCATGTGGAAGCAGATCCGCTTACCTATGATGAGGCGATGAAGACCAGACATGCTATATTTTGGAAGGAGGCGATAGACAACGAGATTGACTCAATCACCTCCAACAACACATGGGTATTGGTTGACCTGCCAGAAGGAGCAAGACCCATCGGATGCAAATGGATCTTCAAGAAGAAGATGAAAGAAGATGGAACCATTGACAAGTTCAAGGCCAGGCTAGTGGCCAAGGGGTTTGCTCAGAAGCAGGGGATCGACTACTTTGACACTTATGCTCCAGTAGCTCGGATAACAACCATCAGATTGTTAATTGCTCTAACAGCAATACACAAGCTGGTGATACATCAGATGGATGTGAAAATGGTATTCCTTAATGGCGAGCTGACCAAAGAGATCTACATGCAACAACCAGAAGGTTTTATCGTCAGAGGTCTGGAAGACAAAGTCTGCAAGTTGATAAAGTCTCTGTATGGTTTGAAACAAGCTCCCAAAATGTGGTATGAGAAGTTTGACAATGTGATAAGGTCAAATGGCTACAGAGTCAGTGAAACAGACAAGTGTGTCTATACGAAGTTTGCTGACGGAAGAGGAGTAATCGTATGTCTTTACGTGGACGACATGCTAATCCTAGGTACGGATTTAAGCTGCGTCACAGAGACAAAGAAATTTCTCTCGACCAAGTTCAGTATGAAGGACTTAGGGGATGCCGACATAATCTTGGGGCTCAAGATCATCCGGACAGGCACTGGAATAGCACTGTCACAATCTCATTATATTGAGAAGATGCTCACTCGCTACGGGTATCAAGATCTTTCTTTTATTGATACACCGTACCGGAGTGATCAGAAGCTGGAGCCAAATTCGAGAAAAAGTGTCAGGCAGTTGGAGTACACTAGCGTCATCGAAAGCTTAATGTACGCTACTACTGCCACAAGGCCTGACAAAGCTTTTGCAGTGGGAATGCTGAGACGGTTCGCTAGCAATCCAGGCGTTGAGCACTGGAAAATAGTGAAGCGTGTTATGAGATATCTCAAGAAAACTTAGCCATATGCACTTTTCTACAGCAGAGATTCGTTAGTAGTGGAAGGCTTCAGTGATGCTAGCTGGTGTTCAGATATGGAGAGCGAGTATTCTACAGGTGGATTCGTATTCGCCATGGACGGAGCTGCTATATCGTGGAAGTCGAAGAAGCAGACTATGTTATCTCGCTCCTCCATGGAATCTGAATTCTTTGTATTGGATGCTGTTGCAGATGAAGCAGAGTGGCTTCGGGAGCTCATGTATAATCTTTCAGTGGTTGGGGCTCAAATACCGGCAATACCGATATACTGTGACAACCAGGCGGCAGCAGCAGTGGCATCAAATGAACTCTTCAACGGGAAGAAGAGAACAGTACGGTTGAAGCACAGAGCAGTACACGATCTTATCAAGAGAGGTGTTATTGCAGTGATTGATGTTCAGAGTCAGGAGAACCTGGCGGATCCGTTCACCAAGGGCCTCAAGCGCCAGCTGGTCGATGACACGGCTTGTAAAATGGACTTGAAGGCATTCTGATATTGTGTTATTATATTCCTACCATAAAGTTTTATGCTATTAGTTCAAAGACAAATCTACTAGGCATCTAGCTTTTGGTTCAAGGGAGGACTATTAGCTAGAAGAATATCAGGAACGGTGGGTACTTGTCCTATGTGACATGGAGAGGTTACGGACCTACAACCACTGTTGTCTACTGTTGTTTTTTGTGGAAAACGGATCATGTGGGAAGGTTGGCTTAAATGCCTTAATGAGTTCTCAGACAGAGTGAATGCCTGGAGTGATTTACAGGAAGCACGATAGCGCAGCACTACAAGGAGTATAACTCCATACTACAGTGGGGTGACTCCACCATGAGGTTCCCAGGTAGGGGTAATGCCTCGGCTTTACAAGCCAAGTCATAGCGGAGTAGCACCGCAAATAGGCAGGTAGCCTAATGTTGTATGATAATCATAATAAAGAGAGGTAGACAGCACTACAAAGAGGACGATGTCCTCATTTTACAGTAGCATGACACCACGAAGAGGTACCAGGTAGGGTAAAGCCTTTGCGAGCCATGTCATAGTGGCACCGCACGGAAGCGCAAGGCTTCATGCTGGGTAGTTTGGCACTACAAAGAGGCATGTGACCTCATGCTACAGTAGTATGACACTACGATGAGGTACCCAGGTGGGGTAAAGCCTCGGCTTTAAGCCATGTCATAGCGGCGTAGCACCGCAAAGAAGCGCAATGCTTCATGCCAAGACTCTTTATAAAGAACTCACCTATAGTGCATGGACAGAGATATCAGGCCGTCTCTTGAGGGTAAACTTGTAGACGCCCAAAAATTATACACTAAAACCAGGCTGGCACAAGGCCTTCAATGTGCAGCCAGAAGCACAGTTGATGTCATTATGTGAGTAGGAAGAATTGCAGTTATGGTACAGAATTCAAGGCTTAGTCCATTCTTGTATCATGTTGCTATTTAACCTATACGGGAAGATTCAAGTCGTAGCGACATCTCTCCTAATGCATGATGGGCAGTAACTGTGGGGAACGCTCAACCCATATATTGACATATTTGGGGGATTGTTGGTGTTTTTTGCCTTTGGACTAGAAAAGATAGTCCCACACCGGCTTCACCAAATGGTGAGTATCTCAATATAATGTATTGCTTGTGTTGAGGTGTGCATATGAGGTGTAGTGGGGCATAAGTTTGTGCCATGTGGGAGTATTTTCCTAGAAGGAAAAAGGATTAAATCCAACAAGGATGCAAGTTAATTTTTGTTGTACGAACTGGGACTCGGACGCGGACTCCAGGATGTCTCGTGCATGCACGGGAGTGTTCGGGGGGTAGGCGTGGACTGGCACACTTCTATGCTGATTGTGGGATGATCTAAAATATCAAACTCTATTTTTTAGTATTGTTATTTTAGTCCCACATCGGATAGGAGAAGAGGTGAAGTCTCAACTCCACTCTATAAATAGAGCCCCTTGGCCTCCTTTGAAAGATGCACCAAGAAGAGAGTTGAGGGAGTTTGTTAAGTCCAGGAAGCTCGTTCAAGTCTCAAATATTGACTTACGAACGTTCCAGAAGTTCTTCGTGAACTTGCTGATTCCTGGAAGCTGTTCGTGCTCGTGTGGGGCGAATAAAGCTTTGAGCAACGATGATCATTCACCCCAGCAGGAGTTATTTCATCTTCGCCAGTCATCTTCTTTGTTGGTTTTTTCAGGATTCTATTAACGCACCTTCGGTGAAGTGTTTGCGTTGATATTATCAGAATTCTGTTTGTGCACCTTCTGTGAAGGGTAGCACTTATGGAATTTCTCTTACGTACCTTCTGTGAAGTGTTACGTTCTGTGCACCTTCTGTGAAGGCTAGCACTGGTGGGATTTTATTACGTACCTTCGGTGAAGTGTTACGTAATAACGATTGTTTGTACAATTGTTACGATAGTTCAGTTATCCATCGAAAAATTGTGCCTCGACACTAACAGTCTTGGCTTGCTAGAGAAGGAGTTTCAAGGCCCATACTCGCTATTTTCCCCTCCGAACACCTCTCATAACCCAAGTGGACAGAATTGAGTTTTGGTTGGATTCGTTGGAATTCAACGTCGTTCCAAGTAAGTACCCCGTCCATTTTGTTCCCAAACTTATAAAATTAGTTCTAGAACATCCATGACATGTTGTGACATAGGTAGAACCCTAATCACCTAACTAAAACATATATGAAAATGGTATTCTTCATGGTTACATAATTCTGAATTAATTGTTGTGTGTTGCACATATGTAAATGTTGAGAGCAATATATGCATGATTCCTTTGCGGTAATTTTTGTACAACTTGATAACATATTAACCCATGTATATAGACTTGAAAACCATGAATTGTGACATGTTAAATTGGGTTTTTAGGCCTCAAACTCAGCATATAAAAATCTGAATTTAGACTTTGTATTTCGACATGTAGAGTCGGGAATTCGACTAGTTTAGCTAAAATTTGCAACTAGTATGGCCATGGAATTATTGATAACCTATGGCTCATGTTTAGGGCTTATTTTAGTATGAAAAAATTATTTCATCACTATTTTATTATGTTTATAATTACGTACATTTTAGGCTCACACATGTGACATAAAACATGTCATTTTGGACCAAGAAGGGACCAGTTTAGCTATAAAGTTAGACCCGGTAATTATATAGGTTATGGCAAACAATTTTCCCTTAAAAATATTCTTAAAATCATATTTATATATACATATATATATTATTCTATTTTAAATGAATTTTAAGCATATGTAGGTTGGTACAAATTTAACTTAGAATTTGCATCTGATGCGACGTAGAATCGACATGTAGAGTTGTAGAATAGTGGAATTTAATTTTAGATAAATATGACTAAAATAATTATGTTGTAATATATTACTTTCTAAATTTTAAATGTTAATATTATAATTTATAACTTTATTTTAGGGCTAGACTATATGTTGAGTTGATAACTATAGTTTGGATGCATATGGAAAATAATGTAGTTGTACATCCAAAGCCTTACCCAAAGTTATCATTTATGACATATAGGTTTGTTTACTTATATAAGTTAATTAAGTTATAAATTTTGAGTATAAACTCTAAGGTTAATTGGCATAACATTACATTATTAGAAGACCTTTAGAAATGATCCAAATTCACACTTATGCAAAGAAGACCTTATAGGAGCAACACATAGCACCTATGCCTACAAGAGGGACCTAGTGGACATATGTAACTTATTTATACAACTATTTGGAGTCATGTTGGTTAGAGGATCAGAAGGTTAGGTGACATTCCTTAAATTATATTTAATAAACTAGATCCTACCTCTAACATCTAGCTTTCCTTGTTAGTTGTGTTCGTTATTATGTCATAATAAATATATATATATAAGTAAATGTACTTTGTGCATCTATAATAAATTCTATATTAATATTTAATTTTTTAGTATTTTAATTTAGGCTCTCGGGACATTGATACTTTGGGTCCGTGATCAGATTCACAACTTGCTTTCTCAGGAACCCAGGTAAGTACACCTTTCCAATATGTATATTTTATTTATGCATGCTATTATCTACTGTTATTACTTTTTATGTTGTCAATTTCTATACTATGTTACTTGTTTATGCTCCTTGTACATGATCACTACACTTGTACTCATTTTATTTATCATTTTTATAGTTCATAATAATACGTACGAGCTTGACTTGACCTGACTTGACTCGACTTGATCATTTGACTTGACTCAACTTGGCTTGACCTTTGACTAATACTATGATTGGCTACTTGACCACTCTCGACTCGAGAGTCCTTAAATGGGCTGCGATAGAGACTTACTATATATTGGGAGCTCCTCACTGGACAACTCTTTATAGGGCCGTGAGTACCTCGCTGGGCTGCGGTATCATTTATTTATTTTTTGGTAGCCACTATTATTTTTCTACGTTCTGTCATTAATTATCTGTCTCTTATTACCTTACCATGTACATTCATTATTCTTACTATTATTTCATATTCACTCTTTTGTATATTTTATGCATGTTAATAATTGTACAATAGGCTTGTATATTATGTATCTTACTATGTCCCCAGAGGACCTAGTAATCTCTCCAGGGTATTGCTGAGCTCGTAGAGTAGATAGATGGTTACGATTTTATCTACAGGATCCAGGTATCGTTAGTGATATTACTTTATTGTTCTTTCGTGCTTTATACTCCTTATCATGATATATTCCGCTTGTTAGCCTAGTTATGATAGACTCATATTATTCATATCCGAGTCTACTCGAACATATATGCTAGTGGACTGCAAATCCTGACACATATTGTTCATTCTTGTTATATATTATTCATGTGAATTGAGATATAGTTTGACTTGCAATAAGACATGATATCATATTCTAGACAGCGTATAAGTATTCAAGTTGGGTTACAGTCTGTTTGATACATAGCTGGCAAGTTTACGTATACTAGTCCTATGTATTTTGGGACTGGACATTACACTATTGCATACTACAAATAGATGCATATGACTGCTCTTGTACATCTGTAAAGTATAATGATGATGGTACCGTAATCACTGACGTCTTTTCCGTAGTCTGAATATTGCACACTGTATAATTCTTGAGGTTCATCTTTGTATTTACACTGGATGTTTGTGTCTCTGAAGTCATGCGTCATTTGGACGATGCGTCTTCCTGACTGTATGCCTGTCCGACTATGCATCTTTCCAGATTGGACTATTAAGACTTGAGACTTTTGTTGACTATTATTCATGAAGCTTAACTTATAGGCACATGGTGACTATGCGCCTCTTGCATTTTTTATGCGTCTACAATCACCTATTACCAAGTCCTTTGGATGATCTGTAGAGAATCTCAACTCTTAGGTAGACTTTTCAAATGATTTGTTCTAGTTGTACTTCAGGAGTCTTGTTGGTTGTTGGTCTGACACTTTCATCAACACTGTCATTTGGTGCTTGATTGTTTAGTTCATCAAACGTGACATAGATCGACTCTTCAATAGTCATTGATTTCTTGTTGAATACTTGATATCTTTCGCTTTGGTAGCATAACCTGTTAGCCCAATGATTGTATCATATTTTTGAATATAGCTAATCAATTAAGTTTAACATATCATGTCATTAGTATTCATGCAAATAATTAATTAACATATTGTCGATACTTAAACTTAGTTTGTCCAAAATGTTCATTAAATATATCATACTACTTTGTTCGTCGAACATGTATTTGCATACAAGCAGTAGACTGAACTTGGATATATGCAATAAAGAATTTATGACAGGCCAAAGACGATGTTATAGCAGGAGATTTCTCTAAACCGTCTAACGACTTCTCTAGGGCTTCGTACTCGGGGGTTCCGCTGACCGATCTGCGGACATAGGTCGAGGGAGCAACGCCCCCCGTAGGAGTTCGACGGTTAAAGGTATACAGATTTCCAGATTTTCTTATCTTTGGACAATTATCGTCATGGAAAAGGCATCAATAAAGTGCTCTTGGTTTTTATACTTATTTATGTATTTTTCTTTTATTGAGTCTATGAAACTCTGTGCGTCGAGTCACAATTTGCACTTGCTCATCTTTCTACCCTCTCCGGCAAAAAGCCTAAACTAGTTTTCAAATCATGTTCAGTCCACAAACCAAAGAGCCAGCCCAATTACAAAAAGCCAATACACATTCAATTCTATACTTTGACCTAATTAGTCATAGGGAAGCCGAACTCGGACCGAGTTCTGCCCGAACTCGGTCACCTTGACCCAGTATCCTATTGGCTCAGGTCTCCCTGTAGAATCGGCTCCAATGTTCAGTTTTTTGAACGTTAGGGAACCAAACTCTGCCAAAGTCCGGTCTTCAAAAATACCATAAATAGAGTTGAGTTTCACATTCTTTTTATCTCATCCCATCTCATTCTCTCTTTTCTATGCTAAGTGTTCTCTGAGCTTTACACTTTCAAATCAAAGCCTTTGCCACTCCTAGCCAAACCAGTGCCAGTTCTGGTTCGTTCTAGAAGTTTGATTGAGTTTTAAAGAAGGCTTGAAAACCAATTCATTTTCATCATATTTTGAAGTTGACAAGTCTTTCCGATCAAAGGCTTGTGAATGTGAAGTAGTGCTTCGGATTAAAAGTATGTATTATAAGGAGTTGCAAGCACTTCACATTCAAAGCTGTATTTCACTGCATAGTGACTCGACATGAGTAGAGTACTCGAGACTGAACCAAAACTCTCAGAAGGAAACCAGTATAAACCCTGGTGTTTGAGTTTGAGTTTGCTTTTTTCTAATCTCCTTACTTTATGCATTTACTTAAATACTGCCTGCTTCATATTAGTTATTTTCTGCCATATAATTTATCATTTCGCTACACACATGCAGTCTATTCACTCCCCCTCTCCTCTAGAGGTGCTCAACGTTCCTAGATAACCTAGAAAGATACCTTCATCGGCCTTTGAGTCAAACTTTCCTAGGTTATCTTTAGTATTGAGAATAAAGCATTTGCAGCCATATCGTCAAGTGTTTTATTCTTCCACTCCACAACACCATTTTGTTGAGGAGTTATAGGACAAGCAATTCATGAGAAAAACCATTTGCACTACAAAAACTTTAAATATCACCATTTTTGAATTTACCTCCACGATCACTTCGGATGACAGTAATCATGAAACATTTTCATTTTGAACCTTTTTGCAAAAGTAACAAATTCAGAAAATGCCTTTTTTGTTTGCAAGAAAGTAAATCCATGTATATCTAGAAAAATTATCAATAATTACATATGCATAGCATAAAGCTTACCGCCAAGACTGGTCACTCTACTGGGTCCAAATAAATCTATATGCAAGAGTTGTAGTGGTCTAGAGATACTGACAACGTTTATTGACTTAAAAGAAGACTTAGTAGTTTTATTCTTTTCACAGTCAACACATACCATATCTTTCATGAAAGTGATATCTGGTACGCTCTTACCAGCTTTTTCGTAGATATTCTTGCAATAGTATTCATATTGCATGTCCTAGATGCCTATGCCATAACCAGCTTTCATCTTTGTTGCGTGTAGACATCTTCCTACATTGTTAGTGTCTTTTGAACGATAATATATATAATTAATATGACTATATATATTATATATATATATATATAATATATATATAATATATATATATATATATATATATATATATATATATATATATATATATTATTTTTATTTATTTATTATTTATTATTTATTTATTTATTTATTTATATATATATATATATATTAATATGACTATATATATAATATAAATAATATCTATATTATATAAATAAATATATATATATATATATATAGGAAAATATGTGGAAAAATTGCAAAACTGTCATTTTCCCACCTAAACTCTGTCACAATAAAATATCCATTTAACTCATAAAAAGTACAAAAAAAATAGTGAAATGATGTAACAAAAGTAGCGGCTGTATTAATCACAACGGTTTGCACCGGGGCTTTTAAATGTACACAAAAATCACAACAGTCTTTAAATGTTGCATTACACACATTTCACATTTGAAATTTTAAACCAGTGGCAACCTTTCAAATGTAGGTTGCTGCCACCCTTGCAACCTTTGGTGTTTGTGCAACTGTTTGAAAACTGGATCAGCATTCAAGGCACCTATTGGGTTCCCAATTTTGATACATTCATCCTTTTTAATGCAGTCCGTCTAAAATAGATGGAAAAAGGGATTCCATCATACACAGTTGGAACTTGCCAGAAAAAATTCAGCAGCATCTTCCGACTACATCAATGGCTCCTTTTTTTCACTTATTCGTGATGTGAATCCTTCAAAACTTCAGAAATTTGAAGGTCTGACTCATTCGTCTCTGTGAGGTACCCGAATACGGAGGGAAGGACAACCATTCAGTCTTGAATGTATTTTTCATGATAATGAGGTAATTTTGATTTATAATTATTGTTATCAAAATAAAAATGTCTTTCATTTGTTTCAAATAAAGTGTTAAAAAACACAATCGATTCTTTCTTCTATTTTATTCAGGTCCTAAAATGTTATTCTATATTCAGATCAAAAATAGTTATTCCTATTCAGATTTTTGTATTCAGACTTTGTAGAAGTGTACGGATTATGTATATAGATAAAACTAATAGACAATCTATCATATCACTCATAATTATGATTTTAAAAATTACAATAAAAGTATACGTAGACAAAAAGTTTATTTTAAAAATGATGAACTGTTGTGAAAATAAGAAAGAAGGGAAGGAATTGGTAGCCAGAAACTTGTACGTAGATTTCTCAATGATAACATATATAGAGGAAATGAGATAGAGAGATTGTTGTGGGTATGGATAAGGGCATATATTGGATTTATCCAAATCACAACACTCCCCCTTGGATGCCCACTTTAATTATTGTCTCATTAAAAACTTTTCTAGGAAAAATCCTTGGAAAAAATCCATAGAAAAGAAAGAGTACAATAATATTCTTCATGAATATAAGTCTTCAGGAATCTAAGTGGGTGCGACTTTAGACGCCTCGTTAAAAACCTTTTGATAGAAAACCCAGTAGAAAAAAAACCTCAACGAAGGAAAAGAGTACAATGCGCAAAGACATGCTTCAAGATGTCTCCATTAGCATCTTCAGGATGCTTGCATCTACAGGATGCTTCCCCTCAAAAATATTACATTATTGTTCTTACATCAATTCGAAATAAAAAATCAACCCCCAATACAATTTAAATATTAGATATCACCCCCAATACTTTATTTGTCTATACATTTATACTCGTATCCTTATGAAGAGATTGCAGGCTTTATTTGATTCTTGAAAGCTCGCAACTCCCCCTAATATGTCGAACTGTTGAAAATATAGTCATCTATATTCCTTGTTCGCTTTGGTGAATTGCTGCAGTGATTTGATTTATTCTCTATACCTGCAACGTTATCTATAAAAACATACCTTGTTTGTGGTACCCGCTTAATGGAGTATCAGATAAATATCATTTAACTGTATATCTCATTAGATCAAAATATTCATCAAGAATAATTTATGTGCCTAATATTATTCTAAAATATTGTGCTGAGTAAATGACAATAAAGAATTTTATATTATTTAAAGATGGTACTTCAGGACCCAGAACATGTTCTTTTGGTTGTAAAAGTTCCTATTGATCTGACATTATAGGTATATCATTCATATTAAATCTCTATAGGAGATTTGTCTCTACAGGAGATTTATAGTAGATCTCTTCTAGAGATTCATCTTTTCATGAGATTACACGAGATCTCTTCTGGAGATTCTCTCTTCTGGAGATTCTGATCTCTACGGGAGATTCCAATCTCTTCGGGGGATTCCAATCTCTACTGGAGATTCCTATCTCTACTGGAGATTCCAATCTCTTCGGGAGAATACAATCTCTTCGGAAGATATTTCAAATCTCTTTAGGAGATATTTCAAATCTCTTCAGGAGATTTTCTCTTCAGGAGGCACTCTTAATCTCTTCAGAAGGTGACCATTTTTATAAATCCGTTTAAAAGATTTCTCCATAAACTCAATGAGCCTATCACATTCTTCTGGATGGTTTAATCCATATGTAGATCATCCTTCGGAAATAACATGATAATATCAAATCCTTCAAGGATTTACCTGAAAATTTTAAATCTATGACCTTCGATAATATATCTTATCATCTAGGTTATCACGATCGAATAATAATTTATTCATAGTCTATTCATGATCATTTCATGAATCCTTGAGCTCTTATATATTTGGATCTCTATTTGTACAAATACTATTCAAAACCTACTGGGTTTATTCCTTTGGATTTTGTGTATAGGACTGAACACTCCACGTTTTGCAAGAAATATGCATCATTTTTTTCCTTTAAGGATTATTCGTGGTTTGCTTTTATCATTCATTTTCACCACCCTTTTTATTCTCATTCGATAATGTCATCTATGATAATTTTTCTTGATTCCAAATTTCTCTTAACTATGTATAAAACATAGATTTTATGGGTATCGGTACCTCTTTCTCAGTCTCTTCTAGAATCTAAGATTATCCTCTACCGGAGCGATATACTTTGAGAAATTGGATATTTGGTTCATGACATCTTTCGGACAGTCATGAACTTTTTCTCTACATGAGAATGCTTCTTCGGAGCTTTTTTTCAAGAGCATTAGGATGTGTTATTTTTTTTTTTGGGGCCTCTTCTTCTGGAGAGTTGGATCATTAGAACCTTATTATTATTTGGTTCCTTTGCAGTACTTCTATTAGAAGATAGATTCATAGTTGGTATAACTATTTATACACATAATCGAGTAACAACTAATATTTATGTAATGAAATACAAGAAATAATTTATCCTAATTTAGTCAAGATTAGATAAGTAAAATATGCCATGAATACTTCTTCTGGAATGAAGTTTTAGAACATTCTTCGAGAACGATGATGCAAGACATTATTCCTAGAACGATCAAATCACGACGTTCTTCTGAACGATAATTCACGACGTTCTTCTGGAACGTTAATTTATCTTCTTCATATCTCCCTCTAATGACGAGAATTGTCTTATTAATGTGACAGATCATAAATATATTTCTCTCATTCTCTCACAAAAATATCTCATGTCAAGCAGATTTTAATCCTAAGGATATAACATAATAATTCACAAACATAGATGTCAATATTACAGTTTCAAACATACCAACATAAGCCATCTAAAAGAGATGCAATTCAAGACTATGCTAGTTATTCATATACATCTTCAGGATTTATGGTTTTCAAAAAAAAATTTATCCTTGAGATCAAGAATGTATGTTGCAATTTAGTAAGTAATGATCACACAAATTAGTTATAATAATTATTATCATCATTGATTTGGGATGTCTTGTCGATTGTGTCACAATTTAAAAAATATGTGATTATTCGTCTTCTGGTTCACAATGGACTTAGGATTAAGCTTCTGCCTCAATAGTATATGACTGACAAAGTGAATACCTGGATAATCTCTCTAGGACAACTTCAGGTTGTCTAGGACAAACTTCTAGTTCTCTAAATTAGTGGTTACAAAAACTTTTCACTTGCTCACCATTTTAATATGAGATCCATTTTTTACTTCCAAAAAGAATTTTCTGGAATTAAGAGAGTACAACAATTTGTATAAGTGGGTGGGTCTTTTGGGTAAAATCAAGTGGGCTCTGCCAGAACCTTCAATAATATGACCATGTCCAGCTATTATGAAAACTATTTCCACACTAGTATTCTTGCTGGAAAAAAAAATTCCATTCATAAGGATGGTGTTAGTACGCAGCACTTCAGGTCATTCGTAGATATCTCTTTTCCATGGATTATAGTTCTAGATATGCAAACATAGATTTATTAATCAATAAATATTTTTAAACATAGAACTTTGGGTCTATGATAGTTGGTAGGACAATAATACATCCGTAGTATCCCTACAGTAGGACAATCTTATAACACCAACTTTAAAAATTCTAATTTAGATGATTTTTCAACTTTAAAAAATATGCACCTATAAATACCAACATTCAGGTTGGTGTATATATATTACTTTTGGCCTTCCGAGAGCCAGCAACCCGCTGTGACCTGCAAAATTAGTTCGCGGACGACTAATTTTTTTTTGGAATTCAGCGTAGCACCTGTCATGTATACACCCATTTGGGATGGTCCAAAACATATATTTACAAACAAAATTATTTGTAGGCAATCAAAATTAGATATGCATATATAAAGGCGAAATCATTTTGATTTGACATAGGAACTTAATAGACACTTCGAATACTACCGATGTCCCTTGCCATCAATATAAAAACGGGACTGCTATTTGGCCCGCGGGCGGGCCAGCCCGCCCGCCACGTGGCCCTCTCCCATTGGCCAGTCAATGACGCGGGCCCCATGCTAACAGGGGGGGCCAATGGAAGAGTGCCACGCAGGCGGGCGGGCTGGCCCGCCTGCGGGCAAGAAAGCATTCCCGATATAAAAATACAAGTAGTTGCAATGCATAATGGAACATGGGTTAGAGTGCACACAATGCACTCAATAATTCATGTTAATGTTCTTCATTTATCTTATTGCTTTGTTACCGGTAGCCCACGCATGCATGCAAAATTCATGATCCATATTTACTTTTGTTACAAAACTCATAAATCCCCTAATGCTGTAACACATGCATGCAAAATGGTTCATAGCTCAACCTAACAGTCCCGCAATTGTAAAACTATGCGAATATATCATTTTAATTCATTTTCTCTTCATTCATAGCTTCTTATAATGAAAAAATTTGAAGCCTCATCCAGGTCCCAGATTATTTGTGGTTGATTTGTAAATTATAAATGCAACTCAGACAAAAGGATAATAAGAAACAATAATATACATGCATCTGAGCAAGATAATTTAGCATATTTTTCAGATGGCATTATTGGTCATCAATATAAGCATAAATGGTAAATTTGCACTTTCTAACAATGCTTCTCACAGACCTACTAAAACAATTCTTAGTCAAGCCTCCACGGACCTGATGTCATGGAACCAAATTTACAAAGTTAATTGGCTACATTAGGCATTCATATTTAACATTTCTCAAAGCAAACGCTAATCATAAAGTTTGTCAGAAGTTTAAATCATGACTCTTAAATGTAAATCATTTGGTATCTAGTGATCAGAAGGAAAATACACTGCTCGCCTTCAAGAAGGCAGCAAAGATGATGCATTGACCCAATACAACATATTTACACAGGATATAGCCTTTCTATTCTAAGATACTAGTGAAAAGACGATTGCCACTTGCCAGTGCCAATGTTTACCAAGTGTTAAACATTGCATCCTTTTCAGAAAATTGCAGTATTAAATCGGAAATCAAAATTCTTTTTTTCTTCTTGTATGGAATGATTGAAAATAAAAATAAAAAAATCCAATAAACCGCATAATCTAAATAACATAAAATTAGTGTTTATTTCTTTGCATGACCAACCTTTGAAGGTTGTCCTGCATCATATTTGCCTAAATACGGTCATCATAGTTAAAGTGATGCATTCAATCTTTTAATATTTACCGCACAATAAAGCAGCTAGCAATGAAACATGAAATATGTTTTAACTTTCTATATTGCTATGAATGCCATATGCATCCTGTATGTTCAGGCAAAAAATGGTGTATGTAAAGCCATAGATGCACTCTTTGCAATTTGGTTTGCTCAAGCAGGACAAGTTGGTTTGCTCAAGCAGAGGCCGTGACCATAGATGCACTCTTTGCAAACAAGAAGCAAGAGAGGATGATAACCTACAAAAAAACAAAAACAAAAACAATTACCTGAAACCAGAGCAAAGTACCATTTACTGCTATCTTGTAAAGCCCGTCCCCGCTGAGAACGCCGTGAGGATGCTTAGGTATCGGAGATGTTGAAGTCGCACCGGTTCCTATTGGTGACGAGAGGGAGAAGAAGGACTGCTGCCATTGGCCTTCTTTTCTCTCGTGTCGTCATTAAACCGACGGCTAGAATGACTAGAACTCTCGAGCATCTTGCTGATAACGTGTTGTGAAAATAAAAAGAAGGGGAAGGAATTGGTAGCCAAAAAGTTGTAGGTAGCTTTTCTCATTGATAACATATAAAGAGGGAATGAGATAGAGAGTGTTGTTGTGGTATGGATAGGCATCCATATTTGGATTTATCCAAATCACAACATGAACAATATTGATAATCTTTAGATGTAGGGCCGTTTTGTTATAGATTTTAGCCCATTTGTTCTATGTAAGCCAAAAATATATACAAGTTAGGACAAACATATTGAATTATGTTGCCCAACCAAAATTAATTTAAGTTAATAAACATTACATCAAGATTTCAACATACTCAAAATCATTATACTGATCATTTTTCAAAAAATCAAAGCATTCAAAATTAACTAGATTATTTTAAAACGCTAAAAAGTTGTTAGGAAGCCAATAATTGCTTCAAAACGGTTCAAAAAAAAAAAAAATCATATGTTAAGTATATGTTGGGCTTACAATTTCATAATGTGTATTCTAACATCAGAAGACATTTGAGAAACTACCACAGAGTTAAGAGTTTATCTTATAAGCAAAGAAGTATTAACATTAAAGACGAGAAAATGAGAAAGTTGTTGAAGAGTACTACAATAAAATACGACAAAAAGTTGTTTGCAATGGAACAGATAATATTTTTGTCTATACTAATTTATCACAACATTTATGCCAATTAACATAAACTACAACCATGGAATACCAAACAGCATTTGTTGAAATTAAATATTTAGCTGACAACATAGATTGATATTATCTCATTCGATATAAGACCGATCAAAACATTTCCATCAACATAAAAATATTCAAGCAAAGTTTACATTAAAATAATATAGTAATCATGAGCAATTTCAATAAAAAAAAAATTAGAATAAGCCCAATCAATATAAATTTCACAACATCACGCAAGCCCAAAAATATATTAGGCACATCCAATATTATGTAAATTAAATGATATTTTCCATACATTAATATATTTGTAGCCAAGTAGAATAAATTTCATACCAAGGCCATTACAGTAAAATAAACATTGTAGGATATTAATTAATATTGAATGACATTTCCATCAAGCATGAAAATAGATTTGGAACCAAGTATATTAAAATTAATTAACAAGCAACTATAATCTCTTAGAAATTTTTGATGTAACTTTTTTAAAAATTTACAGATCTACAAACAAGAGAACTATTTGATGTATCCTTTCTTAAAAAACACATATCTATAAACAAATTTAGTATTTTTTTAACAAATGACATATCTACAAACAATATTAAAAAATTCAGTAATTTTTTTAATTAATCACATATTTATAAACACAAGTATAATTTCTTAGAATGTTTTGATGAAACATTTTTAAAAAATCATAGATCTACAAACAGTATAACAAAAAAAAAAAAACTAATCTTGACATGTATAGCTAGGTCTAAAACAGTTCCTGATGAGTCACCCAAAAAAGCAAAAAGAAAAAGAAAAAAGAAACGAAAAAAAACTCCAAACCATAACATGTATAGCTAGATCTAAAACGCTTCCTGATGAATCACCCAAAAAAAACCAAAAAAGAAAAGGAGCAAAAAAAAAAATAAATCGTAACATGTATAGCTAGATCTAAAACATTTCTAGATGAATCACCAAAAAAAAACAAAAAAATTCCTTTGTTGAATGTGCATCATGTCATAAATGTGGGGTGCATTTATGGACAACTATCAACATGTGGTTAAAAGTCTTACAGCAATTGTAACATGTATAGCTAGATCTAAAATGTTTCCTGATGAATCACCCAAAAAATAAGAAAAAAAACGAAAAAAGAGAAAAAACAAAAAAGAGAAAAAAAACAAAAAACAAAAAACAAAAACAAAAAACCCCAAGTCGTAACATTATAGCTAGATCTAAAACATTTCCTGATGAATCACCCAAAAAAAAAAAAAAAAAAAGCCAAAACAAACAAGCAACCCCCAAATCGTAACATGTATAGCTAGATCTAAAACATTTCCTGATGAATCACCCGAAAAAGAAGAAAAAAAAGAAAAACGAAAAAAATGAAAAAAGAGCAAAAAAATAAAAAAAAACCCCAAATCGTAACATGTATAGCTAGATCTAAAATATTTCCTGATGAATCACCCAGAAAAAAAAGAGCAAAAAAAACTCCCAAACTCGTAATATGTACAGCTAGATCTAAAATTTCCTGATGAATCAACCGAAAAAAAACAAAAAAAAAAAGAAAAAAATCCTAGAGGTGTCCTTGCGGTGAAGTGAGCCGACACAGAGAGAGAAGGGAGAGGGGGGTAGAGAACTTTGGGAAGAAGACAAGGTGTTTTCTGCCTAGAGTTTTGTTTTACATGGGAATGAGTTTTATTGTTCAACACTAGCCTTTATTATTTCATCTTGTCTGTTTGACAGTTGTCGGTATTTTACTATTTTGATGTATAAATAAGGTTGGCTCTTTATTATTCTTCACAGTTGTAGGTTAGTATAAACTTAACAATATTAAAATTTTACAAATGAAACCATATTGGCTCGTAGGCATTTGATGCACTAAATATATTGTAATATAATTAAAATTAGGCTTAATTGCACTTTGATACCCTCACTATTTCTGTTTTTCAACTCATACCCTAAACTTTTCACTCAACAATTCGATACCCTCAACTATTTTACTTTTTCAACTTAATACCTATAACCCAAAAATATCCCCAAAGTATCCCTGGCTCCCTCTTTCCCTCTCCCCATGCCCCCTCCCTCTCCGGCGATGCCCCCTTCCTCTCTGGTGAAGGCGGAAGAGGGGGGTGGCCGGAGCCGGGGGGGACATCGTTGGAGAGGGAGGGGGGAGGGCTGCTGTTAGGACTGAAAGGGGGATACCGAAAGGGGGCGGGGGTTGCTGCGGGCGAGGCAGATGGGTGGGGCGGAGGCGGCTGGCAAGGGGGGACGGGGGCCGGGGGGAGGGGTTGTGGCCGAAAGGGGGGAGCGAGGTGGAGGGGGGGGGGGGCGGAGGGGTCGAGGCCGAAGGGGGAGCGGGGATGGGGGGAGCGGAGATGGGGGGGGGTTTGGGGGGTAGTTTTGAATTTTAGGCAGGGGGCAATATTGTCCAAATAAAAATTCAGGGTATCAACTTGAAAAAAAATAGTTGAGGTAGTAAGTTGAAAAAGGGGAATAGTTGAGGGTATCAAATACAATTAAGCCATAAAATTATAAGTGAGTGTAGTCAATTTTGACATGTGTAGATTTCATGCTAATTAAAATTATTGACAACTATAGGTTTTCAATGCACCAAATATATTAAATTTGTGTAGTGTGTATTAATTGTGGGAGATTTAGGCTGTTTATTATTTAGAAAAATTTATGAAATGCCCAAAAATTGCAAAAGTTTTATGAAAAATCCACCGCAAAATAACATTTTATCGCATGCCCAGAATTAGCAAAAAATATATTAAAGGGTTCGGAATGACCTTTTTGCCCTTCTAATTTATTGAAAACACCCACGAAACCTACTCTTAAAAAATATTTTGATTCTTCCTCTTCTTCCATACGCTGCTCACTTTCGAATCTAGGTTTTCTCCTTCAAAATCTTCAAACCTTACTTAAAAAACTCGTCGTTGACTCTCCATTAGCAATCTTCACACCATGTCATCATCATCATTTTCTACTTCATAATCATCATCAGCATCAACTGGTCATTCTCTGTGTTAACATGCAGGAGAATGGCCATTTTGCAACAAACCAGAGAATGGTCATTCTCTGTGTTAAAATGGAGCTCCAACCATCATTTTTTTTTGATTCTAAAATTTTGAAAGACCGTCAACGGGTGAAACAGTTTATCTCAGGCTCCTCGGAAATATGCTCCTTTTGCGACAAACTGGGCCTCGTTTCGACCTTCCAGTCAAAAGTTATGGCCCTCCAAAATTTCAACTGGTCATTCTCCGTGTTAAAATGCAGTAGAATAGTCATTCTCGTGTAAAAAACAGGAGAATGACCATTCTCCGAGGTAATATCATGGAGAATGGCAATTCTCATGTTTCACACGGAGAATGGTCATTCTCTTTGTTAAATTGACGGAGAATTGCCATTCTTCGTGTTAAAATACAAGAGAATGGCCATTCTTCATTTAAAATCATGGAGAATGACCATTCTCGTTGTTTAAAATCACGGAGAATGACCATTCCCCGTGTTAAAATTACGGACAATGGTCATTTTTTATTAAAATCACGAAGAATTTCCATTCTCCGTGTTAAAATGCAGGAGAATGGACCATTCTCCGCGGTAATATCACGAAGAATGACAATTCTTCGTGTTAATATCATAGATAATGGCCATTCTCCTTGTTAATTGATTGGAGTATTGTCATTCTCCGTGTTAAAATACGGAGAATGGTCATTCTCTCTGTTTTAAAATCACGAAGAATTACCATTCAATCACGGAGAATGACCATTCCCCGTGTTAAAATCACGGAGAACGGTCATTCTTTCCGTGTTAA
>JANAVB010033626.1:0-25186 GCA_029216955.1 Iris pallida
TAGTGGAATTTCTCTTACGTACCTTCTGTGAAGTGTTACGTTCTGTGCACCTTCTGTGAAGTGTAGCACTAGTTGAAATTTCTCTTACGTACCTTCTCTGAAGTGTTACGTAATAACGATTGTTTGTACAATTGTTACGCTATTTCAGTTTTCCATCGAAAAATTGTGCCCCGACAATAACAATCTCAAAGCTTTATTGCTACGATGGAAAACGTTAATGTTTCACTCTTCAATTCTGACTTTTGCAAGTTAGAAAAGTTTGATGGAGAACATTACCAAGTCTGGAAGAGGAAGGTATATCTAACCCTTCAACTTAAAGACGTAGATCACGTGCTTCTGGAGGAAGAACCTACTGTTCCAGATGTTGGGTCTGCTGCCGCAATTATCGCGGCTACTAAACTGCAAGCAAAATGGAGAAGAAAAAATAGTATTTGCAGGTGGCTTATCCTGAATGCTATGGAAGATTCCCTTGCAGAACCATATTCTAAAAAGAATATTGCTAGAGACATATGGGAGTCTCTAGAAAAACTCTACGAAGAAGACAAGAACCGCAGTAAAATCTTTGTGGTTGAAAGATATCACAAGTGGTTCTTTGAGGACGAAAAGTCTATGCTGCCGCAGGTGAAGGAGTTCCTGAAACTGCGACAGAAGTTGAAAGACGAGGCAATGCCCCTCCCCGACAAGTTTGTTGTTGGAGGGATTGTCTCAAAGCTCCCCGCTGGGTGGAGCAAGTTCTATGCAAACATGCATAGGAAGAAGCTGGAGATCACCCTTGAAGATCTCCTGCAGAAAATCTATGTTGAGGACCAAATGCAGGCTCAACTGAAGGTGGACGCACTGTCCAAGCAATTGGCTAACGCCAATATGGTTCATACCAAGGAACCAAGGGAAAAGCAGGCGGCTTCCCACAGTAAGAAGAAGGACCCTGAGGATCTAAAAGTCAAGGGAACTTCTATCAAGAAAAAGAAGCCAAAGTCTCAGATGCCTTGCTTCAAGTGTGGCAAGAAGGGCCACTTTAAGAATGAGTGAAAAGCAAAAATCAAGCAATCGGAGCAAGAAGAACCTAGTAAGGTATCTATGATCACTGATGTTGTTGCTATGATTGCGCAGGTTGATGCGGTAGGAACTGATGCTGACTGGTGGGTAGACACTGGAGCCACCTGCCATGTTTGCTCCAGCAAGGAGTGGTTCACCACCTACACCCATACTTCTGATGTGGTTATGGTGGCGAACCAGGCACAAGCTGAAGTGCTCGAGATCGGGACGGTGGTGTTGAAGCTGACTTCGGGAAAGTCTCTGACGCTTTAAGGCGTGAAGCACGTACCTGCTATCGCCAATAACCTGATCTCAGGAGGCCTACTCTGCAACGCAGGCCTCAGGATGGACATCAATGCTGGCCAGATGGTGATGTCAATCAAGGGAACATATTTCGGGAAAGCTTTTTATACCGAAGGAATGTTCACGATTCAGCTTGTAAATCAGTTCAATGTTGTTAATACAATCACTCATTCTGCTTATACTTATGAGTTATGGCATAATAGGCTAGGACATGTTCATTCTAAACGAATTAACAGAATGTCTAGTCTAGGGCTTATCTCCAAGTATGGGGGTAAGGTAGAGAAATGTGAAGTTTGTGCTCAAACTAATATCACAAGAAAACCCTTTCCTCGGGTTAATCGAAGTACAGATCTTCTGGAGTTAGTACACTCAGATATCTGTGACTTCAAATAGTTCTCTACAAAGGCCGGGATAAAGTATTTTATAACCTTCATCGATGACTTCTCAAAGTATGCGTTCGTCTATTTGCTGAAGGCTAAAGATGAAGCATTCGAGAAGTTCAAGGAGTTCAGAGCCGAAGCTGAGCGGCAGACTGGACAACAACTCAAAAGAATAAGAAGTGATTGAGGTGGGGAGTACAGGTCTCATGAATTCGCATCGTTCTGCAAAGAACATGGAATTGTCAATGAGACTACGGCTCCGTACTCTCCTCAATCAAACGGAGTAGCAGAGAGGAAGAACAGAACGTTAACAGAAGTGATTAACTCAATGTTGTTGATTGCTGGCCTTCCTAAGTGCTACTGGGGCGAAGCTGCATTGACGGCCACTTTTATTCTAAATAGAGTGCCTCATGCAACTTCAGACGTTACTCCTCATGAACTCTGGTTCAAAGTCAGACCTAACTTGAATGTCATTCGAGTGTGGGGGTGTCTGGCATATGTCAAGCTTCCAGATCTGAAGATTCAGAAGCTTGGGACAAGGACTACTAAGACGATCTTCTTGGGGTATGCCGAGAAGAGTGATGCTCGGAGATTTCTTGATATTGAGTTAAATCATATCATTGAATCTCGCGACGCAGAATATTTTGAAGACAAATTTGCAAGGCACAAGAATATTGTTCTTGCGGATGTACCGAAGAACAATGAGGGTGCGCAGCAAACTGAAGTCTTCAATGAAGATGTGGTCCAAGAAGATGTTGTTGAAACAACAATTGAACCAGAACAAGCTGAGCCGTCAGCTAAACGTGTGAGGAGGCCGAAGAAATTCGGAAGTGACTTTGTCACCTATCATGTGGAAGCAGATCCGCTTACCTATGATGAGGCGATGAAGACCAGAGACACGATTTTCTGGAAGGAGGCGATTGACAATGAAATTGATTCTATCACCTCAAATAACACTTGGGTGTTTGTTGATCTTCCTGAAGGAGCGAAATCCATCGGATGCAAATGGATCTTCAAGAAGAAGATGAAAGCAGACGGAACTATTGACAAGTTCAAGGCTAGGTTGGTAGCCAAGTGGTTTTCTCAGAAGCAGGGGATTGACTATTTTGACACGTATGCTCCAGTTGTTCGGATGACCACCATCAGAATGTTGATTGCTTTCGCAGCAATACATAAGATGGTGATACATCAGATGGATGTGAATACGGCTTTCCTAAATGGCGAGCTGACCGAAGAGATTTACATGCAACAACCAGAGGGATTTGTCGTCAAGGGTCTTGAAGACAAAGTTTGCAAGTTGGTGAAATCTTTGTACGGTCTTAAATAGGCTCCCAAGATGTGGCATGAGAAATTTGACAAAGTTATAAGGTCAAATGGCTACATGGTCAGCGATACGGACAAGTGTGTTTACACGAAGTTTGCTGATGGAAGAGCTGTGATCGTTTGTCTGTACGTGGACGACATGCTTATCCTAGTTACGGATATTAGCTGTGTCACGGAGACAAAGAAATTCATCTCAAGCAAGTTCAGTATGAAGGACTTGGGGGAAGCTGATGTGATCTTAGGGATCAAAATCATCCGGACAGACACTGGACTAGCGCTGTCACAGTCTCATTATATTGAGAAAATGATCACTCGTTATGGGTATCGGGATCTTCCAGGGATCGATACGCCGTACAGGTGTGATCTGAAGCTGAAGCCTAATTCAGGGGAAAGCGTCAGGCAGCTGGAGTATGCAAGCGTAATCGGAAGTTTGATGTATGCTACTACTGCCACAAGGCCTGACATAGCTTTCGCCGTGGGAATGCTGAGTCGTTTCACGAGCAACCAAGGTGCTGAACACTGGAAAGCTGTGAAACGGGTTATGAGATATCTCAAGAAGACTCAGACATATGCACTGTACTACAGCGGAGATCCGCCGGTAGTGGAAGGCTTCAGTGATGCCGGCTGGTGCTCAGATTTGGAGAGCGAGAGGTCCACAGGTGGATATATTTTCACAATGGGTGGAGCTGCTATATCGTGGAAATCAAAAAAGCAGACTATGCTCTCGCGATCATCCATGGAATCTGAGTTCTTTGCACTTTGATACCGCAGCTGAGGAAGCAGAATGGCTTCGGGAGCTCATGTATGATCTTCCAATTGTTGGGGCGCAAATACCGGCGATACCGATATACTGCGACAACCAGGCGACTGCGGCGGTGGCATCAAATGACCTTTTCAACGGAAAGAAAAGGACTGTGCGGTTAAAGTACAGGGCAGTACACGATCTTATTAAGAGAGGTGTAATTGCAGTAATTGATGTTCGGAGTCAGAAGAACCTGGCGGATCTGTTCACCAAGGGCCTCAAGCGCCAGCTGGTCGATGACACAGCTTGTAAAATGGGCTTGAAGGCATTCTGATATTGTATTATTGTAATCATATCATAAAGTTTTATGCTATTAGTTCAAAGATTTATCTACTAGGCATCTAGCTTTTGGTTCAAGGAAGGACCACTAATCGGAAGAATATCAGGAACGGTGGGTACATGTTCTAATGGGCATGGAGAGGTTACGGATCTATAACCACTGTTGTCTACTGTTGTTTTCTGCGGAAAACGGTTCCTGTGGGAAGGTTGGCTTAATTGCCTTAATGAGTTCTCAGGCAGAGTAAATGCCTGGTGTGCTTTACAGGAAGCACGGTAGAGCAGCACTACAAGGAGTGAAACTCCATGCTACAGTGGGGTGACTCCTCAATGAGGTTCCTATATGTGGGGTGCTGCCCAGTAATAGGATAAAGCCTCGGCTTTGCAGGCCAAGTCACAGCGGCGTAGCACCGCAAATAGGCAGTTAGCCTAATGCTGTATGTTAAAATAAAGAGGGGTGTAGTCAGCACTACAAAGAGGAGGAGTTCCTCATGTTACAGTGGTACGACACCACGATGAGGTACCCGGTTAGGGATAAAGCCTCGGCCTTGCAAGCCATGTCGTTGCGGCGTAACACCGCAAGGGAGCCTAAGGCTTCATGCTGGGTAGTTTGGCACTACAAAGAGGCGGTTGTCTCATGCTACTGTAGTATGACACTACGATGAGGTTTCCGGTACGGGGTAAGGCCTCGGCTTTAAGCCATGTCATAGCGACGTAGCACCGCAAGGGAAGCGCAAAGCGCTTCATGCCATGTCTCTTTATAATGAACTCACCTATAGTGTATGGACAAAGAGATATCAGGCCGTCTCTTGAGGGCAAAAAAATTATACACTGAAATCAGGCTGGTACAGGGCCTTTAATGTGTAGCCAGAAGCACATGTAACTACATTATGTGAGTGGAAAGAATTTCAGCTATGATGCAGAATTCAAGGCTTAGTCCATTCTTGTATTATAGTATGATTTTTGACCCATGCGGGAAGATTCAAGTCGTCAGCGACATCTCTCCTAATGCATGATGGATAGTTACTATGAGAAACACTTATACCCATATATAGAGATATGTGGGGGATTGTTGGAGTTTTGGCCTTTCCTTCAGAAATTTTAGTCCCACATCGGATAGGCCAAAGAGTTTGTATCTCTATATATTAGCTTTGCTATTATTTGGGATGCACATGTGGTGTGGAGGTGCATATGGGTTTGCCAAGTGGGATTATTTTTCTAATGGAAAAAAGGCTAAAATTAACAATTAAAGCATTCATGCTTTTTGCTCTTGGAAAATTTATTTCCATAGGAGCTAAGCCCCGTAGGGGCTTAGCGACTCGGACTCGGACTCGGACTCGGACTCGGACTCGGACTCGGACTCGGACTCGGGCTCAAGGGCTCATGAGGCGTAATGTGGCATTTTGTTGGCGCACTTTGCACTTAGCACGTCAGCATCGTCGCTAGGCGCATAGTGCGCTTAAGTTGCGCTCGTTGCGCGAGCACTTGCACGACCACGTTACGCGGCCCGTTACGCGAGCCCAGTTACACTGGCCCAGTTACGCAGCCCAGTGTGCGCAGCGTACGTAGAGTGCACAGTGTGCGCAGCGTACGCAGCGTACGCAGTGTGCGTATTGTGCGTAGGGTGCGTAAAGGGGCTGTGTGCGTAAAGTGCAAATTACGCTAGTTACGTGAGTGGCACAACTTGTAGTAGAACGTGTCTTCACATGTTCTGAGCGGTTGCTCCACGTTCGGGGTGGTTACTACCACGTCCCTAACATTGTGCCCGGACAGTTGTTGCTGGGGCTTATATAAGGCCTCCTCCTTCTCTCTCTCACAGGTTAGAACTAATACACAAGCAGTAGACAAAAAGTTTACAAGTGTTTAGAGGCTGTCAGAGAGAAGAGAGGATTTGTACCAGCGTTGAGTTTTTGCACGGGAGTTTGTGTTCATCCGAGGAGTCAGAAGAGCAACAGTGTTTCAAGTTCTCCGACGAACTTGCTGGTTCCTGGAAGCTATTCGTGTGGGGCGAATAAAGTTTTGAGCAACGGTGATCATTCACCCTAGCAGAAGTTTTTCCATCTTTCGCCTGTCACCTTCTTTGTTGGTATTATCAGGATTCTATTAGCGCACCTTCGGTGAAGTGTTTGCGTTGATATTATCAGAATTCTATTTGTGCACCTTCTGTGAAGTGTAGCACTAGTAGAATTTCTCTTACGTACCTTCTGTGAAGTGTTACATTCTGTGCATCTTCTGTGAAGTGTAGCACTAGTTGAAATTTTTCTTACGTACCTTCTGTGAAGTGTTACGTTCTGTGCACCTTCTGTGAAGTGTAGCACTAGTTGAAATTTCTCTTACGTATCTTCTGTGAAGTGTTACGTAATAACGATTATTTGTACAATTGTTACGCTATTTCAGTTTTCCATCAAAATTGTGCTCCGGCAATAACAATCTCAAAGCTTTATTGCTACGATGGAAAACGTTAATGTTTCACTCTTCAATTCTGACTTTTGTAAGTTAGAAAAGTTTGATGGAGAACATTACCAAGTCTGGAAGAGGAAGGTATATCTAACCCTTCAACTTAAAGACGTAGATCACGTGCTTCTGGAGGAAGAACCTACTGTTCCAGATGTTGGGTCTGTTGCCGCAATTACCGCGGCTACTAAACTGCAAGCAAAATGGAGAAGGGAAAATAGTATTTGCAGGCGGCTTATCCTGAATGCTATGGAAGATTCCCTTGCCGAATCATATTCTAAAAACAATATTGCTAGAGACATATGGGAGTCTCTAGAAAAACTCTACGAAGAAGACAAGAACCGCAGTAAAATCTTTGTGGTTGAAAGATATCACAAGTGGTTCTTTGAGGACGAAAAGTCTATGCTGCCGCAGGTGAAGGAGTTCCTGAAACTGCGACAGAAATTGGAAGACGAGCTGCCCCTCCCCGACAAGTTTATTGTTGGAGGGATTGTCTTAAAGCTTCCCGCTGGGTGGAGCAAGTTCTATGCAAACATGCACAGGAAGAAGCTGGAGATCACCCTTGAAGATCTCCTGCAGGAAATCTATGTTGAGGACCAAATGCGGGCTCAACTGAAGGTGGACGCACTGTCCAAGCAATTGGCTAACGCCAATTGTAACGCCCCAGAACCAGAATACTGGAGAGCGGGGGCGTACATAGCCAGCTACGTATATTGAAGTGCAACCCACCTCGCTATACGGTCACGACTGTCTAGATACGTGAGGGTTTAACTACAAGCCAACAGTCTCCTATGGTCATGAACAAGCCTATTGTCTCAATCTCAAGCAAGCAATAATAGTTACAAGATGTCAGAGCACCAAATATATAATAGCAAGGCGTCCCATACATTACATATTGGATGATCATGAAGCTAGTCGTACAAAATGTCAAGACTAGCAAGAGTTCAGTCGTACATGATCAACCCTAGGATCTGTTAATCATGTTATAGACCGTAGGCAGACAGTAAATAAAGATACAATACGAGCTAACACGTGCTCGCCGGCTAAACGCCTCAAAAGAATAATTTTTACAATAAAGTGGGAGGACAAAAAGAAATCCACTCGTTGCCAGGGTTACGCCTGGTGTTCACCATCTGGCTGGAGGTTAGGTAGATCCTCTGGGACTGCTCCGATATCTGGCCATACAAAATCAGCTGGGTCAGACCCCAGAAAGAGCAAATGCCACAAAGGAGGCTTCACTTAGGAACTAAAACCAGCATATCATAATAGAATAATTAAAGAGAGCTTATAAAAGAACTGATCATAATAATAATAGAGATAACAATAACAAATTGAGTACGAGGAAACCATTCAAGCAGCCAGACTGCAACCCTTAAACCAAACAAGGACCGGAGTTGCAGCCCTTCACCTGAATAGAAACCCGTCTCAAATACTATTGGTACAGTGAAGACAATAAACGAAGAGAGGACACAGAACTGCTCCGGGAGCCAGGTTACAACCCTTAAACCAAACAAGGACCGGGGTTGTAACCCTTCGCCTGAACAGAACTGGACCCCCGATCTTTATTGCTAAGGCCAGTATAAATAGTCATGGTATTAAGGTAAGGTAAAACATGATGAGCATGGCATGGGGTTGCAATAAGACAATAAACGAAGAGAGGACACAGAACTGCTCCGGGAGCCAGGTTACAACCCTTAAACCAAACAAGGACCGGGGTTGTAACCCTTCGCCTGAACAGAACTGGACCCCCGATCGTTATTGTTAAGGCAAGCACAATTAATCATGTCATGTCACAATCTTGCACATGATCAGGATAAGACTAAGCAGGAATAAACTCCATTCAATCAATCATGGCCAATCAAGAGTACGACTTTATACTTTTAACTATCTAGGGTTATCACAGGCCTAGTTATTAGCAAGATACAATGAGATTATCCCAACAGCCACAAGCCCTGCAGACCATCCGGTTATCCGGGTCGAATGTCCGTTCGAAGAATGCAACACGTGACGGTGTGCTAGAAATGTGCCCTACTCATTGGTAGGCTACAAGTCCACTTAATGCGCCCAGATAATGGGATTGCCTGTAGTTGGGAATCTCTTCATGTCTACTGAATTATTCTAGTTTATTGGCCTTAGTCAATTACTGTAGGTATCCCTGACCGTGGTACTCAGGGATCCCTGTCTTAGACATGATGCAAATATTACCGGTTCATTTAGTACAAACACATTCACCCACGGTGTCCAGGCCATTCAATTCTGCCATGACATGCTAGCCGTCGCAACAGCATTCGTGATATATATCATGTCAAATACACTGTCAAGAGTGCGCCACGATGGGTCACTATCATGTCATATCATTATTTAAAATTAATATTTAACCTGGAATAAGCGTGTATGCAATAACTAAATATAAACAGGGTGCAAGAGTTGTGGAGGAATCATGCGGCTCAGGGAGACGGGGCATAACTTCCACATACGAACTTAAAATGAGATGCTCCAGAGATATTCGGAAAGGCAAGACAAAGATCTAAAACTTTCATGTTTTAAGTTTTTCGAAATTCTGGCTAGAAAATAGCTTAACTTGGCAAAAACAGTCATTCTGTGCACTTTTTATGCCAAAAATTTAATTCTGCGTAAAATATGTAAAAGGGGAGGTTTCTAGCGTAAAATTCCACATTCTGGGTACCTTCCAGCGTAAAATACGTAATTTCAGGGTTCCCAGCGTAAGATTCCACATTCTGGATACAATCCAGCGTAAAATACGCAATTTTAGGGTTCCCAGCGTAAAATTTTACATTCTGGATACAATCCAGCATAAAATACGCAATTTCAGGGTTCCCAGCGTAAAATTTCACATTCTGGATACAATCCAGCGTAAAATACGCAATTTCAGGGTTCCCAGCGTAAAATTTTATTTTTACGCAAGCCTTCCTGCGTAAAATTTGATTTTACGCTAGCTTCCATGCGTAAAATTTTATTTTACGCTAGCACCACATTCTTCAGCCGACATGAAAATTCAGAAAACTTGTTTTGGCCATAAAAACTTCATTTTAACTCGAAATGAGGTGAATCAAAAACCAAATTCACACGAAATTTCGTGCTCTTGCTCATGGAACTATTATTTTTCGAAAATAACAAGTTTTAGTAGATCAAAACGAAGAAAACTCCATGAACTAAAAGTTATAAAGTAGATCTAGAAGAATCTATCCATCAAAATTAAAAACTCCAAGTTCTAAAGAGGCTTATAATCATGTAAAGAAGAGAATGGAACAATAAAACTTGAAATCCATCATGAAGCAAGTTGCACTTGCCTAAACCTCTTGGTAGGTGGAGAGCAACGGTGAGGAAGAAGAAGAGTGAATGATGAGAGAGAAAGAGGGTGGGGTTAATAAATGATGATGAGGGTGGTAGGTAGGGGTTTTCCTTTGGTTCATGATGAACTAATAGCAATCCAAGCCGAACCACGCCAACCCAAACAAGCCGAACCAAGCCAGGAGACATGCAATACGAGTCAGATACGTATACGTATTCCAAAATACGTAATTACAAACTATGGTCATCACAACTCTACCCACCTTAAAAGAATTCCGTCCTCGGAATTTAATTAAGAGGCTAGAGAGGCAATGACAAGCTATATTCAAGCAATCTACCATGCAATCATTCATTTCAAACAAGGAATCTAAAGCGTAAGGCATAAGAAAGATATTATACCTCACGAGTCAAACAGGTCAGGATATCGCGATCGAATATCATTCTCACGCTCCCACGTTGACTCACCCAAGGAGTGATGACCCCAAGCAACACAGACTAACTTGATAGTCTTGTTCTTGAGTATCTTCTCTCTTTGGTCCAATATGGATACGGGCCTCTCCTCATACGAAAGGTTGGTACCAACAACCAATTCCGAATGATCCAGGATGTGGCTCGGGTCCGGGATATACCGTCGCAGTTGGGATACATGGAACACATCATGCACCTCACTCAGAGACGGCGAAAGAGCGAGACGATAGGACACATCTCCTACTCGCTCCAGGATATCGAACGGCCCTATATACCTAGGACTAAGCTTTCGCCGTACGCCGAAACGAATGACGCCACGGTTAGGAAAGATCCTAAGGAATACATGGTCGCCGACAGAAAATTCAAGGGGACGCCGATGAGAATCGGCCCAATGGCGCTGACGATCTTGTGCAACGCGAAGATGATCTCTAACTCTCCTGACCACCTCAACTGTCTGAATGATCAACTCGGGACCAAGCATCTGCCTTTCTCCAACATCGTCCCATGCTAGTGGGGATCTGCACTTTCTACCATACAGTGCCTCGAACGGTGCCATCTGGATGCTAGCTTGGAAACTGTTATTGTACGAGAACTCCACCAGGTGCAGGCTATCTTCCCACAAACCGCCGAAGTCGAGTGTACAAGATCTCAACATATCTTCGAGAGTCTGGATCGTGCGTTCTGACTGGCCATCTGTCTGTGGGTGATATGCTGAGCTGAACTGGAGGTGAGTTCCCAAACTCTCTTGCAGACTACGCCAAAAGTACGAGATAAATCTTGAATCTCTGTCCGAGGTGATACTGACTGGTACTCCGTACAATCTGACAATCTGCCGAAGATACATCTCCGCTAGCTGAGCCGTCGACTGACCAACTCTGAACGGGAGAAAGTGAACCACCTTCGTGAGCCTGTCAACTATTACCCAGATAGAATCTCTACCAGCTGGGGATCTAGGCAATCTAGTCACAAAATCTATGGTTATATGCTTCCACTTCTATTCTGGAATTGGCAAGGGCTGAAATAGTCCAGCTGGCCTCTGATGTTCAGCTTTAACCTGTTGGCAAACCAAACACCGAGAGACAAACCGAGCTATCTCCCTCTTCATGCCATTCCACCAAAAGTGTTGACGGATATCCCGGTACATCTTCGTGCCACCGGGATGAATCGAATACTGAGAACTGTGAGCTTCGGTCATGATTTCTTGTCTGATATCTCCACTGGGTACACAAAGACGCTTACCATGTCGAAGTGTACCGTCCTCATGAATGCATAATTCTGGTCTTCGCCCTGCTACACATTCTGTCCTAAGTCGCTGAAGCTTAGAATCGGAGGACTGAACTATCTTGATTCTCTCAACTATACTGGACTGAACATGCATGCTGGCCATCAATGCCACGCTGGTAGAAAGGACAACTTCTATACCCATCTTCTGAAGATCTGCTAACAATTCTGGTTGCGCTATCAGAAAGTAAACTCCGGCTCTCCTGCTCAATGCATCTGCAACAACGTTGGCCTTCCCAGGATGGTACTGCAGGTTGACATCATAATCCACAAGCAGCTCTAGCCATCTCCTCTGACGCATGTTAAGATCCTTCTGAGTGAACACATACTTCAGGCTCTTGTGATCGGTAAAAATCTCCACCCTATCTCCATACAAGTAGTGTCTCCAAAACTTTAGCGCAAACACCACGGCTGCCAGCTCCAAGTCGTGGGTTAGATAATTCCTCTCATAATCACGAAGTTGTCGTGACGCATAAGCTATTACCTTCCCATGCTGCATCAAAACACATCCTAAACCTCTGTCTGAAGCATCGCAGTACACTGAAAATCCTCCGGTCCCATCTGGAAGTGTGAGAATGGGCGCCGTCATCAAGCCTCGCTTCAGCTTTTTAAAAGAATCCTGACATTCTGCTATCCAAGCAAACTGCACATCCTTGCGGGTTAACTGCGTCAGTGGTGCTGAAATCCGAGCAAAGTCTGAAACAAATTGCCGGTAGTAGCCGGCCAATCCAAGAAAACTGTAAACTTCTGCAACTGTGCTAGACACTGGCCACATTTCGATAGCCACGATCTTCTGAAGATCCACTTCTACTCCTCCTATGGTGATGATATGACCCAAGTACGAAATGCGATCGAGCCAGAACTCATATTTACTAAACTTGGCATACAACTGATGCTCTCGGAGAATCTGGAGGACAACTCTGAGATGCTGCTCATGCTCCGCTTCACTTTTGCTATAGACCAGGATGTCGTCTATGAACACAATCACGAACTAATCCAAATAAGGCATGAAGATGCGATTCATGAGGTCTATGAATACAGACGGCGCATTGGTTGCTCCAAATGGCATAACAAGGAACTTCTAATGTCCATATCTAGACCTGAATGCCGTCTTCGAGATGTCCTGCTCTCTGACTCTGATCTGGTGTTACCCTGACCGCAAATCTATCTTCGAGAATACTGCTGCTCCTCTGAGTTGATCAAACAAGTCATCTATCCTTGGGAGAGGGTATCTGTTCTTGATTGTTACTGAGTTCAAGGTACGATAGTCGATACATAATCTGGACGTACCATCCTTCTTTTTCACAAGAAGTATCGGGGCTCCCCAAGGCGATCCACTAGCACGAATGAATCTTTTGGTCCTGAGTTCTTCAATCATTTTGTACAATATCTCCAATTCTGACGGCACCATCCTATAGACTTTCTCTGACACAAGTGCGGTCCCGGGGATCAAGTCTATGGTGAACTCGATCTCTCGTTCTGGCGGCATTCCTGGAAGCTCTTCTGGGAAAACATCTGGAAACTCCTCGACGATCCGGGGCAACTGCACTGCTGCTACTGCCATCCGCAATACGGGAGGAGAAGGTTCAACTTCGCCTCGGGAGAAGGAAAACTCTGGCTCGCCTGGGATACTAAAAGCAACCCTGCCAATATGGAATCTATCCTGGCATACTGGTCCCTCAACCAATCCATCCCTAAGACCACATCATAATCGGCCATCGGAAATTCTATTAACCTAGCGGAAAATTCTCTACCGCTAACTATGACCCGACACGAGGAAAATACTCTATCTACTCCCACAAGACCGTTACCAGTAAGTATATTGAGCCTTACTAATAATGACTCGGGTTCCAGTCCTATCCGTGTTGCGAATCGTGCAGACATAAATGAATGCGAGGCACCAGAATCAAATAATACTGAAGCTGGAAAGGTGTTGACGAGAATAGTACCTGCCACTACCTCACCGGGTGCTATTCCTTCCTCTTCCATGGTCAAGGCCAGCACTTGACCATGTCCTCTGGGTGCGGGTCCCCTTTGCTGAAAATTCCTCTGTCTGCTCTGGATCAGGGCTTGGGCATACTGCTGCGATCTCTGCTGCTGAAATGCCTGGGCCTGCGTCGGCAATGGCCTCGGGAGTGGGTACTGCAGTTGCTGCTGCTGGACTAGTGCTAGTCCTCTAACTGAAGGACTAGAGAAGGTCGATGAACTCCCCCTGTTCGGGCAGTTTCCAACCCTGTGGTCTGGGGTACCACAAACCAAGCACAAATCCTGTGCTCTGCGACACTCTGATACCACGTGCCCTGGCTTCCCGCAGTGTGAACATCCCACTGCGGAAGACTGCTTCTGCTTCTACTGCTGAGGGTGCGTCGGGGTGGAATGCTGAACCGACGTCACTGAGGCCGCCCGCTTCGGAGCTCCAATAGTCAAAGCCCTGGCTGCCGGGGCTGGTGCTGATGACTGATTCATCTGGCCGTGAGATTGCTTCCGACCTCCGGTCCTATCCACGATCCTCTGGGAGGTATACTCATGCCTCCTAGCTGCTCTCAGCACTGCATCAAAAGTCTGACGCTCAAACTGTTCCACTGCTATCAAGATCTCGAGGTGAAGCCCCTGCTGGAACCGCTGGGCCCTATCGAACTCTGTCGCCACCAAGGTGGGACCAAATCGACTAAGCCTAGAGAACTCGGCCGCATATCCATCAACCGTCCTGTCCATCTGCTTCAGATTGGTGAACCTCGTCTGTAGATCGTACCAAACTACAGCATCAAAATACTTGGTCTGGAATCTCTCCCTGAATACTGCCCATAAAATAGGGGCCACTAATCCATCGGCTTGCGCTGCCCACCAGCTGCGGGCAAGATCTAGTAACTGCAGGCGCACCACGGCCACCTTCTCGTTCTCTGGAGTCCTGGCTGCTTCTAGAATCACATGTAATATCCCAAATTCGTGATACGTATTTAGTGTACGTATACGTGTTTTGGACCCATATTTTATTTAGTCATGATTAGTTATCTTGGTTTATTTTTTACTGGCTTGGTTTTATTGGCATTGATAGTTTAAATGGTTTTAATGGTTCATTGGTTTATTTTGGATTAGTGAGGCTTGGTTTATTTCATGATTCATTTGGTTTAAATTGCTAGAGAGAGAGAGAGTTTATTGGCCTTGACTTGGTTTACCTTGGTTTATCTTAGCTTGGTTTATTCCTTGGTTGGTTCGGCATGGCTTGGTTTTGCCTTGGTTCATCATGAACCAATAGGAGAACCACCTACCTACCACCACCACTATCATTTATTAACCCCCACTTCCTTCTCTCTCTTCATTACTCTTTTCTTTTCTCCATTAACTCCTTCACCTACCAGCGAGAGGGAGAGAGAGGTCTAGGCAAGTGCAACTTGCTTCATGAAGGAACTCCAATTTTATTGCTTCATTTTCTTCCTTACAGCATTTTAACTTACTTTAGTACTTGGCATTTTCACTTTCTATGGCTAGATTCTTGTAGATCTAAGTTTATACTATTTTCGGATTTCTTGGGTTTTGATCTACCTAATCTTGTTATTTCCGAGTTTTGATGGTTCCATGTTGAAGAGAATTTCGTTCTACCCCATTTTGACCTATGGAAGTTCGGATTTGGGCTCCGGATGATAGAGTTATGCAGCTTGGAAGCCATGGCTCATGGTGTACTTCTTCTCGGAAATTTGGAGAAGAAGTACAGTCCCGAGCCGCATGGTAGCACTTGACCGCATGAACATTCATGCGGCAAGTCAGTTCCAACCGCATGCGCTATTGTCTTGACTTGACCGCATGACAAGTTCATGCGGCAAGTATTCCTTCTCAGCCGCATGACTGAGGCCCAGTCCTTCCTGGCCGCATGGATTTCCAGCAACCCTGAGCCGCATGAACTCAACGCTCGCGAGCCGCATAGACCGCAGTCTCCCAGCCACATGGGTTGCTTTCCTTGACCGCATAGTCATTGCTCCCCGCAGCCGCATGGGTTGCTCCTCCCCGGCCGCATGTGTAATGCCCGTGGTTCGTATTACGTATTCTGTATACGTGTACGTATCTTAGACCCGTATTTCGACTTGTCCTAGTTAGATAGTCTTGGGTTCTTGTATTGGCTCGGTTTGGCCTGGCTTGGTTCGGGTTGGGCTTGGATTGGTTTGGCTTGGTTTGGGCTAGCATGAACCCCTACCTACCACCACTACCATTTATTAACCCCAACTTCCTTCTCTCTCCTCATTACTTTTCTTCTTCCTACATTAACTCTTCACCTACCAGGAAGAGGTCTAGGCAAGTGCATCTTGCTTCATGGAGGAACCCAAATTTTATTGTTCCATCCTCTTCTTTGCAGCATTCTAACACTTTTTAGTACTTGGCATTTTCAATTTCCATGGCTAGATTCTTGTAGATCTAAGTTTATTTTATTTTTTGGATTTCTTGGGTTTTGATCTATGTAGCATTTTTATTTCCATGTTTTGATGGTTCCATATTGTAGAGTATTTCGTTCTACCCCATTTTGACCTATGGAAGTTCGGATTTGAGCTCCGGATGATGGAGTTATGGAGCTTGAGAACTTGGCTTTCATGGTGTTCTTCTTCTCGGAATTTTGGAGAAGATGGACTGTGCTTGACTTGACTGCATGAATATTTCATGCGGCAAGTGATCCCCCTAGCCGCATAAATTATGCTGACCGCATAAACCCTTTAACCGCATGGCAGCACTTGACCGCATGAACCTTCATGCGGCGAGTCTTCCAGCCGCATAAGACTTAGGCATGGCGCAGTCGCATATTCTCGTGATCATTGAGCCGCATGAGACCCTTGCACTTCTGGCCGCATGAACTGAGTCTCATCCCAGCCGCATGAGATCCTGAACCACCTAGCCGCATGCGCCCTCCTTGCTCAGGCAGCCGCATATGCGCCCACCATATCGAGCCGCATGGATATTTGCTCTGCGAGCCGCATAAACTCGGGCCCGTCCAGCCGCATGAGAACCCTTCCCCCGCTAGCCGCATGGACCTCCATCTCAACCCAGCCGCATATACTCCGCTCCCCATCAGCCGCATGCGCTTGACCCTATTCAGCCGTATGGACCGTTCCCTTCCCAGCCGCATGAGATCATTCCTGGCCGCATAGGCTGAGTCGCATGGTTCTCCAATAGTCCTGTGTACTGTTATTTTATTATTATTTGCCTATGACTTGTAACCCCTATTGTATATTTTTACGTCCATTTTATATCCTTACGCCTTTTGTCATGAACTTGATAATCCCGAATTTATTTATTATGTTTGGAATGATAATTGAACATGGCAAGATAGTGGCCCGCCGTGGTGCACTCCTGACTTGATAACTTGACCTGATACACATGACACGACAGTGACCCGTAGTGGTGCACTCCTGATAAGTACCATGACAATGCTTGATAGTGGCCCGTCGTGGCGCATTCTTGATAAGTAATAATGATAATGATTGGCTTGGACACCGTGGTTGTTTGCATTGATTGTGCTTGTATAAACTACGAGTCCTGTGTATCTTGCATCATGTCTAGGGCATGATCCCTGAGTACCACGGTCAGGGATTCATACTGAATCTGGCTAGGTTAATGACTAGATTGATCAAATAGTTCATGGAGAATTTTCCAGTTACCTGTTGCCCCTTTGGTCCCGGTCTTATATATATATACATGGGATTTGTTGCTATCCGTCGAGATGAGCGCACTTCCAGCCCGCCGTCGAGTGTGGTACCTTAGGACACATGTATCTTACTACAGTGTGTCTGCTATATCATGCTATCTTTTTCTTTTCTTGCTGGGATCACTCAGGTAGTAACAAACAGGTAATCGGACTTGGAATTCTCATTGCATCTTGCTAGTAACTAGGCCTGTGATAACCCTAGTTAGTTAAAGTATCAAGCCGTACTTATTGCTTGGCCGTGAATGTTGGATGGAGTTCAATCAGTCTAGTCTCATCTTGATCTTGTACAAGATTGTTACCTGACCAGATTTCTTATATTTATCTTGCCGATAAATGGTGGGAGAAACCAAGTTCTGTTCAGACGAAGGGTTACAACCCCGGTCCTTGTTTGGTTTACGGGTTATAACCTGGTTATCTGAATAGTCCCATGGTTATCTCATCGTATATCATCCTGTCATGCTTTTCCATATGTTCTGTCTTTTATTGATTTTGTACAAGATTGTCTTTTATATTCACCTGTCATGCTTTTCTTAAATTACTGTCTCTTATTAGGTAATTATATTCTTGTGCTAATTTGCTGGTTTTAGTTCCTAAAGTGAAGCCTCCTTTGTGGCACTTGCTCTTTCTGGGGCCTGACCCAGCTGGTTTTGTATGGCCAGATACCGGAGCAGCAGCAAAGGATCTACCTGCTTTCCAGCCCGATGGTGACCGCCAGGCGTAACCAGGGCAACGAGTGGGTTTCTTTTGGCTCTCCCACTCTACTGTAAAATTATTCTTTTGAGGCATTTAGCCGCCGAGCAAGTGTTAGCTCGTGCACATTTTATTTACAGTCTGCCTACGGGCTGTAATCATGATTGGCAACTCGAGGTTGATCATGTATGACTTAACTCTTGCTAGTCCTTACATTTTGTACGACTAGCTTCATGATCATCTGGATATGTAATGTTTGGGACGCCTTACAATTGTATATTTGGTGGTCTGATATCTTGTAACTATTATTAGTTGGTTGAGATTGAGACAATAGGCTATTTTATGACCTTAAGAGACTGATGGATTGTAGCGAAACCCTCACATATCTAGACAGCCGTGACCGTATAGTGGAGTGGATCCCATTTCATTATACGTAGCTGGCTATGTCTGCCCCCGCTCTCCAGTGTTCTGGTTCTGGGGCGTGACATCATGTACTTGATTGGTCAGCCAGCCGCATGGACCTATCTCCCGCCAGCCGCATGAGTTCCCTATCCTTTTGACCGCATATGTCTTGCCTTTCTCAGCCGCATGACTGAGTGGATCTCCGAGCCGCATATGACTGATATCCCTTTGACCGCATAAGCCCTTCCCTTTTAGCCGCATGCGCCTGACCCTATTCAGCCGCATGGGCTGTTCTCTTCCAGCCGCATGAGATCATTCCTGGCTGCATATGCCTTAGCCGCATGGCTCTCCTATAGCCATGTGTATTGATATTTTATTAGATATTTTACGTCCATTTTATATCCTTATGCCTTTTGTCATGAACTTGATAATCACGAATTTACTTGATATGTTTGGGCATGATAATTGAGCCTGACATGACAGTGACCCATAGTGGTGCACTCCTGGCATGACTAACCTAACATGACCTGATAGTGGCCCGTCGCGGCGCACTCCTGACCAGTAAACTAGACATGTTAAACTTGACATAATTTTCTTGATAAGCTGTTGCGATGGCTACCTGACATGATATGACCTGTATAATTAATCTGGACACCGTGGGCGATTGTGCTTGTACAAATAATCCAGTCCTGTCTTGCATCATGTCTAGGAGGGGACTCCTGAGTACCACGGTCAGGAGTACCTACTGAAATAAACTAAGGTTAATGACTAGTATAATTCACTAGACATGAAGAGATGTTCCCCAGTTACAGGCGATCCCGTTATCCCGGCCGCAAATGTTTGGACTTGTAGCCTGCCGACGAGTAGGGCACATTTCCAGCCCACTGTTATGTGGGGCACCCTCCATTGTCACTTTAATGATTGAACTCTATTGTCACTCTAATGTATTGAACTCTCTAAATTGTCACTATAATGTTCGCCTGGATAACCTGGATAGCTGCAGGGCCTGTGACTACTTGGAGCATCTTATTGCATCTTGCTAGTAACTAGGATTGTGATAACCCTAGTTAGTTAATGTAGAAAGCCGTAGGCAATGATTGGCCGTGATTGATTGGATGGAGTCTAGTCCAGTATAGTATTGTCTAGAAGTGATTGATTGTAAGATTGTACCAGAATGATTGAATTATTGTCACTCCAGATTGTTACTATAATGATTGTACTCTTCATTGTCACTTTTATCATTGTACTCTCTCCTTTTTACCTTAATAATTGTCACCTTTAGCAATAAATGATCAGAGACTAAGTTCTGTTCAGGCGAAGGATTACAATCTCGGTCCTTGTTTGGTTTAAGGATTGTAACCTGGCTTCCGAAATAGTACCTTCGTTTTCTCTTCATATATTGCCCAGCTATATTTTATTTAGCATGATTCTCCAGTTATTTTACGTCAATGATGCTTCTCTTAATTATTTTCCCTGATTGGGGCAAGTGCATTGGTAGTGCACAAACCTCAATCTGCGTTACTTATTGTTGTTTTCTTACATGTTGAATGATAATGATTTGTTGGTTTTAGTTCTTAAGTGAAGCCTCCTTTGTGGCACTTGCTCTTTCTGGGGTCTGACCCAGCTGGTTTTGTATGGCCAGATACCGGAGCAGCACCAAAGAATCTTCCTGTTTTCCAGCCCGATGGTGGTCACTAGGCGTAACCAGGGCATCGAGTGGGTTTCTTTTGTTCTCCCACTGTGATATTGTAAATTATTCTTTTGAGGCGTTTAGCCGACGAGCAAGTGTTAGCTCGATTGTACTTACTTACTGTCTGCCTACGGGCTGTAACATGATTGACAAGCCCCGGGGGTTGATCTTGTATGACTAAACTCTTGCTAGTCCTAATATTTTGTAACGACTAGCTTCATGATCATTCCAAATATGTAATGTATGGGACGCCTTACTATTGTGTATTTGGTGGTCTGACATCTTGTAACTATTATTAGTTGGTAGAGATTGAGACAATAGGCTATTTTATGACCTTAAGAGACTGATGGATTGTAGTGAACCCTCACATATCTAGACAGCCGTGACCGTATAGCGGTGTGGATTCCATTCCGTTATACGTAGCTGGCTATGTCTGCCCCCGCTCTCCAGTATTCTGGTTCTGGGGCGTGACATCACCTCTGTGTCCTGAAGCCATGCATCTGCAGCGATCGCATCTTCACTGCCGTCGAAGAATGGAGGGTTCAAGCGCTTGAAGCTGTTGGCCGCGCTGTTACCCTGATAACCTCCTCTGGTCAAAGCGTCTGCCACCGCCTGGTGCAAGGCATCTCCTCGACGATCCTGGGAGGCTAATAGTGACCTGATGAGACCCATCAAAGTGCCATCATCAGGCTCTGCAGGCTGGATGGGATGAACTGGTGGCTCTCCTCCAGTAGGAGTAACTCTGGAGGCTACTCCTGAATGTTGGGCATGATCTCCGGGTTCCTGCTGGTCCACGGGAGGTGCTTCTCCTTGCTAATCGGCATGTTCAGGAACAATGCCGCTGAAGAAGACGACATAGGAAACAATAAGGAAGGACCAAGACAGATCAACGATACAAGCATGTGATCAGGTCGAGAATCTCAGGGATTAGAAGTTACGGGTAGAGATCAAGGGCGAGTGCTGATTGAGACATCTATTCGGTAAACCCTCACACATCTTGATTTACAAGACCTGCATGGGCCACCACTTAAACCATGTAACGCCCCAGAACCAGAATACTGGAGAGCGGGGGCGTACATAGCCAGCTACGTATATTGAAGTGCAACCCACCTCGCTATACGGTCACGGCTTTCTAGATACATGAGGGTTTAACTACAAGCCAACAGTCTCCTATGGTCATGAACAAGCCTATTGTCTCAATCTCAAGCAAGCAATAATAGTTACAAGATGTCAGAGCACCAAATATATAATAACAAGGCGTCCCATACATTACATATTGGATGATCATGAAGCTAGTCGTACAAAATGTCAAGACTAGCAAGAGTTCAGTCGTACATGATCAACCCTAGGATCTGTTAATCATGTTATAGCCCATAGGCAGACAGTAAATAAAGATGCAATACGAGGTAACACGTGCTTGCCGGCTAAACGCCTCAAAAGAATAATTTTTACAATAAAGTGGGAGGACAAAAAGAAACCCACTCGTTGCCAGGGTTACGCCTGGTGTTCACCATCTGGCTGGAGGTTAGGTAGATCCTCTGGGACTGCTCCGATATCTGGCCATACAAAACCAGCTGGGTCAGACCCCAGAAAGAGCAAGTGCCACAAAGGAGGCTTCACTTAGGAACTAAAACCAGCATATCATAATAGAATAATTAAAGAGAGCTTATAAAAGAACTGATCATAATAATAATAGAGATAACAATAACAAATTGAGTACGAGGAAACCATTCAAGCAGCCAGACTGCAACCCTTAAACCAAACAAGGACCGGGGTTGCAGCCCTTCACCTGAATAGAAACCCGTCTCAAATACTATTGGTACAGTGAAGACAATAAATGAAGAGAGGACACAGAACTGCTCCGGGAGCCAGGTTACAACCCTTAAACCAAACAAGGACCGGGGTTGTAACCCTTTGCCTGAACAGAACTGGACCCCCGATCTTTATTGCTAAGGCCAGTATAAATAGTCATGGTATTGATGTCACGACCCGCACCCGGATATACGGGTACAAATACGAAGATGACGCCCAGCCTACGCCGCAGTATCAGCGGTAGAACGCTGTCTAGTACCCAAAAATATACACTACGTCTAGAAGGCCTATAACTATAAATATACTCTAGTCACATCACAACAGCTAGGGATGATAAGACAAGAAAGATAACTAAAGCACAAGAACAACTAGAAACTACTAGAACGAATCATAAGACAGAAAATAAAGAAGGAAAACAAGACAAACTAAGGATAACTACCAGGTAACTCACATAGAAGAATAGTGAGATCCACCTCAGCTAGCAACATCATGAAGTCCAATAATGGCACAACTACTCCTAAAATATTATCAACTGTATCCTGTCAGGAAAATGAGCAAGTACAAGCACTAACAGCAGTTCCATGTGAATTGACAAATTCTATAAGAGACAGTATAATGAACTACAAGACAAAGATATATGAAGACTTGGGAAACCGTTCGGAAGCTGAGTTACAACCCTTAAACCAAACAAGGACCGGGGTTGTAACTCTTCTCCCGAACAGAGCTTAGTCTCCAATCAAGGTACAATATAATGGCATGTAGAACATGTGAGTAATCTGAATATCATAGCATGGTGAGAAAGTACTGAATGTAGAACAGAACATGATATATGATAAGATAAAGTAAATATAAAATGTGCGTCGAATATTATAGCATAATGTGATCGGTATGGGTCAAGAATCAGGCTTCCAGCCGACCGGCTACAAGTACGTGGACTCGGCCCGGCCGGGATGGTAAGCTATGGAGCGAGAAGTAACACAGGTCAGGCTATACCCATCGTGAGGTGAGGGTATGGCTATGGTGCAAGGAGTAACTCAAGGGGGCATTGATCACACTATCTATAATATTCCCCATTTCTCCGAGTAGTATACGGATCCGGACATAGCACGTCATGACGCGGGATTCCCTAAGAGGGGAGCAAGTCCTCTTCAGAAATCGGCGTCAATACAAGTACAAGAATCAAGACCAAGCAAGTACAAGTATCCCAAGAAATCCAAGAATGACATCTCATGACAGAAATCCGACAATACTAGTCCGTGAACTATCGTGTCTGAGAATCAAGTAAGACACTACGACTGAATCGGATATAGCAAATATCAAGACAATGAAAACTATCAGTGAATGTACTCGCCTGCGGTCCTGAGCTGTCAAATGGGGTCGATGCTCAGAGTGATGCCACAGACCTAAAGATAAGATATATATAAGCTAATTAGGGTTCAACAGTGTTAGGCTTGATTCTATAGTATAAGCTACGCAATCTAGGTCAGACTCAGTCAACGAAGTCAAACTAGGTCACACTGAGTCACACTAGGTCAAACTAGGTCACAAAAAGTCAAACCAAGTCAAACTAAGTCAAATTGGGTCAATGGTTGACTTACAGTTGACTTTTGGTCAACTGGTCAACTATGGTCAACTCTAGGTTAAACTAGGTCAAATGTTGACTCTACTTCGACGTTCAGTCAAAACAGTCAACCATGGTCAAACAGGGTCATGGCTAGTCTCTATAAACATCTACAGGGTCAACCCATTCAATTTCAGTGATTGTGAAATCACCGGAATTGATGGAACTCAAATACCACAAAAGGAGAAGGATTATAATAATAGGGTAAAAACCTACAGATGTTGTCGGATGATAAAATAAATATCACCAACGTGTCCAGATTGGTCAAATCAGCTAGGATAGCCTTTCCAAAAGCCAATTTGGACACAGGGGCAAAACGGTAATTTCGGGCCAAAATGATGTCCGCCGTTGGACACACTTTGCACCGAAAAACGTGTCAAAATAAAAGTGCACAAAACCTAACAAATTATATGTTCACGAATCCAGAATGACGATACGAACCCAACGGTATATCCAGAATTGGATTCCGTTGACCCGATCTCAAATTGGTCCGTTGACCAGGACATTGGAAACCGATTTGCACGGAAAAAGCGTGTCGGAGCTAATATCCTCAAAATTTAGCAAATTATATGTCAACGAGTCCAGAGTGACGATACGAACTCAACGGTATATCCAGAATTGGATTCCAATGAGCCGAACTCAAAATGACCCGTTGACCCAGAAAGTGGGACCCGCTTTGCACCGAAATGCGTGCCAGGGCCCACGTTCTCCAAATCAAGCAAACTTTATATGAAAACATGCCAGAACGACGCCACGAGTCTACTGGTGGTGTCAGAAATTGAATCCGGAGTCCCGGGTTCAAAAATAGAATTTTACAAGTGCAACACTAAGAATTCGAACGGCCAACTTTGGCGTCGAATTCGACCGACCTAACAAGCTCAAACTGAAATGAAATCTAAAGGGGGCAGGAAGAGGGTTATACCAGCTTCGCACAGGAACTAGTAGTGCACCAATCGGAGCTGCGACGGAGGAGATACGAGTCGACGAAGTCGGCTCCACAAAACTGTCCAAAAATAACACAATTTAAAGTGTCAACTTGGTGGCCGGTTTTGATCTATCAAACGACGAAATTAACGGGTGAAATTGAGAGGAGTGAAGGTGGATATACCGAGATTGTAACGGAACGAAGAAATCGCCGATCCAATGGTCGGATTCCCTGAAAAACGTGTACGAAGTCACTGCGATGACACGCACATTTTGAATTCCGTCCGCGCGCGTCACGGCGGGATCTCGTGCAAAACGCACGGATCGCCTCCGATACACGTCGGAGAGAGGAGCGGAGGCCACGGGGCCTTGCCTGGGGGTGCGCCCGATCGAGGGGGGTCTCGTCGATGGCGGCGGCGCCGGTGGCGGCGGCAGCACGCGCTCGGCTGGCCACGGCTGCTGCCGCGCGCACTGCTGTTGCTCGCTGCTGCGGTGGAACGTCGGCCACGTGGTGGCGCACGGCTGCGCGGCGCGGCGGCGGCCCAGCGGAGCACAGCAGCGGCGAGCGACGCGGGTGGCGGTGATAGTGTGGGGTGGTGGAGATGGTGGTGGTGTTGAATAATGGTGGTGATGGTGTTATGATGAAGATGGTGAAGTGAAGGAGGAGGAAGTTGGAGGTGGGGAGCTCGGGGAGGCTCTCGGCCATGGGGGGAATGGCTGTGGG
>JANAVB010033627.1:0-59171 GCA_029216955.1 Iris pallida
GTATATAATTATTATATATATACTATTATATATGTATACAATATTTGTATATATATATATATATATATTATTTTTTTATTTTTTTTTATATATATATATAATATATAGATATATATATATATATTTTTTATATATATATATATATATATATATATTATATATATATATATATATATATATATATTTTATAGTTAAGTATTTTCTTATATATATATATATATATATATATATATATATATTATATATATATATATATTTAGCATATGTATGTAAAAAAAAAAAAAAAAAAATATTTAGCATAGTATGTATATATCCATTATGTAAATATCTATATATTTATATGTATATATAAATATTGTAGATATACATTTTGTATATGTATTTCACTACCTAGTGTAAATTATTATTAAGTAAATATACTTGTCATAATTTTAGGACTGCTATGTATAATTTTACCTTATTAAAATATTAATATTTATTTTGTACTTTTACCACTTTGTATTTTTGGGTGTATTTAAATTACTGCAACCATTTGGTGTCCAAGCCTGGCATGGGTTTTTGGGCCCAAATGTATTTTTACACATTCAAGACCTGTACAAGTCATATTGGACTTGATTCATGGCCTTGGGTCCTGTATTTCAACTTTAGTTCAAATTATGTACATGGACAAAATACGCAAATAATTAATTATTTAATTTCAAATTGTGTACAATGCTGTTTTTGAATTTCTAAAAATACTTTAACTGTTAAAATTCTGAAAAATAATATTTAGATACTATGTTAATTTATCTAATTTAGTATAATTTTACAGTATTTAATGTACAGTTTTGCCACTAGTTTGGCATTTGAAACCAGAACTCATTTTCTGTGTACTTAGGAAAACTGATTTTTATAAAATACTTGTACTGGTTAATAAATTCTAGAAAAATTATAATAAATTTATATAATTAACAAGGATCATTTTGGTACTTTATTTTATGTAAAAATAAGCTTTTTTTCTATCTCAAAAATTGTTGGAACACAATTGTTCATTTGATTTATTTATTGAATAATTACGACTTGTAACTTTTTGTGTTATTTTGAGTTTTAGCCGTATTGAACCTCACCCCTCACTAGTGTAAAGACTCAAGTATGCTAGTTATTGTATTGTGTTACCCCACATTGGTCTCCTATGCTAAAGTCATTTTGGCTAGGTGCCAGTCACAAGTCATGTTGCACCAATTAGTGTCTTAGTAATTTAGCTTAATTTAAAAACTAAGCTTATGTATTTATTTCTACAGTGACGAGTTACCAGACATCTATAGCACTTTTATCGCAGCTTGCTTTGCTAGAGGCAAGTACTTTCTATAAACTTTACATACTACTATAAACCACAAACTGTGATTCACCAACCATGTTAAATGATCCTTGGGGTAGCAAGTTAGAACTTTACATGTTGTATTACTTTCAGTCTCTGCCATGTTTAGGATACTTTTCATATCTCTTCACATGCTTAAATAACGGGTTAAGGGGAAACTGCTAGTAGTGTACGTGATCATGACCCCGTTCTCCGTATGTATTTATCGAGCACCGTTACATTCTATATGTATCTGTGTCGTATGTCTGGTCCCGCATTTGTGTGTGGATGTACACCAATGTCGTTAAGTGTACGTATGTACACTTCAGAAAATTGATATGTACCACTGTACATCCTGATTATCTATTGACTGATCACTCACCTACTACAGTTTCAAGCTTTAAAACAATAAATTATTACCATGTAACCAAAACTGAATAAACATGACATGTCATTTTTTTTCATCACATGATCAGTACTACATATTTGTTAGATCTAGTACTTGCTCCCGTCCTGACAGGATAACGTTGTAGGTGTCCTTACTGAGGAGGAGTTACTCTGTGACTCATATTATGGAGATACTGCCGAGGACCAGGCTTTGCTTTACGAGGATGTTCCTGCGGGAAAACTCGTCTAGTTTGCATAGTTGTTTGAGATATTAGTGTAGTCATGTATTAGACTACGTGTTTGTAACTGGACGTGTATCCAGTTTTACATTTCAGACTTGTACTTGGACTTATTTCTATATGAGACGACTTTTATGTTTGGAGCATTTATGACTTTTATTCACTTATAGAACTGTTAGCACATTTAGTCTTATCTTGTGATCTCTAGAACAGCTTACTGTGCTTTATCTCAAGCGCAGGCTGGACATGACTCGGCCCGGCCCAACAATTTGGGTAGCGGGTTGTGACACTGACTTAGCCTATGTCGTGCATATATTGTCTCAATTCTTACAGGAGCCTAGACAAGATCATTGGCATGCAGCTTTGAGAGTTGTCAGATATCTCAAAAATGCCCCGGGACAGGGTATTCTTTTGAAAGCTGATTGTGATCTCCGTCTTTCTGGTTGGTGTGATTTCGACTGGGCAATTGTCCCTTGACTCGCCGCTCTGTTACAGGCTGGTTGGTGTTTCTGGGAGGTCTCCTATCTCTTGGAAGATCAAGAAACAACCATCTATTTCACGATCTTCCGCTGAAGCAGAATACCGATCACTTGCTGCGCTTGTTTGTGAGTTGAAATGGTTAAAGGAGTTATTGGTATTTGGGAGTTCGCTAGGAGTCTGCTATGCATGTGTATTGTGACAGTCAGTCGGCCCTGCACCTGGCTCAGAACCCGGTATTTCATGAGCGCAGTAAGCATATTGAGGTGGACTTGCATTTTATTCTCCACGCTATTAGGGATGGCACCGTAGTAGCCTCGCATGTTCCTACCTCTTCCTAACTGGCTGACATCTTCACTAAGTCCCTTGGGAAGCATGGTTTGATTCTATACTTCGCAAGTTGGGCATTTGTGACTTGCATGCTCCAACATGAAGGGGGGTGTGTCATATCCCTATTTTAGAAATAGGTATATGACTGTATTTTGACCGTATTATTGTATATGGAGGATTTTAATTTTTGGGGTATTCTTGAAATTTTTATTTTCTTGGAGGTAATTTTATCCTCATTATTATTATTATTAATTTTCTTGTTCCTAAACTACCTTCCCAAAATATCTACCCCCTCACATCACCCCTCACCCTCCCCCTACCTAACTCCCCTCTCTCTCTCTTCACCATCTCTGGAGCAGCCCCCCCCCTAATCCTCTCTCTCTCTCCTGCTCACTAACCTCCCCGACTCCGGCCCTCCCGATCTCCGGCTGCCCGTCACCCCTGCGACTTCCAGCCACCGCCGCCACCACCATCGTCTTCTTCTTCTCCTCCTCCACCCCTCTTCCAGGAGCCGCGCCGCCATCGTCTCCACCCTCTCCTCCGCGGCCCCCGGCTCCCTCCGCCGCGACCACCGCCACCAGCCCCATCGTATCACCTCCAGCCCCATGGCCTTCGCCCCCTTCTCCTTCCTCCTCTCGCCGTGGCACAAATTGCCGTCGTGAGCCGCCTCCAGCCACGCCGTCTCCATCTTTCCGCTCTCCTTCTCGGAGCTGGCAGCCACCGCCGCCACTACCATCCGCCGCCGCCTTCTCCTTCCTTGGCTTCCCCCGTCGAGCGCAGCACTGCTGCTGCTGCCGTTCGACTCCTCCATCGGGAGCCGCTGCAACCCGGCCTGACTCCCGACGAGCTCCCCTCACCCTGTCTTCTCCGCCGGCGGCGACCAGCCCCGCCTTGCCGAGCATTCCCGGTGAGCTCCCCGTCTCCCCCTTCTTTCTTTCTCGGCGACCGTCGCCTCGGGAGCAGTGCCACCTTGGGCAGCGGGACGCCCTTGGGCCCCACGCTGTTCGGGCAGCGTGTTCTCCGGGCCACGTGCCTTGGGTCACGTGCACTCGGTTCGCGTGTTCCCTCGTTTCCTATATTTCTCGGGATACGTGCCCCTTGATTTGTGTTATCTCGGTTTGCGCATACCTTGGTGTACGTGCCGTCTCAGTTTTCGTGCACCTCGAATTCCCGTGCTACCTCGGTTTGTGTGTTGCCTCGATCCTCGTGTCTCGGCCTTTGTGCCTACCTAGTGACCCGTGCACGCACCGATTCGCGTATCGCCTTGGTATATGTGCCTTCTTGGACCTTGTGCCATCTCGATTTGCGTGTATGTATAGATTTACGTGCCGCCTTGGTTTGTGTATCACTTTGGACTCCGTACCGTATCGATATACGTGCATACGTCGACTTGTATGCCGTATTGATTTACGTGCTTCCTTGAATCTCGCTCGTCTCGATTCGCGTGTACGCCTCGATTATGTGTCGCGTTGATTCGTGTGCCATCCCGATATTCGTGATTTCTTCGATTCTGTGCGCGTCTCGATTTACGTACACGTCTCGGGTTGCGTGCCCGTATCGGTCTTCGTGCCTCAGTTTTCGTGCCAGATCCCTGCGCTGCTTGTGGGACCCGTACGATATAGCCTCCTGCCATCCTCCGTGCTTCTGTTATTATTTTATTATTTAATTCTAATGATTATTATTATGTGTTCTGAGGACCTCGATGGACGTGCTAGCTTGGATCCAGATCGCCGAAGACTTGCTTACCTAGCCGAGCCCTCTAGGCAAGTATCCCTTGCTCATCGACGGCTCTTGCCCTCTCTCCTAGAATTTTATTGATTTAATTAATTTGTACTTGTAAATTGTATAACCATGATTAGTGTAGCCTAGTAGTAGAACTGCAATGATGATAACTTAGGATAGCTTGGTCCGATACCGGGATAGACCGTATCGGACAACTCGGATGGGTCATCCATACCTCCGAGGACACGAGCACGACTCACTTGTACGGATTGTCCCTGTATGCCCGTGTCTGACTCGCGGTCGGGTAACGGCTCTGGCTAACTCCTCATGTGGTTGTGATTGTGCTTGGGTTAGAACTATAGACATGTGTTGTGGTGCGCCCTGCGAGGCGGTTATTTTATTACTATGCATGTTGGCTTGGCGCCCAGTACGCGTTGTAGTGTGCTGGAGGCCGAGACATTAGTGGTCTCGGGTTCGATTGATTTCCCAGTACGCCTCGTAGCGCTGCTGGAGGCCGGAACTTAGTGTTCTCGGCTATCGACTTGTTCCCAGTACGCATCATAGTGCTGCTGGTAGCTGAGACTTAGTGTTCTCAGTCTGCGATTCTGCGATTCCGTGGCGGGTTGCGCCGAGTGGATTTTAGCCCCAATTCGTAGGGTGCTCCCGTCCAGATTAAAAGAGACTCTGCCGGATTTTTTCAAATTCCCGATTGGGAATTTGGTTTGAAGGATTGGCAGTGCCATTCCTTTGGTTTACGGGACTGAACTCGTTCATGTTCTTCTTGGTATAGCATCCCTGATCTCATTGCCTGCTAGGTAGACTCCCGACTAGATTAGTGCCTAGCGTCTTGACTTGTCTGTCCGTCGGATTGTGTAAGGAGAGCGGTTCTACTCGGGTGATGATCTGCAACCCTGGTCCTTGTTTGGTTTAAGGGTTGTGGATCTGATCCAGAGTGGTTCACGCAATCCTTGCCTTTTCGACGGTATCACCCATTGGACTCTTGACTCGTGACTCTTCCTTTAGATGGTGTTCTAGTTTAGTTTATTATCTCATTGTCTGTCCTGTCCGTCGGATTGTGTAAGGAGAGTGGTTCTACTCGGGTGAGGGTTTGCAACCCTGTCCTTGTTTGGTTTAAGGGTTGTGGATCTAATCCAGAGTGGTTCACACAATCTTGCCATCTTCGACGACATTGATTAGTGTTGACCCGTGTGTTGGGATTATGATCTTATTCGAGGATTGACTATGAGGAGATAGGATATTGAGATAGTGATTATGGTAGACTAACTGAATTCTTAGATAGTATTGCTAGTTCTTTGGTGATGTAATTTGATCAGATATGTCTTTGAGGACTTTTGGATTTTGATACTGGTGCGAGTGTCTCGCGGAACGAGGAAAATATCGAGGGTATTATTATATGATTTTTACTCGACTTCCCAAACGCCCAAATTCGGTACCTTTGTGTATTCGGTAGTTAGAGAACCTGGTTGATTGCTGTGTCTTGGTAGTTGAGGGGCTTGTTTTCTAGTGGCTTGTGATCATTGACTTGGAGGATTCTTGTGAGTCTGAGGGCCTAGCATTGTTAGGGGGAATGAGATTGGTATTTGGTGGTTGTCTTTATTGACATGATATTCACTCCCTCATGGATGGGAGGCACTTGATAGATTGATTTGGTGGTTGTCTTTATTGACGTGATATTCACTCCCTCATGGATGGGAGGCACTTGATAGATTGATTTGGTGGATAGACCGACTTGATGATTGGAGCTGTAGGCTCCCATATATGCTTGAGATGTTATTATAGTAGAGGTTCTGGTCTTGTACTTGACCTGATATCCATTCCACGATGTGGGCAGATGACTTCTTATGACTGACAGAGTTGTCCATGTCCCAGACCTGACTACCTGTATCCGTGCTATAAGTCCAGTTTACCCTGTGAGGTACTGGCCCTGACCTTGCACTGCGGTGCCCTTTGTCTATTGGCACTTTGAGGTGCTACTTCCATGATTATATGACATTTCGATGCCATCTTAATATTCTGGCTATATTATATGATTACCTGCACGGGTATCTGGTAGTTGGCCTATAGTCTTAGCGTGGTTATGATTGCTTGCTTGCTTATTGCATAACACTAAGGATGGATCACAACTGGGACTATAGGTGCCGAGGCTGATTCTTACTTAGCGTTTTCGTACTGAGGTACGACATCTAGGAGGATGAGCATGTGACCACGGCATGTGATTCCGGATAAATGTAGGGTTAATCTAGGCAACTAAAAATGGTAGAAACATTGGGAGGGAACGGAATCCCGAGATCGTGCATTACCGGCCGCCACAGGCTCGTCCTGGCACGTCGGGGTTGGCCGCCACGGATATGGCAGTATCCGACTACTATATGTACTCCTGCTTAACACGGTGGCCTTCTGAGGGACCGTGCATACCTACCTGCTATGCATTATTTGGCCTCGCTAGCTCTTGCGGGATATGGCACGATCTGAGGATTCCTATATTGTATTATTGGGGTAACCCAACCTCCACATAGACAGCCGTAGGCATTTGAGTGGCCGCTTACTTATATAATTGTTTGGCTTATTGCTTGCTAAGCTGGCTGGCACGTAACGCTGTCCCGGTGCAGTAATTCATTTCCTTGTTCTTGTTTGATGTAGGGATGGGTTACTGTTCCGATGACAGACTACGAGTTCCAGTTGGCAATGCAAGCATTAGTGGATGTTAGGATGATTGTGATGATTGTTGGTTACTTACGTATTAGTAGTTGGATTGCTGTCTTATATTCTGTAATCGTGCGTTGGTACCGCACGATCCCTTACCTTATTTACTGTTTTTAGATGCTATTCCTGTCATATATATCCTGCTGGTTTTCTTCGCCCGTCCTTGAGCCTTCCTTTCTGGTACTTGCTACGGTTGGCCTGACCAACCCTGGATTGTTCCCAGATTGCCTGTGACCGACCTTGTGGATCTTCCAAACTTGACTTGGAGGACGTGCTTCAGTTCCTGACCATAAGGAAACTGTGTGGGAAGGTATTCTTGTCTACATTATTTCTTATTGTAGACTCTTTGTTTATCATATGAGTATTTCCTGTTTTTCATATGATTACCTCTCTTGTCGTTATTTCATTGATTATTGCCTGTGGATATGAGATCAGATTTAGGCCATAGACTGCTTGCATGCTAGGATACCCAGCAAGATTGACAGCCACGATCGCCGTATGACGTTTTATACCTCATACGGAGTAGCTGGCCTAGTCCGTCCCAGTATTTCGGTACTGGGGCGTGACAAGGTTTTAGTGGTGGCCCATGCAGGTCTCGTTTTGAGACATTGTTGGGTATCACATGATTGTTGATCTCAGTCCACTATTTCTTGGGATTCTAACTTGCTACACTTGCCCTTCGCTCCCTTGAACTTGTGAATTGGTCCTCATCTCTACTTGGACCTATTTGGCTTTGCCCTGTCTCATTTGTTGTTATCTACCTCTGATCCTTGTTTGATAGATGTGATCCTATAGTTGGTCATGTCGATCGTTTTATCCGATGAGATGTCATCTTATCTCCATCCTTGGGTTACTTGATTATCTGTCTTGGGTTCTGTACTCTCTACCGGTGTTTCACCTTGGTTGATTTCTTGTTATCCCTTTCGTGCGTTGACTTCGTATTGACTTAGTATCATTGTCGCCCTCTTCCAGCGTTGGCTGGATTGCTGCGGAACGAAGATTCCCTCTGGACTCTGAGGTTGGATATTTTAACATTTGTTGAGTATCCAGTGGATGTTCTTGTATGAATTCAGCTCCTTTGATTCGGGATATTTTCGGACTCATGATTATCTGTTTCAGATATTATTTTATAGATATACTTGCTATACATTATATTTTGATATGGATTCTTGATTTGGAGTATTTTTCTACGGATATGGAGTATTTTCCTAGAAAAGCTATCTTGTGGTTATTATTGAAGATATTTTCGGATGTGTGATACGATTCACCCGGATTTTGGATTTCGATGGTTTTCTAGGACTCGTTATATTGTTAGAGATTTTATGATTTTAGTGATTCGGATATTTGGGTTATGGAATTGATTCGTTTTGGGTATTTGTCAAAGTACCGGGTGACCCTAGTATACCATGACGGCGTGGTAACGAAAGTTGCAGCCGCTCGATTATAGTGTCCTGATGCATCTTTTGCAGCCATTTCGGATGGCGTGGCAAGGAAAGATCATGACACATTTTCGGATATTAGGAACTACGGTCGCCGGTTTGAGACATGTATCCTTTATTTTATGATTTTGTTGATTTTCATGCAGTGGGGATTTCAGGTTTTTGATATTGTTTTCGATATTTCGTACTTGTTTTGATCTATGGGGGCTTTGATTTTCGAGGTCCTATTTGGTGTTTTGGATTTACTTCATGAGTTGATTGGTGTAGCTAGACATTTTCTCTTTGATGTTTTCATATTGAGATTTTATTCGTTTCTTATTGTATTACTTGATTTCTGTAAGGTGGGTAGAGTTTTCATGGTACCTATATGTACTAGTTTTGAAAATCTTATGTACGTGATTTCGAAATTTCGAGGACAAAATTTTTGTAAGGTGGGTAGGATGTCATATCCCTATTTTAGAAATAGGTATATGACTGTATTTTGACCGTATTATTGTATATGGAGGATTTTAATTTTTGGGGTATTCTTAAAATTTTATTATTTTCTTGGAGGTAATTTTATCCTCATTATTATTATTATTATTAATTTTCTTGTTCCTAAACTATCCTCCCAAAATATCTACTCCCCCTCACATCACCCCTCACCCTCCCCCTACCTAACTCCCCTCTCTCTCTCTTCACCATCTCTGGAGCAGCCGCCCCCCCCTAATCCTCTCTCCTCTCTCCCGCTCACTCAACCTCCCCCGACCTCCGGCCACTCTCCCGATCTCCGGCCGCCCGTCACCCCTGCGACTTCCAGCCACCGCCGCCACCACCATCGTCTTCTTCTTCTCCTCCTCCACCCCCTCTTCCAGGAGCCGCGCCGCCGTCGTCTCCACCCTCTCCTCCGCGGCCCCCGGCCTCCCTCCGCCGTGACCACCGCCACCAGCCCCATCGTCATCACCTCCAGCCCCATGGCCTCCGTCCCCTTCTCCTTCCTTCTCTCGTCGTGGCACGGATCGCCACCGTGAGCCACCTCCAGCGACGCCGTCTCCATCTTCTCTGCCTCTCCTTCTCGGAGCTGGCAGCCACCGCCGCCACTACCATCCGCCGCCGCCTCCTCCTTCCTCGGCTTCTTCCGTCGAGCGCAGCACTGCTGCTGCTGCCGTTCGACTCCTCTATCGGGAGCCGCTGCAACCTGGCCTGACTCCCGACGAGCTCCCCCTCACCCTGTCTTCTCCGCCGACGGCGACCAGCCCCGCCTGGCCGAGCATCTCCGGTGAGCTCCTCCGCCTTCCCCCTTCTTTCTTTCTCGGCGACCGTCACCTCGGGAGCATTGCCACCTTGGGCAGCGGGACGCCCTTGGGCCCCGCGCTGTTCGGGCAGCGTGTTCCCGGGCCACGTGCCATGGGTCACGTGCACTCGGTTCGCACGTTCCCTCGTTTCCCGTGTTTCTTGGGATGTGTGCCCCTTGATTTGTGTCGTCTCGGTTTGCGCATACCTTAGTGTGCGTGCCATCTCGGTTTTCGTGCACCTCGAATTCTCGTGCTACCTCGGTTTGTGTGTTGTCTCGATCCTCGTGTCTCGACCTTTGTGCCTACCTAGTGACCCGTGCACGCACCGATTTGCGTGCTGCCTTGGTATATGTGCCACCTTGGACCTTGTGCCATCTCGATTTGCGTGTACGTACGGATTTACGTGTCGCCTTGGTTTGTGTATCACTTTGGACTCCGCACCGCATCGATTTGCGTGCATACGTCGACTTGTATGCCGCATTGATTTGCGTGCTTCCTTGAATCTCGCTCCGTCTCGATTCGCGTACACGCCTCGATTTGCATGTCGCGTTGATTCGTATGCCATCCCGATATTCGTGATTTCCTCGATTCTCGTGTACGTCTCGATTTACGTGCACGTCTCGGATTACGTGCCCGTATCGGTCTGTGTGCCTCAGTTTCCGTGCCAGATCCCTGCGCTGCTTGCGGGACCCGTACGGTATAGCCTCCTGCCATCCTCCGTGCTTCCTGTTATTATTTTATTATTTAATTCTAATGATTGTTATTATGTGTTCTGAGGACCTCGATGGACGTGCTAGCTTGGATCCAGATCGCCGAAGACTTGCTTACCTAGCCGAACCCTCTAGGCAAGTATCCCTTGCTCATCGACGGCTCTTGCCCTCTCTCCTAGAATTTTATTGCATTTAATTAATTTGCACTTGTAAATTGTATAACCATGATTAGTGTAGCCTAGTAGTAGAACTGCCATGATGATAACTTAGGATAGCTTGGTCCGATACCGGGATAGACCGTATCGGACAACTTGGATGGGTCATCCACACCTCCGAGGACACGAGCACGACTCACTTGTATGGATTATCCCTGTATGCCCCGTGTCCGACTCGCGGTCGGGTAACGGCTCTGGCTAACTCCTCCTGTGGCTGTGATTGTGCTTGGGTTAGAACTATAGACATGTGTTGTGGTGCGCCCTACGAGGCGGTTATTTTATTACTATGCATGTTGGCTTGGCGCCCAGTACGCGTTGTAGTGCTGCTGGAGGCCGAGACATTAGTGGTCTCGGGTTCGATTGATTTCCCAGTACGCCTCGTAGCGCTGCTGGAGGCCGGGACTTAGTGTTCTCGGCTATCGATTTGTTCCCAGTACGCATCGTAGTGCTGCTGGTAGCTGAGACTTAGTGTTCTCAGTCTGCGATTCTGCGATTCCACGGCGGGTTGCGCCGAGTGGATTTTAGCCCCAATTCGTAGGGTGCTCCCGTCCAGATTACAAAGGAGACTCTGTCGGATTTTTCCAGAATTCTCGGTTGGGAATTTGGTTCGAAGGATTGGGCAGTGCCATTCCTTTGGTTTGCGGGACTGAACTCATGTATGTTCTTCTTGGTATAGCATCCCTGATCTCATTGCCTGCTAGGTAGACTCCCGACTAGATTAGTCGCCTAGCGTCTTGACTTGTCTTGTCCGCCGGATTTTGTAAGGAGAGCGGTTCTACTCGGATGATGATCTGCAACCCTGGTCCTTGTTTGGTTTAAGGGTTGTGGATCTGATCCAGAGTGGTTCACGCAATCCTTGCCTTTTCGACGGTATCACCCATTGGACTCTTGACTCGTGAATCTTCCTTTAGATGGTGTTCTAGTTTAGTTTGTTATCTCATTGTCTGTCCTGTCCGCCGGATTGTGTAAGGAGAGTGGTTCTACTCGGGTGAGGGTTTGCAACCCTGGTCCTTGTTTGGTTTAAGGGTTGTGGATCTGATCCAGAGTGGTTCACACAATCCTTGCCATCTTTCGACGGCGTTGATTAGTGTTGATCCATGTGTTGGGATTATGATCTTATTCGAGGATTGACTATAAGGAGATAGGATATTGAGATAGTGATTATGGTAGACTAAGTGAATTCTTAGATAGTGTTGCTAGTTCTTTGGTGATGTCTAATTTGATCAGATATGTCTTTGAGGACTTTTGGATTTTGATACTGGTGCGAGTGTCTCGCGGAACGAGAAGAATATCGAGGGTATTATTATATGATTTTTACTCGACTTTCCAAACGCCCAAATTCGGTACCTTTGTGTATTCTGGTAGTTAGAGAACCTGGTTGATTGCTGTGTCTTGGTAGTTGAGGGGCTTGTTTTTTAGTGGCTTGTGATCATTGACTAGGAGGATTCTTGTGAGTCTGAGGGCCTAGCATTGTTAGGGGGAATGAGATTGGTATTTGGTGGTTGTCTTTATTGACGTGATATTCACTCCCTCATGGATGGGAGGTACTTGATAGATTGATTTGGTGGTTGTCTTTATTGACGTGATATTCACTCCCTCATGGATGGGAGGCACTTGATAGATTGATTTGGTGGATAGACCGACTTGATGATTGGTGCTGTAGGCTCCCATATATGCTTGAGATGTTATTATAGTAGAGGTTCTGGTCTTGTACTTGACCTGATATCCATGCCACGATGCGGGCAGATGACTTCTTATGACTGACAGAGTTGTCCTTGTCCCAGACCTGACTACCTGTATCCGTGCTATAAGTCCAGCTTACCCTGTGAGGTACTGGCCCTGACCTTGCACTGCGGTACCCTTTGTCTATTGGCACTTTGAGGTGCTACTTCCATGATTATATGGCATTGCGATGCCATCTTGATATTCTGGCTATATTATATGATTACCTGCACGGGTATCTGGTAGTTGGCCTATAGTCTTAGCGTGGTTAGGGTTGCTTGCTTGCTTGTTGCATAACACTAAGGATGGATCACAACTGGGACTATAGGTGCCGAGGCTGATTCTTACTTAGCGTTCTTGTACTGAGGTACGATATCTAGGAGGATGAGCATGTGACCACGGCATGTGATTCCGGATAAATGTAGGGTTAATCTAGGCAACTAAAAATGGTAGAAGCATTGGAAGGGAACGGAATCCCGAGATCGTGCATTACCGACCGCCACAGGCTCGTCCTGGCGCGTCGGGGTTGGCCGCCACGGATATGGCAGTATCCGACTACTATATGTACTCCTGCTTAGCACGGTGGCCTTCCGAGGGACCGTGCATACCTACCTGCTATGCGTTATTTGGCCTCGCTAGCCCTTGCGGGATATGGCACGATCTCAGGATTCCTATATTGCGTTGTTGGGGTAACCCAACCTCCACATAGACAGCCGTAGGCATTTGAGTGGCCGCTTATTATATAATTGTTTGGCTTGTTGCTTGCTAAGCTGGCTGGCACGTAACGCTGTCCCGGTGCAGTAATTCATTCCCTTGTTTTTGTTTGATGTAGGGATGGGTTACTGTTCCGATGACAGACTACGAGTTCCAGTTGGCAATGCAAGCATTAGTAGATGTTAGGATGATTGTGATGATTGTTGGTTACTTACGTATTAGTAGTTGGATTGCTGTCTTATATTCTGTAATCGTGCGTTGGTACCGCACGATCCCTTACCTTATTTACTGTTTTTAGATGCTATTCCTGTCATATTATATCCTGCTGGTTTTCTTCGCCCGTCCTTGAGCCTTCCTTTCTGGTACTTGCTACGGTTGGCCTGACCAACCCTGGATTGTTTCCAGATTGTCTGTGACCGACCCTGTGGATCTTCCAGACTTGACTTGGAGGACGTGCTTCAGTTCCTGACCATGAGGGAACTGTGTGGGAAGGTATTCTTGTCTACATTATTTCTTATTGTAGACTCTCTGTTTATCATATGAGTATTTCCTGTTTTTCATATGATTACCTCTCTTGTCGTTATTTCATTGATTATTGCCTGTGGATATGAGATCAGATTTAGGCCATAGACTGCTTGCATGCTAGGATACCCAGCAAGATTGACAGCCACGATCGCCGTATGACGTTTTATACCTCATACGGAGTAGCTGGCCTAGTCCGTCCCAGTATTTCGGTACTGGGGCGTGACAGGGTGTTAGATTATATTTATGTAGCTATTGTAGATATGGCCCAGAAGCCCAATAGTGTAGAAGGTATATATATTGGAATCAGCTCCAATCAATAAAATAAGGCATTATTATTTCCTACAACACCTTTCGATCAACACCTTGGATTATTCCTTCTGTTCCCCCAATTCTCCAACTACAAAGAAACTAAAATGGGAAAGAGAGTCATCGATTAATGTGTATAGCTAAAAAAAATTGGCACATAATTTTGCCCCCAAGATTTTCGGTTCCCTCCATTCTTTTACTCTGTGCCACCAAAATTGAGCCGTTACCCCTTCCATTTTTTACACTATTGTGATCGCCCACCAAAAATGACAACAAAAAAAGCAAAAATTGTGCTATTGGTATTATTTGTGACAAACTGTCGCTATTGGCCCAAAACCGTCACAATAAGACCATCCATTAGTGACTGCCAGTAAAATCTGTCACAAATAATCACTTTTTGTGACAGTTGTGTCTGGCCATCTCTAAAGGTCCGTCACTAAAGGACGGCTGTTTGTATAAAGAGTAAGTCTTTATAAAAGACTTTCTCAATAGAACAAGATCTCTCATCAACCTATGTCAATATGATGAGTTGGGGATCACGAAGGCCTCGTAGTCGGAGATAAAAAGTAGTAAATCACCCACTCGTCGTAGATTAGGACTTATCAAATCCAACCTCATCGCACAATTACAGCGAGATTAAATTCACTTGAAGAGTCATTTATAAGGCACCCAAAGCCAACGCAAATATGCCTTCTTCCTCTGAATTGCCACCTTTATCCAAATCCAAGAAAGATTCTTTATATACGTCGTGTTCAATTGCTTACAAGATAAATTTGGATATGCTTCATCATCTACCATGGACTCTTCGAAGGTGAAAAGAGTACCAACTCACGTAACTGAGGGCGATTTTTAAGATCTCATGTGTCTTGTACTATTCAGCGAGCTGAAACAACGCAAGATGCAATTCTGGAAGGTGAATCATTATTAATCGAGCTTATTTTGGTTGTCTCTTGATTGTTGTTGTGGGCTGATTCTGGAAGATCACATATGACTTCGGCCTCTTGCAGGTCACGTTGGACTTGGAAGATTTTCTTAAACAGAGGAGAGTCGTGCAAATAAGAAGTTTTATCGAATATGTATCAGGACTTGCCATGGATATAGAGTCTAGACTTGATTTGTAACAATGGGAGCTAAGCTATATCCAGTGGCGGTGCATAAGCTGGGCTGTCCTAGGCTTTAGTCCGGACTTAAAAACAAATAAATACTAGGAGCTGCCAATATGTTATTAAATGTAAATATTAGCATAATTGGTTGAGTGGTTGGATCTTTATATAGAAGGTCCATGGTTCTATTCTTGTAGGTGTGTGGATTGTGTATATATTTGTAGTTTTTTTTAGTTACAATAATTTTTTTTCCAGAGTCTATTTTTGTTTACCCACCAAAACTAGGGTGTTTGTTTACCATCCAATAAATGGGTGACACATGTCAAATCCTTTAGTCAAAAGCAGTTTGAATGTTTAGAAAATTATTTTCAAAGTGGTTTATATTGAATGAATTTGACATGTGTCAATTTTTTTGTTGGAAAGTGAACCAACATCTTAGTTTTAATTGGTGAACGAAAATGAATTTTTTTCTTTCATTTATGTACCTAGTTTCCGCTAATTTTTTTTTTTACTTAACCCTTGATTATATCAGAACCCAGTTATGCAATCTTCTTCTCGTCGTACACCAGCATGGTCATATATATGACACGATCAGTTATGGGGCTCAATTAATGTCGGTCCCACGATTCTCGAAAGACAGCCCAACTTTGCTGTCACCTATCCCAATCATAAAGACCAATGCGACACGAAAATAAATGACAGCAAGCTTTAGACGCTAATTTGACAAGGTCGTACAAGTGATTCAGTGGCAATGCATCCGTGTTAGCACATATATATAGGCTGCTGCCAAAAGCCTAATCTGGTCCACGTCACCTTCACAATGTCCATGCAGCTACTTTTCTTTTAGTTTGAAACAGTGAGAGCTGTTTCTCCATAGCTATCCGATTCCCACAGTAAATACATCACTGTCAAATGACTCAAATGCAATGCAATCTAGGACTTGGTGTCAAATATCCAGAGTTTTGAGTTTTATCATCAACTTTGACTGCTGCACCCTCAATAGTGGCGTCCATGAAATTTAAAACAACGGTGATACGGATCTAGAAGGAAAGTGCGTCAGTCAGGCCAGACTAACATGACAGTTTTTTATTAGATCTAAAATGAAACCTGATATTTATAGGAGAGGCTATATACAATAAATGACCGTCACGTCAATTTCAGACAAATTCATGATGACGTTCGATTAGGCAGATATTTTCAAATTTAAAATAGCCTGCGTATTCTACATGATTTTTTTTTAGGTGTCCTTTGTTCAAGTCGGACCGTGGCTGCATAAACCATTCAGCCGTCCGAAAAAAATTCTAACCCAAAATTCTCCCGTATTATCACTGGACTAGTGCCTTAGAGCATCTCCAACCCTATTGTGAATTTGAAAAAAATGGTTGCCACATAGGACAACCATTTTTTTCCAAAAGTACTTCTCCAAAGCAAATGTGAAATAAAATGTGGAATTGACATGGCAATGACATGGCAAAGACAATGTGAAGTTGGTTGTCTAGATCTAGACAATGCACTTCACAATGTCTTTATGTCCATATCATCATTTGTGAATAAAAAATGTTTATAAAAAGAAGTAGAAGAGTAAAAGTTGTCTTGGAAGTTGTAAAAAATTAGTTTGTATAGTCTTCTCAATACTTTTGCATTGGAGATGACTTTTTAAAGTCATTGTCATTTGTGAATATAATCTTGCCACCTATACAAGACATTGTCTTGTGTCCCATGCCACCTAAGATGCACAACACAAAATAAGACAATAGGGTTGGAGATGCTCTTAGGGACTATTCTGCATGTAATAAATACCTACTATTGGAAGTAGCACCCACCACGTAAACATAGACAAAACCATTTATAAAGAGCTGGACTACATAAACTCAAATAAAAACTTTAGTTAAAATCTCAGACCGGATAAAACTTTAATTAAAATACCCTACAAGTGTTTTAAGAAATACATTGTGCAAACGGAAGATACATATATTTCTTTCATTCTTTGACAAAAAACTTTTCTTCTTTATTCATTCAAATACCATAAAGTTTGTTGATGAAACATACCAAACTTTATGATTTTGGTACACGGTCAGCAAACTGAGCTAGCGTCTACAAATATTTAAGGCCGACTCTCACTTGCAGGCGGGCAACGGCGATCCACAGAGACATTTGTTGTTGGCGAAGCCGGAGCCGTCAGCGGGAACATAGTTTCCTCCTTTCGGTATCTGCCCGCAGAGCATGTTGTTGCTCACGTCCAGATTCTTCCACTTGATAGTAGCAAACGACTGCGGGATTGAGCCCGTCAATTTGTTGTTCGACAGTCCGAGCTCCGCTTGATCAGTGGATTTGAGCTTACTGAATAGATTTCCCGGGATTGTGCCAGAGAGATTGTTGTCATCCAAGGCGATGACCTGAAGATTAACGAGATTGCCGAGGGAGGCAGGGATGGTGCCAGTGATCAGCTTACAGTAGTTGATCTCGAGCTCGAGGAGGTTGGTGTACTGAGAAATGAAGGAGGGGATGTGTCCGGAGATGCTGGTGTTGTAGATGGTGAAGTACTGCATTTTCTTCAGCTTTGCCCAGTTGTTAGGGATGGGGCCGACGAGGTTGGGTTGTAGGTGGATGCTGATGCTCTCGAGCGCAGAGAGGTCTCCGATGGAAGCCGGGAGGGAGCCGTTGAGGAGGACGGGGAGATGGTCAAAGTCGTCCTGATCGCTGGTGAAGAAGAGGGAAGTGACGCGTCCCTTCTCGCAGCCGACGCCATCGTAGAAGCAGCAGTTGTCGGAACTGTCCCACGAGTTGGGGAAGGTGTTGGCAGGGAACGAGTTCTTGAACGCGTTGAGGGCAGCCACGTCCGATTTAGTGCAGGAGGCGGCCGAGGAGAGGGTGAAGGCGAGGAAGAGGAGAGTGAGAGAAAGAACGGTAGAATTACCCATTTTCGAATGCAATTATTAATTGTTGGAAGATATGATCAATGCTGCATCTGTATATATAGCAATTCAATGGCTTGAAATCATGATCTCAACTGAGTCAAGAATTGAATAGCATTCAACATTGACAGCATTCTGGAACCAAAATAATTAGACACGCGCGTCTTTGACATATTTGCTTTGAGGTGAATCAATATCAAATTGGCTACTGCAACATAATAACGTCCACTTATTACTGTGCAAGTTAGTTGTGAGTCAAAAGCTACCATAACGGCAATAAATGTACAATGAAGTAAAATATCAAGAAAGAATGCTACAAGAATAGAATAACAACAGGATACATAGTATTCTTCATCCCAATGGCAATTATGTTACCTCCCATGAAGAAATATATGCTACATTTGTGGATCACTTCAGTAGATTGTTTCAACCCTCGGCTACTACTCCAGTTCCTCTGCACATCATAGCTGAATTACATACAATTTCAGAATCAAGAGTATACCAAATATGGCCTAATATCTTAATCCAGAAGTCGGCCAAGATCAAGTATATGAATACATACCAATCAAATAATCAACTCTCAGGAACAAACCAGGTGATTCAAAAAGTACTAACTATCAACAACAACTAAAATAAGGTTAAAATAAGCATATAGAAGAAAATTATACTACTACAAATGTGTGAGTATTCAAAGAAAGTAACACGATCACAACAACGATCTCATTGAAGATCAAAACAGGATTCAAGTAAGCTGTTTTTGGTGCTAAAGAAAGTTGGTAGGTGCGTAGACTGAATCTGTGTGGACTTGTGAGGGTAAAATGGTCATTTAACCTTATAAGCCTAATACAGGCTACAAACACCCTTGAAGGCTAGCTCTGTTGAGTTTTGTTGAGCAAAAATTCCAAACAAAGCTTTTGTCAATGCTGTTGAGTGCACATTTGCTTATGTGCTGCTGTGCACACTCTCTTCTAGTCCGTTGTTGATTCTACGTCATTGTGTGTTGTTGTTTCTTCTACGACACTGAGGGCCCGACCGATGGAATGGTTGTTGAGACCCCACATTCTTAGTAGGACTCAAAGGTGCAACACCTACGTTCTTAATGGGTTGTTATCACTCTTATATTATAGGCCATTATGCCTCAACTTCTACGAGAAAAGGAGAAGAACATGGGTAGTTTCCTCCACGACAAGTGGTTTACACATTGGTTATCCCCATGGAGCCTGTGATGTATCTCCATGAAAGTCTCCAATGTTAGAAATTAATGTACCCTGTCGATTCATGAGATGAAGAACATAATAAAATTGCGAAAGCGTACCTGAATCCATTGCTAGACTTGATGGATCTTGAAGCAAACGTCTCTTTATTGGGGTTTGATCTTCCAATCTGCTACAGCCCTTAATAACAAAGATGAAATCTTTCTTCCTCTCTTTGTTGATGGGGATACAGAAGAGAATAGAGAAACCCTCTCTTTGGTGGCCGTATGAGTTGGGGACCATAACCCTAATGAATACACATATTTACATATGTGTTGATATTTGTAACGCCCCAGTCCCAAAATACTTAGGACTAGGTACGTATCCATGCCAGCTGTATACATACGAAGTATACTCCAATATATGAAAAACCTCGTATGAATGCATAAGCTGTAAAATACAGTAAACCAAGAGTAATCTAATCTCATCCAAAAATGAAGAATAAATATATCATATAATCAACTGTAATAAGTGTTTGAACAATACGTTGGGCGGAGACAAAGTCCACTACCAACTATCTCAAATAAAAGGTACAAGAAGGAATAGATGAAATAACAAGACTAGCCAAGTGCAGTCATCTTCGAAAGGATGGAGAAGATCACGGCCTCGACTAGAATACCTGCAATGTCACAGAAGCATACACACCTGGAGAGATAACCAGGTCCTCAGAGGGACGTAACAAGATACAGGAAGAACATGCCATATGAACTGAATATAAATGCACCATAAAATAAAGATAAAGTAAAAAAAAGTGTCCAAACTATAACACCGCTCAATATCCCATCATCGAAACAGTAGGCTACCCCTACAACCAAACAAGGACAAGGGGTAACTTACTATTCCGCGATGTGACATTTTTCCATGCCATGATTGGAACATGAAATTTGCTAAGGTCCCCTAACCTTTCTAGTAGGCAATTTAGAAGACATATTGATGTATGGGCAGGTGAAGGCTGACTCCCCCAGGACCAGGTAACAACTCACAATACGCACACATCACTACCGATACTATCAGCCGGCATAACTCGAGGCTAGCGGCCCATGTGACCCATCAGTCCACATATTGATAGTCAAAAGATACGAAAACGAAAGTAACTTTATAATGAAGTAAAATATCAAGAAAGAATGCTACAAGAATAGAATAAAGCAATGCCACAAATTGATAGTCAAAAGTTTTGTTTACACAAAAGGGGCGGTTCTGATCTTTTATTTTTTTTTGGCCGGGGCAAAAATAAAAAAAAGTCCCTTCCTAAATGCATGACTAGTTGACTCAAAAAGTCAAAAAATTTATAACAAAGCAACTAAAATAATCAAAAATTATAACGAAGTAAAACCATCTATGCAATAATTTGAAATAAGTACAAAATTGAGAAGAGAGCGTTAAAATTTGTCTACTAACATTTCAAAATAAAAGTCATCTATATTGATTGACAGAATTAAACCCAACATTATCCAAAACAACATGATTCTTGTTCATCAGCTTCATCCCCAGCAACATTTCAATATTATCTCAAATATTTTTTTTCCAGACTCCAGCTATGCAAAACAACTTTAGCTCACTAGGCCATACCTAGGTTTCGAAAGAAGAAAAAAATTAATCAGATTGTATTCCTCAACTAGTGAAAACTAATCAAGCCAAAGCAAATTATCTCAAATGCATTCTTCTCGCATTCTTTGAAGTAAAGTTATCAATTATATTGTCATATGTTATGTGCTCCAACATATCATTTTCAATACATATGATTGCTAATCCATTTAACCTATCTTGACTCATTGTGGTCCTTAAATAAGATTTTAACAATTTTAACTTAGAAAATTTTTTTCAGCTGATGCTACAGTCACAAGAAAAATTAATAAAATTTGACATGCAACCAATACATTAGGAAAAATATCCACCTTCACTACAAAGTCTAAAATTTCAATGGTTGTCCAAGCTGCATTTGGTTCATATGCTTCTGGAAGTAATACCTCTTGCAACAATCTTATTTCTAAAAACAAACTATGGACATCAACATCAGATACATCTTCTTCTTTTAGAGCAGATTCAAGATTTACACAATAATTTCTCAAATTATATTCCTCCAATGATATTAATTAATGTAGTCCATCAAACAAGAATCCAAATATCTTTTAAAAAATATGGAATTGTTAAGACCTACTCCTCAACTCTAAAAGAGCAATATCTACAACAAGAAGAAAATAATCAGCTCTAAAGCATTCTTCAGCTGTTTGTGGTTCTCTCGATCAGTATTAGAAATATTATCAAATTGTCTTTTCCTACAAGTTTGGCGTCTATCTGGAAATACATGTTCAACTCCTATATCATAAGCAATTTCTTTAGTAGAATTCATGGCAGATGCAAAACCGTCTTTTCTATAATTTTCAAAAAATCAAACAAGTCCTTTCAACTGTTTTACTGCAACATCTATACGCATCTTTCCAAATTGTAAAGATTTACTAACTGAGTCTATGTTGTATATAATATCATACCAAATAACCAAGCTTAACAAAAACTCAAAACTACTAAGTTCATGTGTTGCTAACAATCTAGCATCTCTAGATAATCTTGCATCATTAATAAGATCGGCTACTTTAAGTAAAGCTGCTTTAATTTGGCCAACTTGTGATTTAATGGCTTTGACACTTTCAATACACTACAAAAAATGACATTTGTTGACGATTTTTATTGACGGTCGGTAATCCCCGTTAACTATTCAGTTTTACTTGACGGATAAGGCATTGTCTCAACTAAACCCCTATTTTGTGTTAACTATACAATATTGTACAACTTTAGTTGACGGGTTTGGAAAAACCATCACATAATCTGTAACCACCACTTTTCTAAAATAAGAATAATTTTAAACTTTTGTAAGATTGATTATTTAATAATTAGTTTAAATCATGTTATTGATTTATTGATAAATTTTGATTATTTTAATATCATTATATTAGTGTTTTGTGATTTTGTTCTTTGGCTAGTGTAACCTTAGAGCTGGTTAGCCTAGAGACTAATCATGACCATGGAGGCCTAACTCATGTGATTAGATTAGCTAATTACCACTTTTTAGGCTAAGAATATTTTGGTCATTTTGTGACTTTTGAATTATTTAGGATTTTGATTAATTGATAAATTTTAGATTATTTTAATAATATTTAAATTGATGTATTGTGATTTTGGTCATTTTTTATATTGTAATATTTTGGAATTTTTATATTTTAAAATTAATTTTTCGGGATTTGTTTAGTCGGGTTTGAGTTTCGTTTCGTTCCGGCTTGTGTTAGTGATCCGGGTAGCTTAGACTCTAGACGGGACCCCAAGATTAGTTAGTCATGACCCACAAACCCCACTAATTAAGTTAATGAGTTTAGACTAATCCCACTTGTTAGATTGGTTAAGTTAAAGGCTTAAATTTAACCCTTTTGATCCCAAACTTGAACCTAACTTAAAATTAACCAAGAGGACTAGTTGAGGCCTTATTGGGCTTTTCTCCAAGGCCTAGATAGGGTTTAATGGCAGCCACTATAGGTAGGTTAGCCTCCCTTCATTTTATTTCATTCAATCTTGCCTATTTTCCTTCATAAAGTGTTCTTTCCCAAATTAGAGAGCTTCTCTCTTTGATTTGATCTGCAAATTCTTACATCCCTCCATCAAAACTTCCATCCAACCTTCTCATACTACCAAAGGAGGGTGCTAGCAAAGATTTGGAGCAAAGTGCAATGAGGAGTATCCTTTTTGGAAGATCTTCGTGTCGGAGCCGTGTCCTTGAGAGTATCATTGGGATTCCACTCCCAATAGGTAAAACCAATCCTCTAAATTGATTTTCTATGCATATAAGTTAGTTTTGAATCCATAGAATCTACCTCCATGCATGTACCCCTTTTAGATTCAAGTTTGAGGCCATTTGGAGCTCTCTTGAGGATTTTAGATGTGTTTTGTGTCATACTTGATAGATCCCAAATTAGGACATCCCATGTGTTTGGTTTATTGCCTAATAGGATTAATTGTGTTTTAAATTTAGTTTTAGAATGGTTAGAGAGTGGATTGATCTTAGTTAGGATGGTTAGAATGAGTTTCATTTGGATACCTATGTTGGTATCCAAGTATCTTGGCCTACATATATTTGTTTGTCCAAAACAACTCAAATTCGTCATAATATTCATCCACATTTTTAGTAACCATAGCAACTTAGAAATGTCATATCTTTTAGCTCAGAACTCCGCTTAATCTTCATTTTTTTAAAAGAACCGTATCGAAGTTAGCTTTCCAAATATATATTTTAATAAGCCAAAATCATTCTAGAACTTTCTGTAAAACAATTTGAGTGTCAGCTGTCCGAAAGAGAAATGTGTTTCGGTGTTTTCGTTATTCCGGGAGCTTTCGGACACGAAAATGTAATCCGTTTGAAGTTTCGGAAGGCTAACACGAAGAGCTACAACATACTTTAATCCTAGAATTTAGTGAAGGCCCAATTGGTACAGTATTAATTTTAAGTAGAAGAGTGACTATATGATATAGGCATTTTGTGTAACCTATGAGCCTATGTAGTATGGATATTAAATGAATGTAGGCATCATAGGTTGTCGAGTATATGTATGTTATAGTACATATATATATATATTAATCTTATGTAATATATGTTAGTATGTTTGTTAGATGTTGGTTAGTAGAGGATTAGATATGTTAGAGTTGTTATATGTCAGTGTAAGTTATATATGTTAGTATGTTTGTTAGATGTTGGTTAGAGAGGGTGTAAGCCCCTAGATTTCAAAAAAATAGTTTTTTATAATTTTCAATAGTATTTATATACGGATACGTATTTTATAGTATATTTCGTATTTTCTTGATTTTCGTAATGCTTTAAAATTTTTCCTAACTTATATATTTTTCCTTGGCCAGCATACTGCCGGTGTACCGGTGTATACCGACGGCATACCGTCCGAACATGTTTTCTACACTTTAGATATTTTTGGTTTTTGATATTTTTGTGAATAGTGTTTCAGATATTTTTATGAATAGTGTTTTCGATATTTTGATAAATAGTGTTTAGATATTTTCGTAAATAGTGTAGATGCACCCTATTACCTAATGGATATTTGGTTTTGTTTGAATGGCCATGATTGACTTAGATTTTGACATGGATCACGATCCGACGGTTAAGATTAATTCTCCCTTCTATATATACCCTTTTACTTTCTCTCTCCTCTATCTTTTCATTCTCTTCACTCTCTTTTCATTTCTTCTTCCTTTCTTTTCCCTTGGAGCTTGCCAGGAGCTTGGCCTTGAGGTCTAGAGTGTGGTTTCGTACCCCTCTTGGTGGTGGAGTAGAAGATTAGGCTTGGAGCTTAACCTAGGCAAGTACATCTTGCTCAAAAGTGACATGACCATACTTTATTTTTATTTTCTATAGAAACTAAAGTTTTATTGGCCTATAATTTGCTTCTTTAAATTGTTAACATGTTTAGTATATAGCACTTTTGGTTTTGATCGACAGTATTGCGTAGATCTGAGTTTCTAGATATGATTTTCGAGTATTTTAAGGTTTTGATCTATCAAATATTTTGATTTGTGAAAAATAATACTTTCATGTTGTTGGAAATTCAATTCTATTCAATTTTGACTTTTGAAAGTCCAAATTTCGATTTAAAACGAAGTTTTTATGGCCGAAACAAGTTTTGAGTTCAAAAATCAACTTTCTGCGACGGTTCGGAAAATCCGTCGGAAATCCGCAAAAATTCGTCGGAAAATCCGAACTTTCACCACAAAACTTGCTGTGACAGAACGGAAAATCCGCCGGTAATCCGCTGTAATCCGCCGGATAATCCGGTTAGGCTGTTTTGAATTTTTTTTATATATTTTAAGTGCTATAAAAATTCTGGAAAAATTGTATTTAAATACTATGTTAATTTAGCTAATTTATTATAATTTTTCTAGCATTTAATAAGTACTTTTGGTATTTTATAAAAATAGGAAAATAGAACCCATTTTTAGGATACATATGTTTGTTGATTTTTAATAAATATCTATGACGGTTTATAAATTCCAGAAAAATTAGTATAAATTTCTATAATTAACAAGGATCATGTTGGTACTTTATTTTATGTATAATTGAGCTTTTTGTCTATCTCAAAAATTGTTGGAACACAATGTACAGTTTGATTTATTTATTGAATAATTACGACTTGTAATCTTTTATGTTGTTTTGAGTTATAGTCGTATTGGACCACCCCCCTACATTAGTGTAAATACCCTAGAAAGTTAGTTTGGATATAGTGTCGCCCCACATTGGACGTGGAATTGACCGAAGTTGACCAGTTGACCAAAGTCAACTATAAGTCAACCTCTGACCCAGTTTGTCTTAGTTTGCCCTAGTTGACCTAGACATTATAGTATATCTTTTCACCCTGATTAGCTATTGTATTATCTCATCTTTAGGACTGTGGCTTCACTCCGAGCCTTGATTCATATTGACAGCAGGAACCCAGGCAAGTACATCTACAAACTCATTTACTGTCTTTTAATGCTAGAACATGTATTAACCCTGTTAAAATACTGATCCTCGAGATAGCAAGTTATATCTTCACATGTTGTATTACTTTCAGTACCTGCCATGCTTAGGACAGTTCTTATATCTTTACATGCTTCTTACTGGTTCTCAGTACATGTTTCACTATACTATATACTGCTCTGAGTATTCACATGTTTAAATAACGGGTTAAGGGGAAACTGTTAGTATTGTACGTGAACATGACCCCCTTCTCCGTATGTACTTACCCGCGCTCGGTGCCATTCTATATGTGACCGTGCCGTATGTTCTGGTCCCGCGTTTGTGTATGGATATACACCGATGCCGTTATGTGTACGTATGTGCACATCAAAAAATTGATATGTACCGCTGTACATCCTATTCACCTATTGACTGATTCACGTACATACTACAGTTTTAAACTTTTAAACTATATGTTGCCATTTCTAAAAAGAACCAATTAAACCATGATAGGCCATGTTCCCTACATTACTATGATACTGTGATCCCAGTTGTACCATGAGGCCATTGTTTCCAGTATTTCCTGTTTTATAGATTTATCACACCATGTTTCTTGTTGTACATCTCTTTCATTATATGTTCAGTACTGTAGTTGTAGAGGTTGTACTTGCTCCCGTCCTGACAGGATAACGTTGTAGGTTCACTTTCTGAGGAGGAAATGCTATGTGATTCATATTATGGCACTGATTTTGAGGACCTGGCCTTAGCTCCAGAAGAAGCCCCAGCGGAGAACCTTGCTTAGTTATCTTTCATGTGTTTTGAGACTTAGATTTTGGTCTGTACTTATATTTGGATACTGGACTTTGTCTCCAGTTAGATACTTGGAAGTGTATTATTAAGTCTGTGCTTATGTTACCTTCGCTTATAGATGCTGTGTTGTGATGACCTTTAAATGTAATTTTAGAACTGTTAGCAGCTTAGATCCTTTATTGTCTATTCTTAGAACAGCTTACTAAGCTTTAACAAGCGTAGGCTGGACATGGCTTGGCCCAGCCCAACAATTTGGGTAGTGGATCGTGACATGTTTTTAGTGGTGGCCCATGCAGGTCCAGACACTACACCAAAAAGATATTTAGAAACATTTGATATTTTGGACTTTGAAACGGTATATAAGTGTTTCTAGGTTCCGAAACATATTTTATTTGTTCCAAAATGATTAAATGTTCCTAAAATTATTTTTAAAAATTAACTACGTATTATATTTCTCGGAACGGCTAAAAAACGTTTTAATATTTGTTAAAACCATACGGGCTGCTCATATGATTGATAAAAAAAATGTTACAGACGTTTCTCCTCTTTCGTTCTAATCTTGTACGTCCTCTCTGGCTCGCAAAAGCCCCCGATCGGCGTTGTCGTCTTCATATCTCCCCACCGCCGCTGGCCTTCCACACCCCTCTCTCCTTTACTCTTTGTTGTTACATGTGAGTCATTTTCTCTCTCCTTCTCTTGACAACAACCTAGGATTAGGGTTTCGAAATAACGTACGGGAACCAACTTGATAGTGGATCTTCCTCTCTTTTTTGGTGTTTCTATCTATACATATAAAATAGATAGAGATAGAGATAGAGAGAGATGAGGGTCTAGCTAATGGTTTAAGAAAACCCATGGTGTTGTAGCCTGTAATAGCCCTCCCAATTTTCATCGGGGCATCCACCAAACCATGCCATCGGCAGAGGCAAACGCACTCGACTGCCGCAACTTCTGGCATGCGGCCTCGTACGACATCTCCACCATCTCTCGCTCTCTCGAAGGTCTCATTCCTCTCTCTCCCCTTTATAATTTCTTTTTCTTTCTCTAATAAATAATTCTAATTAACATCATACTTGTACTATCTCTCCTCTTCTTCGTCAACAAACTGGAATTCGGTGACTTCGACCGGGCTTACGTCCATCCATGCTCTTGCATTCCAATTCAACATCTCACAAATTGGCTTTTGGATGGAGGTTTTTCTCTCATCTATCATTTTTTTTCTTCTTTGTTATGAATAATGAAAAAAATGAAAAAAAATGCCACAGCTCTTACAAATCGAAATGGAAAATTTTGAAAAAAATTTGTAAATTTTTAGATAAACTCACCCCAAGAAAAGGGTTATTGGAAGACATTAGCAGCGCTCAAGCCGAATGGTTTGATATGGAGAGAGTTGGAAATAAGCAAAAATAAAAAAAGAACTAACTTACTTTGGCTATAAATTTTCGCTATTGGAGGATAATCTGTGGAAAATGTAAGGTAAAGAGATAAGAAAAAGAATCCAGAAAAATAGGAAAACTTTGCAAATGAAGGAGAAAAAACTAGAATCCTTCAACAGATAACAAGTTGTCAAATAGGGAATTTTTGCGCCTTGATGAAGCACCACACCTCGTGCCATGATGCGTTGCCTCGATTGCGCCACACTGTGCCTAGCACTTCAATGTGCCATTTATGCCCACTTACACTCTCTCTTTTTGTTCCCTCTCCCTTCCTTCTTCATTTTTTTTCATTTTTATGCAATTTAGGTTAGGCATTATCAAGGTTTCTCATAATTTTTGCCTTTTTTGGTGGATTTTAATGTTTATTCATAATAGTATTTCTGCTAACTAGAATAAAGTTTGGTATTGTTATAGTAGTTAGTGAGTAAATGAGATACATTTGTTGCTCGATAGATATACAAAGCTGACATTTGCTACGGATGAGGCATTTTCAGCAATTATTGATGACATAAGTGTTCAGCTTTGAATCTATCAAAAGAATGATAGAAAAATATGTCTCCATTATATTGGACTCAAATTGATTGTGAGATTTGTGTTTTTCTACATAGTAGTTTTTGTTGGGATTCTTTATGCTATGATTGAACTTGCTAAGAGCAAGGATTTAGCAACATCCATTATCTTTCTTACTCTGTTAATCGAAGATGGATATGTTTTTAGGCGAAATGAGTGTTTAGAAGAGTTTAACAGATCAGGCCTGCTATTTATCTTTGGAATGAAAATGATTTTCAAGGGAATTCATTCAACTATATGGACTTTGTGCTTTCTGGATTTGAGCATGATCGTTTAGTAACATTTTATTATGTCGGCGACGCAAAGTGAGGCACTACTAGTGGCGTTTGTTGGTGGCATAGATTTTGTAGTTTGGCATTGTGAAATGCTTACATGGTACAACATAGGATCCAAACTTTTGGGATAATTACCTTGGCGCACACACACACAAAGAGGATTTTAAATGCCTTGAAAACCAAAAAAGAGGCATTTTATTTATATATTTGCAATAATATGTTATTTAATTAAAAGTTAATATAGTTATCCATTCTTTGTGACCCTGGTTGTGATATAGGAAAATAAACTTGGTGTGGACGGAAATGATTGGAGTCCACGAGTGACTCTTTTAGTTGCTTATGTTACCAAAAAAGTGAAGAGATGGTATATTTTTGTTGTTGTTTATCATATATTCAAAGTCTAGAATTTATGATTATTTTCCCTCCAAATTATAGGTCATCTTTCCAGCCCTTGACATAAGGGTTAAGAATGTGGCACAGACATATTCTCTTTAGCAGGGGGAGAGTGATCTTTTTGACCGATTGTTTAACTTGTTGAGTTCAAATGTGCAAAATGATGATAGTTTTAGAAGAGAACTAGCCTCATGCACAGGAGCCATTCGGACATCACTTAGCCAGCACATGTCTAAAGAAGAGGAGCAGGTATAAACTATTTTCATTTGTATATTATATGTAGATGATGCTTTGTTTAGTAAATGCTTAGAAGTGAATTTTATCTTCCTTCTATTACAACAGAAGAACATTTTTCAAGAGAAAGGGTGGATGAGTCTATTTGTTGTAAGCATTTTCTTTAAAAAGCCCCTCATGGGACTCGTATCGGGGAGCATTCCAAGACAGGGCATGCCAAAAAAGTTACTAGACTTGTTTAATTAAACCAAAGGCCTAAGAAGTTGGAGTGTACATTTTTTTACACAAGGGATATTTTTAACGTCCTATAGGAGTCATCTTTTTTGGGGATTGTGGTTTATAACAATGAAGGGCCTAGTTACCCGCTGACCACCTGAGACTTTAAGTTACTAAGTTATAGCAAAACCATTGATACCAGGAACATGGTACTACGTCTTGGATCCCCGTGCGAGATCGGGTACGGGGAAGGTTACTAATGTAATACGATGGTTTGATGGAGGTAGGTTTAGTTGGATCGTCATATTGGAGAGTGGTACGTTTTAATGTTTACTTGGTTCATTAATACTGTTTCATAAACAAATTAGCTACTTTGATTGCTGACTCGAGTGAGAAAAGTACAAGGCAAAACCTCAGAATATGAATTCTTAACATATTACTTACAATTTTACGGTTCACTACAATGGTTAATTGATCAGACACAAACATGACAAGAACGTAGAGCACAACTAAGATTCTAATACAAGACATCTAAAATTGATAACACATGAAAATAATGAAATGTTAAAAGCAAAATCATAACAAACGGAAAAAATGTCCAGTTAATACAAGACACCTAGAGTTGATCTACTTTACATCCCTTTGGATCGTTAAATGTAGGGATCCGAATCGCGAACCATACGACCCCATCGTAGAAAGAACCGCGATCCTGATCGGAAGATCCATATCACAATTTTAGGGTGTAAGATGGATCATAGTATAGTTAATTAGTTGTACCCCCCTATGGTTTGTTCGTATTTTGGTAACTATCCCCGTTGTTTTTAAAAACAAAGAACATCCCCATGGTTTATAGAGTTAATTAGTTCTACCCCCCTGGTGCATAGAAGAAAGTGAGTGAAAAATTAAGCATTCAGGGGGTGTTCTTTATTTTTTAAACAACGGAGACAGTTACCAAAATGCGTATAAACCATAGGGAGGTACAACTAATTAACTCATCATAGTAACTATGAGTAAAACCCTCTCATTAGTTATTCTCCTTGTACGACTGCAAATATCAAATCCTCTTCTTTCCCCCTTTTTGTTCAAGGCATTGATGTCCCCCTTAGTCATGCTAGATCGAGGCGTCACCAACCCCAGATCAAGATATTCCTTCAACTCTTTTTTAAAATCTTTATCACCTTTTCTTTTTCATGTTTTGTGTTCCTACATATCTATTTTGACTTCTAACTGGTCATTATTTTGAGACCATATTTGTTTTTGATAAGCAACTAGTTGCCACTTTTTTGATTTTGAAATGTTTTAGCCTTGGGACTTTTATGATTCTTAAAAAATAGTATGTAAGCAACTTGCTTTATGGTGGGGCTGCCACCTGGATTATAAATCATATTCTTAGCTTATGTTTTATTATTTTGATATTTTTTACTCATTTTTTGGTATTTCTAGATATATTATAATTCTTGTAGATAAAAAATTTCAATATTCCAAAAATTTATGCCCTATGCCAAACCCATTTTTGGTGTTTTTCTGCATATCTTCCCTTTGCTTATTGAATTTTTTTCTTTTAAAGAGCAAGCTGATTTAGTTTGGCAATTTTTATGTAGCTTCCCTGTGAACATCAAAATATCTACACAAAAGAAGTCGGCCAAATTAATGAATATGCAGGGTTGACTCTAGACAACCCCTCTTCTTCCTTCTAGACATAAGTTGGCCAAATTAATGAATTAATAGTATACATATCCATTCCTTTATAATGCAGATGGGTATTAGCAAACCATCAAAATTATTGCTCCAACGAACTTCTAGTTTCTCAGTTAAACAGAGCATCTTTTAAATAGATGTTCCTTTAATTCATTAAGACAGAAGCTTCCTTCCTGCAATCTTATTAAAAAGACCGTCTATATATGTTGAATTCACATTCACATGCTGAGATTCCAATGTGTTACATTTTTAAGATGGCTTCCAAATGCATGGTTACCAGGAAGCTTTTGTGCAAATTAATATCAAACAAGACCAAGGCCTCGAACGAACCAGTCAAGCCAGCACGATATGCTCATTGTAGGGAAGTTTACATGGATTAGATATGCAAAGAAGAAAGCAATAAAAGAGTCATCAAAATATGCATCATTACCACAACAAGTAGTATTGTACAAGTTTTTTGGGGTTACTAGGTATTGATTCTTATATGGTCGAAAAATCCTAATCCTGATTTAGATTCAGGTATTAAATTTACGAATATATGCAACCAGTTTGCTACATTGTACTCATCTTTTTAGAGTCATTGATTTTCATGTCTGCATTCTAATGCACGTTCCTTTTATCTTTACATATGGTGATACTTTTTGTTTAGAAGCTAATTCAGCAAGAGAAGCTGGAAAGGCAAGACAATGCAAACTACATTCAAAGCTCGAAGAGATTGTAGATGCAGTATGTAACTTGTTTACTGTTGTTTTCCAATGGGTAGCTAAGAGACCTATAATATGAACTTTCTCCATGTGGTTTTAGTTTTACAGCTTCTAAAATTTAGTTGGGGGAGCTTTGAGAAGTGTGGAGGTTAATTAAGTTTTGCAATCCGAATTGTCTCCATGTGGATTTAGTTTTACAGTTTCTCAAATTTGGTTGGGGGCCCTGAAGGTATACAGTATTGCATGAGCTTGGGGTTTCTAACTAATAAGTCAAAGAAAATGGGCAAGTATAAGGTTATCTTTGGCCATACTCCTGATTCCTCCTCTTGATGTGCTTCTACATTTATATTCTTAGTGAGAGCTCAGCCATGTTACAAAACAAACTCTCCCTCAAACTCACTTTTTACTGGATTTCCATTCCTTTTTGTGATCCTCTACTCTGGTAATCTACCTATGGTGGTAATCCATGGCAAAGGTCAAGAATGATAAGGTTGGAATGGGAAATTCAGGCCATCCCTATCAAGATGTTGGCCAAGTAAATTAGAATAATTAGATAGCTAACATATAGAGGGCTTGCGGATATACAAAATATACACAAATGTAAATTTACAGAGACTGTCTATAGGATCACAAGGATAAATGTAGAAACCTCAAGTTCACAAGTATCAGTTCCATGCTTTAGCATTTTTCTTTACATTTTCATATTCTCTCACCTAGGAACTAGGGAAGCATTATATGATTGAAAGCCACATATTGATCAGACATGGACCTTTCTCTTAGTATTTCTTAGTATAAATAGTGGAACTTACATTCTATAAGGAATCCTATGAGAATATGCAAATAAAAAGGACTAGTTTATCTGCTCTCCCTATATTCAAAGTTCAAATTGTATTATGTATGGATACAACATAAGGTCATATTCAAGATGAATGGATTTAATTTTTCATCTTTTTCTTTCAATAGGTTGCAAAGTTGATATTGTTTGATGCAAGTGTATATGGACCCTTTAATTGAAGAAGATTTCGTTTATCATGAAGGTACTTGTCGGAGATCTGCTACCAAATTTTTTGGAGGAGCATGCCAATCTACTTACAGGATCGTTGATTTTATCAAACTCCGATGACTACATATTAAGCTATGCCGACAATCTTCCTTTTCATGGCTTAGTTAACAAGAGCTACACTACATATGATTATGGAGGAGCGGCACCTATTCTGATACTGAAGTTATCTCACACCTTTTGTCGTTGACTGCCAAACAATATATTTTATGTGTTGTCTAGCTAGATTGTATATATTATTTGTATTTTTTTTTTACTTACATACTTTTGATAACATCTTATAAAGATTAACTTTTTGGATGTGTTATTAGTTGTTTATATGAAGTTGACATGTTTTGTTAATTTAAGGGAGCTCTTTGGATGTTGATTCAAGGAATGTATAAAAAATCTTGCATCTCTTATTATGTATTTCAACGGTCAGTTTAGGAATCATCATATTTGTAGTTCAAACTAAAATATTGGAACATAAAATTGAAATTAAAAAAATACACATGAACGTCAATAATGCGTTTCAAAATTAGCGATGGGAATAATACAAAAGTGTTGCAAATGATGTTTAGGAACTATCATAAAGCGTTTCAAAATGACATTTGGAAACAGTTCAATGGCGTTCCAAAAATAATTTAGGAACACATTATATATGTTCCAGAATCTAATTTTAGGAACATCTGATAACTGTCCCGGACTAAATATAGGAACGCTTTATAACTGTTCCAAATATTGCAACGCCACTTTTAGGAATGGTTATGGTATGTTCCTAAAAATATTAGAAACAGATAAAAACTGTTTCTAAATCCCTTTTTTGGTGTAGTGAGACTTAAGTTGTTTGGTTACGTTATTGTACCAAACATGCCTGCAATTAGGATCTAGGACAACTTGTTAACACTAGGGATAAACATTTAGAACACCTAGAGGATATCTAGGATTGCAACATAGGAGAATTCGTCACAGTATAGGACCGTTAACTGTATTTAGTCTCTTGTTTGTATTTCAGTGGGTCAATTTAGACCAAGTTTGTACCCTTGGGATGACCCCTGAGGATCTCACTCTAATCTTACCTAGAAATCTGTTTACGCTTATTTCCATTTGCTCTTCCTTAATTCGTTGTTGAAATTGATTTCTGATTTTCGTTGTTGACTTTGATCTTGCATCGTGATAAATTTTGTAGATTGAATTGTGATATATCCTGATAAAGTAAATGTCTGCCTTATTTATGGAGTTTAGAATTTATCGCAGCCATATTAGCTGGTATGACAAAAACATAGGGCTTGATTTTGGATATACTATCCTATTCATAGAATTTAGATTTTCTTGCAGCCATACCGGTTGGCATGGCGGGGATTCTAGATAACATGATTAGAAGATGTATACCATAGTTATGACTCTATCGTTTATTGCATCTAAGCTTACTGGTGTGGCAAAAATTCTGGCAACATGATTTCAGGAAGACGTGTATGCACTACAAAAATATGGTAAAATAGCGACTGAAATAGCGACTAACCATAGTTAGTTGCTATTACAGCGACTAAACGTCGACTAAACTTCTTCGGAAACAAAACTCAATACAATTTTAGTCACTAGTTAGTCGCTAATACGCCGGTGACTGTCGAGTATTTTTTAGCGACTGAAAAGTCGGTCGATATTTACACTGTATTTTTTTATTTTTTGCCGACTCCTATAGAGCGACTTAAATTTCAGTCGGTGGGAAACCCTTTTATTCTCTAACTTTTCCTCTCCCTCCTATTATTTTCGTTCTCCCCAAAAACTCTTTCGACTCCCTTCCTTCCTTCCTCCTCTACAGCCGATCAGCCCCTCCCTTCCTTCCTCCTCCGGCGCCTCTTCCCCGGCGCCTCTCCTCCGCCGCCCTCTCTCCTCCGCCGCCACTCCTCCACCCCTCTACAGCCCCTCCCTTCCTTCCTCCTCCGGGGCCTCTTCCCCGGCGTCTCTCCTCCGCCGCCTCTCTCCTCCGCCGCCTCTCCTCCGCCGCCTCTCTCCTCCGCCGACACTCCTCCACCGCCTCTCCTCCGCCTGAAATTTCTGTAAGTTTTTTTTTCTGTAATTTCTGTAAGTTTTTTTTTATAGTTTTAAGTTTCCTAAATTTTCCTCTAAATGCATAAATTTAGGGCTTGATATGGGCTTGTCATTTGTTCTTAATGTCATTGTTGAAGAAATTTTAGGGTTTAGTGTGTTGTTCAAGAAAATTTAGGGTTTAGTGTAACAAATTTTAAAAATAAATAAATGTAGGAAACAAAAAATGTGTTGTTTAAAGTTATTTTGTTTCTTTTTGCCATTGGTTTTGATGTAGAATTTGTGGGTATTTACCTATGAATTGTATGTCCTATTTAATTAATTTTAGGACCAAATCAGAACGAATCGGAAATGCCCAACGATTTGCATTCCGAAAAATTTGCTCTGGATAATGAAAGTATTTGTGTCCTGACTTCCACATTAGCAAATGTATTTTTTTTTGCACAATGATTAATACCAATGTTTATAGCATCAATTTCTGCACGACTCTATCCGAAACTCTACCTACAGGACTCTATATGTTGCAATGAGCTTGGTGGGTTTAATAATTTGATGTGTCAAAGGTATGCCATCAAGTGTCCATGTCTAGATGTTTAAAAAGAAAGGATGAATCAATAGATAATTTGCTAGGGGTAGCAAGAGAATGAAAACCACAGATATTTCAAACAAATATCCATGACAATCTAATAACTGCTTTTTATTACTATCAAAAGAAAGTGACAGAGATACTAGAAATATCCAAAAAAAGTGACATGACTTTAGTTTGGTACAGTTTCATTGCAGAGTTTTGATTAGTTTCAGAGTTTTGGTTTGGTCCGTTTATTTACTTCTAGTCGAGTTTGTACCTAATTGAGTCTATTTGTTTTAGTCTAAAACTTTGTAGAGTTGTAATAAGACATTTGTTGATAGTGATGAATGGTTGAGATTTTAGAATCCATGGTAACGAAGTGATCACATAATTCTATGCCATAATGATTTGAATATAATGGAGAATTTTGAAGGTAGTATAATGCAAATTAGCCACAACAGTGATCATCTTCCTTCCCTTCTCTTGGCTGCAACTCTATACCTCCTGAAGAAAGTTCAGGTTCAGGCTATCATCGGCCCGATCACATCATCTCAGGCAAAATTTGTGGCTGAACTTGGTAACAAGATGCAGGTTCCCATCCTCTCCTTTTCAAAAGCATCTGTTTTTAAAATGATTACACAGTCTTTTGGAGTTTCAGTTCTTTATATTAAGTTTTTTTCAGTTTTGTGGCTATGGGGGGTTGGAGGAGCTTTAATTGCTATCCCCTTATCCAGCTATAAATTTTACAAATACTCGTCCTTGTCATTAATACAGTCACCATGGAAATGAATATACCCCCTTTCATTTCAGCACCATCAGGGTGGGTTGGTGGGGGTGGGGGTTTTTTTTGGGTGGGGGGGGGGAAGCAGCGAAGGAACACAGTTCTAAAATTCTATCCGGGTATATGAAAAGATTTCCACGCAACAGAATCACAGAAGGAACACATGTACCTCGTTGTTTGCTCTTGTTTGGTCCAGCATTCATTACTGTATAGCTTGGTTTCAGAGAGCTATCACAGTAATCTGCTTAGAGACTTGATAAGCACATTTAGATTTTGCCTTGTAGCCTCATCACCCGTGAAACCTGAAATATTAGAGCTAATGCTCTGAAAATACGAGATTTTTTTTCCAGATTATACTCCCATATAGCAGTGACAGAACTTTAAGATGTGCACAAGTATATCACCTTAATGTTTCTTAACGTGAATATAAGGGTAAAAATAGACTGGCATATCAAGTCAGTGTTTTCGGAGGTTAGAATGGACGAGTGCACCTTTCTGCAAGATAGGAGTGAGTCAGTAAGGACTACGGAGAGACGGAAGGTATATAATCATGTTTAATTAAAGAGGCCATCCTAAGGATCATGAACAAAGTATAATATTTAGTAAAGAGGACATCCCTAAGTTGGAAGGAATTGTACGCTTAACGGAGACACAAGGATTAGCTCTTGGTAGGAGCAACTGATGGTCGAATAATATTAGTTCCCCAGTTTTGAATCATCATGAAGCTATTTGGATAGGTTGTTATCAAGTTTAAAACATTAGCTAGTTTTAATCACTCTTCATCCTATTATGCTAGATCCTGCCACAAATTGATCCGTAACTATATTTGGTACTTTTTGGAGTCAATGTCACACCATAGTTGCATCACATGACATTATCCTGCCTATTTGCTCCTTATATATTAAAAAACTTTACAGAAGAAAGCTTCAATTTCAAATTATCCAAAAGAGAAGTCAACAGAACCAAAGGATACAGGAAAATGACCAGTAGGTTTTGCCTGTAAAGGTAATTATTGGACTGTATTGCACATTCACACATGATCTGAGAAACACCAAATTCGAGCTTAACCTTTTAGTTGAAGTGTAAACCTTAAAAAATGAGCACAAAATCATAAGTCAGACATCATATATAACAAGATTATGTTCTGCTAGTTGGAATAAGCTTCAATGTGTGATTTTCAGAAAGTAAATTTGTGATAGGCACACCACAATATGTTATCCTCGCTAACTTCCACTATCTTCCAGACAAACTTTAATAAATTTTGGTTTCTAAAGAGCCTGAATTTTGAGTTGTTGATTAGGATGTCGTGCAATATAGGTAAATCATAAGAGTTTATTGAATCTAATTCCTAAATCCATCAAAATGGAAAGAAAAAAATATTCTCAAGTCCCCTCTACCATTCTGAAGAGTCCTACCATAACACAGTTACACTGCCAAGTTCTACATTGCATGTACATAACATCTACAGTTTCAAACTTTTAGACTTTAACTTCAACATTTTATAAAACATGGAGGCAGCTTTGAATATTTGTGCATTTGTTCAAATCCATGACTGGCATGGCAGTAAAATAATATAAGTATTGAAGCTCCAAGCTAAACACTACCTTGGCAATTTCTCGTCCTTGGCACACATTTGGAAAAATGTACGTTTTCTTAATTAAACTTTGCTATTTATTTCATGCCCTCTCTGTTAGGTCATGTGGACAAGGAAATGCACAAGAAGGATGCAATGCTGATCGACACTTCTTCCAACAGTAATCTGTTGATCATATCATTTTGTATATATGGCCTGAATTTCACTGTCATGTTTTATATATCACTGTCATGTTTTTATATATCAAATGTGGTCTTTTTTGTATATATGGCCTGAATATCTTGGGTCTTCAAATACTTTGTAGCAATCTGTTGATCATATCATTTTGTATATATGGCCTGAATATCACTGTCATATTTTATATATCACTGTCATGTTTTTACTATTAGATTGATCATATCATTTTGTTCTTTGTCATTTGAACTTTCTTTGACCAATCTGTTGTGCCAATTATTGTACATCCAAACTAGTACAGGGGAGTTCCCTTATAAGCAGCTTATTTTTACTTGATTCATGTTACTTACACTATTATTTTTTATAAATGTACAGATCTTACCTATATGACGAACCGAGGTCGTCGCCGCCTCCGCGGAGGTTCCTCTCGACCTACCCCATCCACTCCAGAGCCTAATATTGGAGGAGCATCAGAGGACGACGTCATTATGGCAGATGACGGGTTGTCCCCATAACCTACTCCACCATCGGTTGGAGGCACGCCATCTTCTCTTCCCTCTGGAGGCACGACAACTTCTCGTCCCTCTGGAGGCACGTCATCTTCTCTTCCCTCTGCATCTATGACTACTGAAGTGAATATGTATCCCGGTCTTATGTTTTTGCCAAATGGAGCATATTACCGACGTCCAGGTTGTCTGGACCCCCCCAGTCCACCAGAGAGGCCTGCTAATGAAACACGCATAGAGCTATGGCCCGATGGAAAAGCATAAGTAAAATAATAATAAATTATTATATATTCATGTATTGCCTTGTTATTATTTATTTCTAATTGTATTATTTGTTCATTCTTAGGTTCTTCCCCCTTAGAGCTGGAATTGAGCTTGGAGAGCTCATACGAGGAAATTTTCATGGGCCTTACTTAAATTTCAGGTCTATACCGGAGCCGAAGAAATACATTTGGCTTGATATGTTGAGGGTATGTTGTAATTAATTCTAAAAATTTATGGGTCTTCTTGCTTATATTTACAAGAGAATAGTTTATATTATTGTTATTCTAAATTTTAATCTGTAATAATTTGTGATTTTTTATTTTAATTTGCAGAAGAGCTACTGGTGGCCGGACCACAGAGAGATAGAGATAAAAAAATATTATAAGTCGGTTGCCGAAAAAAGGCTAGGGGATATGGTAAGTGACCAGAAGACTTTTGCGGCCCATGATGAAAAAAAGCGCAAGGATTGGCTGAAAGAGGAATATTGGAAGAAGATGAAAGAGGATATGGCCAAACCTGAGTACAAGATCAGGTCGGACAGGGCAAAGGCAGCTCGTGCTAAGGCTGGTCTCCACACTGGTGGATCGATTCTGACCTCCGAATATTTTCGACGGATGGTATGTAAAATCATTAATAAAATTATAATTTTTCATTATTTATGTATATCTCATAGAATTAATTTTTGAAGTACGAGGAGGCTGCTAAGGCAGGCTTAGATACGAGTACAGTCGACTTTCCCAAGATATTCGAACGTACCCATAAGAGAAGGAAGGATGGCAAGTTAGTAGACGAACGGGCTTCCAAAGCATTTGTAAGTATTTACTTGTCTTTGAACATTTTATCGAAAGTTTAGTCGACCTTTGCCAAATCAATATGTTGTTGGTTTATTCTTATAATAATTACGTTTGAGTGAAACTGCGGTATCATATTCGCCTGGTATCATATTCACCTGGAAATTGTATTTTCCCCTGTTTTTTGTGGAAATTTTATTTTTTCTGAGGTTGCCTGGTATCATATTCGACACCTTTTTGATGAGATGCCTTGTAAGGGATTGCAACAAACACTTGCTGTACACAATATTATGTTAGATGGATCATACCAAGCTGGAAGAGTTGCTACTGCAAAAGAAATACAGAGATAAAATGATTGCTTCTGGAACTTCCCTATAACTCTACACCTATCATATAATATTATGTGGACTTTATAAAAATCACCACGTTGATGAGGCCACGAATCTGTTCAACACCATATTATGTCAGTAGGAAAAACTTGTTCAAAACCATATCATGTTATAAGGAAAAACTGGAAGCTAGGACCTTCAATATTTTATTTGAAGGAATGTTTCAAGTTGGTAAGGTTAATGCAGCAAAGGATCTCTTTAACTCTATTCTTGCAAATGACTGTGATCTCTTTAACTTTATTCTTGCAAATGACAGATGTTGTAACATGCACTATATAATGATATAACTTGGTATAAAGAAGGAATGGTCAGAAAAGTTTATAAATTATTAGATATGATGATTCACAGAGGTTTGGAGCCCAATGTAGTAACATGCATACAATACCTTAATGGATGGATATTGCCTGATACAAGAAACAAGTAAAGTATTTAAAGTTTTTGAGCCGATGCTCTCACGAGGTCATAAACCATATACAGTAACCTACGACACGACACCTTTTTGATGAGATGCCTTGTAAGGGATTGCAACAAACACTTGCTGTACACAATATTATGTTAGATGGATCATACCAAGATGGAAGAGTTGCTACTGCAAAAAAATACAGAGATAAAATGATTGCTTCTGGAACTTCCCTATAACTCTACACGTATCATATAATATTATGTGGACTTTGTAAAAATCACCATGTTGATGAGGCCACGAATCTGTTCAACACCATATTATGTCAGAAGAGTAATGAGATTAACATCGACTTGTCTATATCATTGTGCAAAGAGTAATGAGATTAACATCGACTTGTCTATATCATCATTGATACATGAAATTTTTGGGTAAACACCAAACTAGAGTTCATATAAAGTTTTTCACTAGAAAGGGATTGCATACCATCTGATCTCAACATGTCATCTATAATGGGACTATTCAATATTCACCACAATTGCTTGGTAAGGTTTCTTGGTTATACTTATTGCTTTATTATTCAACAATGCACTTATTCAGTTGATTTAAATGAACGTTTTCATTTAATTTACATTATTAATAGGTTATATATAGTTGCATACATTGATTGGCAAATAAGGGTCATACCCTTTTAGAGCTTCTTTACTTATCAATTAAGTATATAGATTGTAATTGCTCATGTGTAGTTCAGTTGTAATATATTCATGATACTTTTATATGTACAGGAGGCCTACGAGAAATTGGAGTCTCATGAGGCTGCTGATCAGGAAGGAGGGGCGGCTGGTACTAGTAGGCCACATATGCCCTCCAAGAGGAATGACTTGTGGATACAGGCTGTTGGAAGAGGAAAGGGCGGTAACGTGTACGGTACCGGGTCGTTAGCATTGCAACCGTCGTTATACTAAAGAGATCTTCCACCTGCACAGTCTACTGCCGATCTTGCTGCTCCTTCTATAAGCTTTCTTATTATGGAGCAGATGACTACCATGATGTTCGATTTTCAGAGACAACTGAAACATGTTATGGAGATGGTGACTTCTACTAGTGCTCGTGATGGTACCACTGCTCCTTCCGGTACTCCGACTGTTCCTCCTCCTCCTGCTCCTCCTTCCTTTACTCCGGCTATTGTACCATCCGTTGCTACTCTGGCTACGTCTCTATCTATTGCCCCTCCAGCTACATCTCCATCGGTTGCTCCTACTACTACTTCTATTCCAGCTCCTGTTTTTACGACGAGCCAGCAACAAGCATTAGTTACGTTCATGACACGGTTTATGGGAAGCATGCAACCACCGTCAACTTGACTTTTGTGCTTTTGTATCACTGCCGTGTCATACTCTTTTGTGCTTGTATTAGTTTATCATTTTTTGTATGGATGATGTATGGTCGAATGTTGGATATGAATGGACATGACTATATATGATATCTATGCTTTTTGTTTGTGTATTTTGTGTATGCTATTAATTTTGTTTACATCATTGGTAATGATTGTGGGTTGAAAAGTTGATTTCACTGTATTTTGTGTGCTGTTGACTTGTTTATATTACTCTTAATGGATGTGCATAGCATTATTCTTACAAAACAGGGGGAAAAAAAAGCAATTCATCACTCCATAGCGACTAACTGGCGACAAAACAACGACTATAAACTGGGGGAAAAAATGGATGGCAACTAACTGGCGACCAACCAGCGACAACCCAGCGACTAACTGACGACTAACCAGTGACTAAGTTATCTGCTGCTAAGAGTCCATTATTCAAAGTATTACTCGCTAAGGAGTCGCCAGTTAGTCGCAATTTAGCGACTAACAATGTGGTCGTAAGTTAGTCGCTAAAGTTTGTCGCTAGTTTAGTCGCTAGTTAGTCGCTACAGCGACTATCTAGCGACTGAAATATGGTAGCGACGATGCGTCCACCGACTAAATATTTTAGTCGCTGGTTAGTCGCTATTTGACTTTACCGACTGAAAGTTCTGTTTTACCGACTAAAAATTCAGTCGCTATTTTACAATTTTTTTGTAGTGATGGTTATCAGATCATATCTCAACTTGGTTTACTTTGTTATGACCGAATGAGAAAGAATAAATTCTTATTATCATTCTTCCCCGTCCTGATCAACTCTGTTCTATCTACATCTACAACTAGGATTATAGGCTCTCTAGGACTCTCCAACAGGATTGCTTTCATGTTATCTTTTTGGACATAATTATTTTTGTGTTCCATCTTTCCTATGATTGACCAAACTCTTTTTCGTTAACTTCTTGGGTAATTCTTCTCGTTATGCATCTCGTTGTCTTCGTACCATTCTTGGAGATGTTCCGATAAACTTTCCTGTCTTGCTTGACCCTTTAACTTGTCTGGACACTGTTATAGATTGCTTGACCCGATCTTAGGCCTTGTTACCTTCTACTTAATAGACGACCGAAATAGCCAAACCTTGTTAACTGATTCTATAGTATAACTATAAAAGTATTGTGTGATTGTGATAAATACTTTTCCTAGGGATTGGTTAGATTGAGCTTATAGGACAAGTATGAGTGACTGACTGTAGTAGACTTGGAAACCATTAAGAACGATTGTATTGATAGTATGACTTGATGACAGGGTATCTAAGATGGAGAAATGAAATATTATATTGTTGTGACTACGGATTGAAGATCCGAACCCTGTACTTACGAATTGAGGATTTAGCATTTGTAGAATTTTGGTGGGTTATCTATAGCTATCGATATTTGGAATGATATAGAATAAGTTAGAATGAGATATAATATTGTGTACGAGATCGGGAAGATCTCAGTTAAAACGATAAAGAACGAGGCAAAGACATATGTACATTGGTAATTAATAAATCGGGAGTTTTGAAATCGAGGATTTATATTCGGAGGACTTGTTGAGTAAAAAGAAGAAGGGTCTACGCCAAGAATAAGAATTGAATGTATGATTTCAAGGAGAAGCTGTAGGAAAGGATTGACAAAAAATAATGCAAAGGGCCTGTGGATTGATATAATAAGCATAATTAGGATATGATAAGGAAATCAAGTAATTACAATTGAGGGTGGAAATATGATTGATGATTAAGCATTTTAGGCTTGTACGCATACCCAGAGAATGACCTATAGTTTAGGGTATACATAAAGGTTCCATATTAGTATGGAAGATTTTAAAGGATACATGATGTAGTTTATGATAGAAGGACTTAGTTGAACCTAAACCAAAAAGATTGTAAAGAGAAACGGAAGAGATGATTACAAGGGTAGCAGATTGAGTATCGTAGCCAGAGCAGCTACATGTTATAGTTTGACCTATTGGATGATTTTTAATTTCGAGGACGAAATTTTTCAAGGAGAGAAGATTTGTAAGCCCCTAGATTTCAAAAAAATAGTTTTTTATAATTTTCAATAGTATTTATATACGGATACGTATTTTATAGTATATTTCGTATTTTCTTAATTTTCGTAATGCTTTAAAAAATTTCCTAACTTATAGATTTTTCCTTGGCCAGCATACTGCCGGTGTACCGGTGTATACCGACGGCATACCGTTCGGACATGTTTTCTACACTTTAGATATTTTTGGTTTTTGATATTTTTGTGAATAGTGTTTCGGATATTTTCATGAATAGTGTTTTCGATATTTTGATGAATAGTGTTTAGATATTTTCGTAAATAGTGTAGATGCACCCTATTACCCAATGGATATTTGGTTTTGTTTGAATGGCCATGATTGACTTAGATTTTGACATGGATCACGATCCGACGGCTAAGATTAATTCCCCCTTCTATATATACCCTTTCACTTTCTCTCGCCTCTATCTTTTCATTCTCTTCACTCTCTTTTCATTTCTTCTTCCTTTTTCTTTCCTTTGAGCTTGCCAGGAGCGTGGCCTTGAGGTCTAGAGTGTGGTTTCGTACCCCTCTTGGTGGTGGAGTAGAAGATTAGGCTTGGAGCTTAACCTAGGCAAGTACATCTTGCTCAAAAGTGACATGACCATACTTTATTTTTATTTTCTATAGAAACTAAAGTTTTATTGGCCTATAATTTGCTTCTTTAAATTGTTAACATGTTTAGTATATAGCACTTTTGGTTTTGATCGACAGTATTGCGTAGATCTTACTTTCTAGATATGATTTTTGAGTATTTTGAGGTTTTGATTTATCAAATGTTTTGATTTGTGAAAACTAATACTTCCATGTTGTAGGAAATTCAATTCTATTCAATTTTGACTTTTGAAAGTCCGAATTTTGATTTAAAACGAAGTTTTTATGGCCGAAACAAGTTTTGAGTTCAAAAATCAACTTTCTGCGACGGTTCGGAAAATCCGTCGGAAATCTGCGGAAATCCGTCGGAAAATCCGAACTTTCACCACAAAACTTGCTGTGACAGAACGGAAAATCCGCCGGTAATCCGCTGTAATCCGCCGGATAATCCGGTTAGGCTGTTTTGAATTTTTTATATATTTTAAGTACTGTAAAAATTCTGGAAAAATTGTATTTAAATACTATGTTAATTTAGCTAATTTATTATAATTTTTCTAGCATTTAATAAGTACTTTTGGTATTTTATAAAAATAGGAAAACAGAACCCATTTTTACGATACATATGTTTGTTGATTTTTAATAAATATCTATGAGGGTTTATAAATTCCAAAAAAATTAGTATAAATTTTTATAATTAACAAGGATCATTTTGGTACTTTATTTTATGTATAATTGAGCTTTTTGTCTATCTCAAAAGTTGTTGGAACACAATGTACAGTTTGATTTATTTATTGAATAATTACGACTTGTAATCTTTTGTGTTGTTTTGAGTTATAGTCGTATTGGACCACCCCCTACACTAGTGTAAATATCCTAGAAAGTTAGTTTGGATATAGTGTCGCCCCATATTGGACTTGGAATTGACCGAAGTTGACCAGTTGACCAAAGTCAACTATAAGTCAATCTCTGACCCAGTTTGTCTTAGTTTGCCCTAGTTGACCTAGACATTGTAGTATGTCTTTTCACCCTGATTAGCTATTGTATTATCTCATCTTTAGGACTGTGGCTTCACTCCGAGCCTTGATTCATATTGACAGCAGGATCCCAGGTAAGTACATCTACAAACTCATTTACTGTCTTTTAATGCTAGAACATGTATTAACCCTGTTAAAATACTGATCCTCGAGATAGCAAGTTATATCTTCACATGTTGTATTACTTTCAGTACCTGCCATGCTTAGGACAGTTCTTATATCTTCACATGCTTCTTACTGGTTCTCAGTACATGTTTCACTATACTATATACTGCTCTGAGTATTCACATGTTTAAATAACGGGTTAAGGGGAAACTATTAGTATTGTACGTGAACATGACCCCCTTCTCCGTATGTACTTACCGCGCTCGGTGCCATTCTATTTGTGACCTTGTCGTATGTTCTGGTCCCGCGTTTGTGTATGGATATACACCGATGCCGTTATGTGTACGTATGTGCACATCAAAAAATTGATATGTACCGCTGTACATCCTATTCACCTATTGACCGATTCACGTACATACTACAGTTTTAAACTTTTAAACTATATGTTGCCATTTCTAAAAAGAACCAATTAAACCATGATAGGCCATGTTCCCTACATTACTATGATACTGTGATCCCAGTTGTACCATGAGGCCATTGTTTCCAGTATTTCATATTTTATAGATTTATCACACCATGTTTCTTGTTGTACATCTCTTTCATTATATGTTCAGTTCTTTAGTTGTAGAGGTTGTACTTGCTTCCGTCCTGACAGGATAACGTTGTAGGTTCACTTTCTGAGGAGGAAATGCTATGTGATTCATATTATGGCACTGATTTTGAGGACCTGGCCTTAGCTCCAGAAGAGGTCCCAGCGGGAAACCTTGCTTAGTTATCTTTCATGTGTTTTAAGACTTAGATTTTGGTCTGTACTTATATTTGGATACTGGACTTTGTCTCCAGTTAGATACTTGGAAGTGTATTATTAAGTCTGTGCTTATGTTACCTTCGCTTATAGATGCTGTGTTGTGATGACCTTTAAATGTGATTTTAGAACTATTAGTAGCTTAGATCCTTTATTGTCTATTCTTAGAACAGCTTACTACGCTTTAACAAGCGTAGGCTGGACATGGCTCGGCCCGGCCCAACAATTTGGGTAGTGGGTCGTGACAGAGGGTTAGATATATTAGAGTTTGTTATATGTTAGTGTAAGTTATATTTGTTATATGAATGTTAGTTAGATAGTAGAGGTTAGTATTTTGTTAGATATTTGATATATTGTTTGATAGTTTGATGTTAGATATCTAGTATATTAGATATTGATATGTTAGTAGGTTATGTTAATTCTAGATATTAGTATGTTAGCAAGTTAGTCTATATAGGTCATATGTTAGATATTAGTTAAGATATTATGTTAGTACATTAGATAGTTAGTTAATTAGATATTTGAGAGGTATCTTGATATCTCATGATACCAAGTTAGTATCTTAAGGTTATTTTTACCTTCAAGGTAAATGATTAGTTTACCTTATGACCAAGGTATTAGTTTTGGGATGCCAATATGACCAAGGTTGATATGGTATCCTAGTGTTAGTGGGTTAGTGTCTAAGTGTTTGAGTTTGAGTATGTAATGTTAGATTATGGAAGGATTTTATAGATAGGTATATATATTTTTGGGTTATATAATATCTATATATATTATGAGAATATATAGATATAGGTTATGGTTCATAGTGAGGATATGTATATACTTGCTATATGATATATATATATATGTGTTAGGGTGGTACTATATGGGTAAGGATATATGTGATATATATGTAATGTATATTATATAAGTAAGTTTGTGTGCCTTGTTAGCTATGTGGTTTAGCTATGTGCCTTGATTTAGGCTATGTGCTAGATAGCAATGGTAATAGTATACTTGATTGTTTAGGCCGTAGACTTGTTTAGACCTAGAATTGACTAACCTCGACTAGTTTGACCATTGTTGACCAAACCTTAGTTAGTTTGACCACATTAGACTAGTTATCCTAGTTTGACTAGACTAGTTGACCAGAGTTGACCAAGAGTTGACTTTGACTTAGATTGACTTAGACTTATTTAGATTGTATTATAATTTTAATTACCATATAAATTGAACTCTTTATAACCTGTGTTGCTCTAACTAGGACTCTGTAACTCCAGTTGGCCATCTTTTCATATCAATTGTTCAGGATATCAGGCGAGTACATTCTCTGATCGTTTCATACTTGTCAGGACTTATATTCTTGCTGTATATTACTTTACTTGATACTGGCCCGATTGTTATCACAGATTGGTACTATATGGATCTTCTTTTGCGATGTTATCCCCATTGTGTTCAGCAGATACATATTGTGATGTACATTTCATGAACATATTGTATTTATTGTACACCTCTATTCATGTATACTCATTGTGCATCTTGTACTCTCATGATCACATGAGCTTCATGGAGAAACTATTGTACAAGGTAACGTAACTGGATTGGATCCTTGTGCATTGATTAGGGAGGGTGAGTAGGAAATGGTTATGTAATCAAATCTTATTGTACAAATATTGTATAAACTATTGTATATGTCCATTGTACACTCACGTATGATGGAGTTACCCTTTCATTGTCCTAACCCGTTTATATAACCAATCTATGCTCTAAATTACAGGTTACATACAGTTCTTACTTATCATGTATATAGATATTTCCAGTTATCAAATCTTTTTCATTTTTATATATATTTCTATACAGTCCATGTATCTTACTCTTTTGCATGCTTTATATTTTTTTAACATTATATGAACGGCGTGAGATGTATTGTGCTCGTTCTTGTCTTGACTGGACATGTTAAAAATATTACAGGTAACCTGGAGATTCACAGTTAGCCTAGAGGACCAGTAGAGCTTGGAGTAGATTACTAGTTTATAGTTTAGTTTCACTTTTAGAACTTGTTTTTAATAAGTGGAGATTGAGTTGTATTAAAATTGTTTGAGATCTTGTTTAGTAGTTTATTTAAGTTGCTTGAGTTTCATAAAGTTGTTAGACTACTGTGTTACCTTATCGTGCTTAGATTGTGATTGAGTATTATCATACCTTATACTTGTCCTCCATTCGGAGTTGAGATTGTGACAGGTACATTATATAATTGCGTGAGTTGTTGATTAGATAGTGACCTAGAACAGCGTTCTACCGTCGACACTGCGAACGTAGGCTGGCCGTACCCACTTCTCGTGCCCCTACACTGGGTGCGGGTCGTAACACATTTTTGTGGTGGCCCATGCAGGTCAGAGTCGTATCTAGTACGATTTCGAAGTGGTGCTCGACTTAGAGTGCTGCTACGAGCCTGCTGCTAGGATATAGGATAGGCAGTATAGAGAGTTACTAAATCACAGTTAGGACTACTTGCGAAGATTCCTGGGATAACCCTTGAGGATATCTTTATGAACTATCTCGAAATTTGATTCCAACAGTTTCTGTCTACCTTTCCTTGTTCGTTGTTGAATTTGATTCTTGGCGTTCATTGTTGACATGATTTTCTGCCAAGATAAATCTTATGGGATAGGTTGCCTCAGTTATAGAATCTAGAGTCTTCTACAGTCTTACTAGTTGGCAAGGCGAAGGTATAGAGTCTGATTTTGAATGTATTTCTCGGATGTGGGAATTTAAAGTTTTCGCAGCCAAGCTAGCGGCAATGCAAAAATTTTAAATATCATGTTTCTAGAGGTATGTACATTAGTTGTTGTAACACCCAATTTTCTAAAATGATGATAATTTTGAACTTTTGTAAAAGTTTATTATTTAATAATAGAATTTATGATTTATAGGAATTTTTAAATAATTTAATACTATATAAAATTGATGAATTATAATTTTGATGTGTTAGCTAGTGAACCCTAGAACTGTTGAGCCTAGAGACTAACCATGACCATGGGAACCTAACCATGTGATTAGAATGACTATTTACAACTTTTCAGGCTTGAGGGTATTTTGGTCATTTTGTGACTTTTGAATTATTTAGAATTTTGATTAATTAGTAAATTTTAGATTATTTTAATAATATTTAAATTGATGTATTATGATTTTGGTCATTTTTTATATTTTTATATTTGGAAATTTTTATATTTTTAATATTTTTTTTATTAGATTTGTTTAGTCGGATTTGAGTTTCGTCTCGTTCCGACTTGTATTATGACCCGGGTAGCTTAAACTCTAGATGAGACACAATATTAAGTTAAGCATGGCCCACAAAACCCAACATTTAATTTAGTTAGTTAGACTAATTTTTATCATGTTAGAATGGTTAAGTTAGAGACTCAAAACTAGATCCTTTTGACCCCAAACTTGAACCTAGTCTAGACTTAACCAAATGAGACTAGAGAGGGGCAATTAGTGTAACTCCACTTCCCAGTTTCTTAAATAAATACAAATTCAATTTCTAAAAAAAAATTATATACTTATTATTATTGGATTAGTTTCAATTTATAAATTTGGAAAATATTTTGGAGGAAATTAATTTTGAGCAACTTTTCAAATTTGAAAAATTGTTGTAACAAACTTAAGGTCCCCATTTCTTATTTTGAAATTTTTAATGTTTTAAACAAAATTTCTGTAATTATGAAAAGGCAGAGGGTTCTTTTACAAATTTTCTGAGCGGAGGGGCCTTTTGCAAATTAATTATTTTAGGAGGTGTTTTCTGTAAATTTGCCAAACGTTTCTTTATAATCAATCCGGAGAGATAGAGAGAATTATGTTTTGATTTTTTTTTCTTTCCATTCTGTTCTCCTCCCCATTTCTTTCGAGGCCAGCCCTAATTTGTCGACCTCGACGGTCTTCCAACCTTCGACAGCGGCGACGACGTTTTCCGACGACATGTCGAGCACTTTTCCGGCGACAGTGAGGACCCCCTTTCTCGGCGACGACGGAGGCAACTTCTCCGGCGACGAAGCAGCGGCGGTGACTGCTCCTCGATGATAGTAGCGACGACGACCGAAGCGTTGGCGAGGTGATTTTACTCCTGCAACGGCTGGGACTCGCCATCCCCTCTATGAGTTCTTTCTCCGACGATCTCTCAAATCGTCGCGTGTCCGTTTCCTCTACTATCGAGGAGCCAATTCTCGGTGAGTGATTCGAACACTCTAATTCTTCAGATCTAGGGATTAGTTTGGATCTGGCTAAACTCATCCTTCCTCTCTCATTTTTGATCAGATCCAGTAGGAAATCGACGATAGAGTCGATCAATTCTCCAACAATCGTCGAGTTTCGAGAAGGATCGACCCAGGAATCATCGAGCACTGAAGATCCATTCTCTTTTCGATCTTTCCTACTCGTGAGTTTACTATACTTGGTTCGGATCTAGTTTCTGTGTTGATAATTTTCTTACTATACTTGGTTCGGATCTGAGTTTTCCTCTTGTATTGATAATTTACTACTGTGAGTTCCTCCTGGATATTGGCTCGGACGAGTCCGAAAGGATGTTCCATCGATTGTTGATTGTTTTCACTATGGAGTTTTTGATCCCTTTAAGTTTATTGAGAAGCATTTCTAGAATTTCTCGTATTGATTCTGTTTCGTTACTGATCGGAACCTGTTTGCTGAAATGCCCAAACAGAATTTTGAATCCACCCGTGGACACGAGGAGGCCGTGTCCACTTCCTATATTCTTGTGATTTCATTTCTGGATACCATCACAAACTCATGTATCATCAATTACTTCTTCTAGTTGTCGTGGTTCCATTTTTAGTTTCTCTGGTAACTTGTGTGTAAGTGTTGATCGGGTGTAGGGATGGCGTGTATCCGTGTCAGGTTCGTGTCCTGTCAGTTGTGTCCGGGGAAGGCATCATCTTTGCGTGTCTAGTTGGGAATGTGTTCGCTGTTGTGATCGACGATGGGGTCGTGGGAGTTGCAACTGCAGGGAGATGGGGTAGGGTTTGCATTCAATGGCAATAGCCATATTTCGACCAATTGAATTGATACTTCTCTGTGGATGTCTTGCTTATATTTTTCTTTTATTTGTACTATAAGTCTTTGTTGAATATTCTGAGGATTGATTACCTCCATTTTTAAATTACTTTGTATAATATACTCTGGATTGGAGCAGTGAATATTTTCCTTGTTTTAATTCTCGATTTGTTGTATAAACGTTTCCTTCGATTTTCTTTTCCGATTATTTGTAAATTTTAGTTGTAGTTTGAATATACAATTCTTGGATATGTTGTGATCCTTTCTCTTTAAATGCTGTGCTCCTAAATCTGGAGATTTCAGCTTAGGGAAGTCAGTAACATGGTGGGAGCTTAAATGACTTGATGTTAGAGTATGGATGAGGATTGGATGTGTGTATTGGTTTTGTCCTCTGGACAGTTGGGAAAATGGTGGTCTCTTGTTTCTTTCAAGAAGCATTTGCACTTCTATGTCGAGTAACACAAATGGCTTGATTGACAAGAATGAGTTGAACAAACCCTTTTGTTAGATATGTGGTAGATAGAGTTGGGTTGGTGTCCTGTACAAAATATTTTTAACGTTTCATTTTGTGTTGTTTTCCAAATAAAATGTGTTATGGGCTGAAATGTCTATTGTATTTTTAATTAAGGGTATGTGTGGTTCAATAACCCAATTGCTTTGGGCCAATGGCTTGGGATGGGTCATCCATGACTCTTTGACTTTAAAGTTTAACTAAATTTGAGAAACCTCTACTATTGTTTAAGTATTACTTTTTGAACACTAGTCTTATAGCAAAAATCATGTATTATACTGTTCAAGTATATAAAGTACTATTATTGTTTAGGGTTCTTGCTAGTTTAGAATATAGTTATATTATTGATACTCTATAGGAAACCCTAGAAACTAAGGTTTATTAGAAATTAATCGTGATTAGAATCTTTTGATAACCAATTAGAATTAGCCTGTTTATTAACCAACTTGTACACATCATTATTACATACAGGAGGATACCTAGCTCTTTTGCCTACTTGTACCTTCCTGGAGCAAGGCAAGTACATTCTATGGTTTTGATCAGTACATTTTCTTATTCTTTATTGCTGACACACTGCGACACGTTCATGATCATTTCTGGCTTGTTCTTTCATGATCTTACTTGTATCTTGGGGTGGGGGAAATACTCTAGATATGTGACCAAACCCGGATACTTATTCATGATCTTTAGCTTAGGCCTCGCACAGTGCATGCGGGTCCTAAGCCGTACCATTACATGATCTTTTAGGATCTTTCATGTTCTTTCATGATCTTACCCATAGCCGGTCACATATCATAGAAGTATTTCAAATTTATAACACACATGTTCAGGATTTTGTTCTTACATTAGTTTCCCATGATCCTGATCTTGATTTTAGCTATAGTCGTGATCTTTTCTGCATCTTTACATAGTCATGATCTTTCATGTATCTTTATAGCAGTAGTTTATGTTCTTCCTTTCTTTACATATCTTGTTCTACTTGTTCTTTCAGCATTTACTTTCCATATCATGATGTTATTGTTCATTACCTAGAACTGTACTTTGCTCCGCTTCTGAATAGGATATGTTGCAGGTATGCTTGCAGGACATTGTTCTACTCTATGGGCCAGAGCCCAGGATTAGCTGAGCAGGATGAGGCTTAGCTTGAGGTTTCAGGTTTAGACTGTTAGCTTACTCTTAGATATTGTCTTTAGAATTCATGTACATTTCATTCTTGATGACTCGTACATTATGATATCTAGATTTGTGGATTATGGTGATCATTCTGGGATACGTTTTTAGATGCTGTGATTCTATATTTTCATGTTTATCTGGTTAGTTTTCCCTAGCTTGGTACAGCTTACTTCGTCGTATCTAACGACGAAGGCTGGGCGTGTCCGACTCGTGTCCGATTATTCGGGAGCGGGTCGTGACATGTTTTTAGTGGTGGCCCATGTAGGTCTATCCTAATGGTACCTAGGTCTTAGCGTACTATTGGGGGACTTGATTATACTAGAGAAACTTAATCACAGCATAGGAAAATCGAAAAATAAGGGTATATCTGGTATATCAGGTGTATTAGGTATTTTGATATTCTATAAACATTTGTTGTATGTAGGTCTAGGTTATTTTAACAGTTTTCTATTTTTCAGATAGTTCAAAAGCATGCGACACCGGAATGGTTGATCCACCTATACTTGAGGTCTCCAAGCTTCCACCCCACAGGTCGTCCCTACTATCCCTATGGGTAGCACGTGGTTGACGGAGATGATTGAAGAGTTCCTTGATACCCAGAGAGAGCAAGCCGTCATTTTCCAAGCCAGACTTATGAATGCACTTTTCGAGCCAGAAAAGACTTATGCTTTCCAGACTTTCAGACCTTTGGACTTTTCCGACACCGAGCGCATATCTTGCACCATGGAGCCGATCGAGAACCTGAAGCCGCCACTGAAGATCATCTCAGCATGTGAGGATCCGACTTCTCTGAAGATTAGAGCCACCAGCCAGGAGATCCAGAATGTAGCACAGAATGGAACGAAACCAGAAGCTGAAGCTCATGAAAGACATGAGACTTATGATGAAGATATCAACTATCCTGGACCCGCAAGCATCGCAACATTCAGACGGCGCTTCTTCAGCAAATCATCAGAGGCAGATTCAGGCTACATTCATGAAGAAGGATTGACAGCAAGTCGCAGATTACATGATCGAGGAGCATCAAGATCTCGGCAGCCATATATTCCTGTCAGAGCCCTGCACTTCAGCCCCAACAGGAGATCCGGATTCAGATTCAGCCGGCGATTATTTGTATTTCTGTCGCAGCTCAGGACACCACTACGAAGAGTGTCGCAAAAGACGAAGGCTATGCTTGTTCTACGGATCGTCTGCTCATCAAGTCAAAGATTGCCCGGAGATCGTTGATCGCACTGCCCAAGAACAAGCACGAGGAGCATTGGACTACAGAAGAAGGACTCGCCTCTCCAGATTTCGCAATCACATGGAGCATTACCGCCATGATCAACCTATGTCAGGACAATTGAAGAAGTTGAAGTGATTCTAGTCCCGGAGAAACACTGAAGATAGAAGATTTCTTTTGCATGGTTTGGAAAATCATGATCTTGATTAGCAATCCCGACTTTTCTTAAAATTTCTTTTAGCATCTAGACCATTTCTTGAAACTTCTTGTTTTCTATTTGGAACCTTGGCGGATATTCGAACTTACTTCAAATATGTTTCCTATTTCGGTAAACTTGTTTCAGATCCATAATTTGATAATTGTTTGAAATCCATTAAACGATACCGTTTGCATATTCATCATTCATGACCTTGTTTCCTAGTGATGGCTCTTATTTGCAAATTTGTTTTCTTTATCAAACTTCTTGTTAATTGATATTTAATCATTTCTCAAGATTTTATTTTAAAATCCAGTTCCTCATTCGAACTTGTTTAAAGCTCCGTCCTATGCAGACATTGTTGCAAAAACCTTTGAGGGTTTTCAAGATTTTGTTTCCTATTCGAGACTTGTTTCCTCATTCATGACTTTGATCTTCTAGTCGAGAGTTGTTGGTCCACTATTTTGTTTCGACCTTGTCTCCTATCCAAGATTTTGTTTGTTTCATGGATACTTGTTCCTACTCGTTTATTGATATTCTGTTCGCTAATCGAACTTGTACTATTCCAGAATTATTCCTATTTGAAATATCATTTTGAAACCTTGTTTGAACCTTCACTTCTATTGATACTTGTTTGAGATTCTATTTCCTATTCTTGACTTTATTCAAGACTTGTTCTCTATTTTCGATTTTGTTGCTATTGAGATTCGCTTGTTTCGTGTTTAAATCCAATACCTTGTCTCCTATTAGAACCTGTTTTCTAGTCACTATTCTAAACCTTGTTCCTCGTCAAGATTTTCTAGTTAAGATTTTATTTCCTAATCACGACCTTGTTGATATTGGTTCTCTAATTGAACCTTGTATCCTATGGGAGGTTGTTTTCCCTTCGGAATTTTGTCTGAGGTTCGTTGTTAATTGAGATGTTGTGAACCTTGTTTCCAGTACGGGATTTTATTTCTTATTTTGAAACTTGTCTCCTGTCTAATACCTTGCTTTAGTTCATCCTTCGAGACTCTGTTATCCGTTCGGGATAACGTCCCATATATGAAATCTTGTTACCATTCCAGATATCAGTTGATATTCCGTCATGATTTGAAACTTCGTCCTGTCTGAAATTTTAAATCTCTGGTTGCTCTTTTGTATTCACTGATTGGATCCCTTGTCGTCTCTTAGTACCTAATAATTCTTGTATTCTAACAGTCAGGTAACTTCACCATTTTCGTGACTTGGACTAATGAAACTCATTTTGAATTCCTTGGAACTCTTTTGAAATTCCTAGGGATAAAGTCGAGAGGCTATTCGATGACTTACTATGGCATGACAGTTGCGCGCTGCAGCCATTAGCTGGATTATGGAGACTGAGAGTTCACTGTAGCCAGTAGCGCACTGGCGAGGCAGGAACTTAAGTTGAAGTGATTTCAGACAATCATATATTTTCGAGTACTGTCAAGACTTGTCATATTTTTATGTCGTGATCTCTTGGTTGCTTCGTTGATGGTTGTTGGAAAAGGATATAGTGTATAGAATATTCGGTAACATATCATTATTTGAGTCACGGAGCTGAAGTTCACTGCAGCCAGGTGTACCCTGGTGGGGTAGGAATTCTAACACTACAGAAAAATGGCTTTTCTTGACGGTTTTTCCCCGTCAAGAAAGACTTTTCTTGACGGTTTTGGATCCGTCATCTAGGCCCCCGTCAAGAAAAGTCGACACTTTTCTTGACGGTTTTTTGTTTGTATCCTTGACGGTTTTAAACCGTCAAGAAACATGCGTTATCTTGACGGTTTTAAACCGTCAATAAAACAAACAAAAAACCGTCAAGAAAAGTGTCGACTTTTCTTGACGGGGGCCTAGATGACGGCTAATAACCGTCAAGAAAAGTCTTTCTTGACGGGGAAAAACCGTCAAGAAATTGTTTTTTGGTGTTTGCAAACCGTCACGAAATGAATTATTTTTTGACGTTTTTGCAACCGTCAAGTTAAAAACCGTCAAGGAATAAAAAAATTTGCCGTTTTACAACCGTCAAGATAAACATAATATATTCCAGAAATCCAATTACCAAATACACATAATTACACAGAATCCAATTCCAGAATCAATATATAATATCACAAGCATCACACAACTATAATACACAATTTTTATATTAAAAATACGTTGTTCGTACATCCAAACATCCAACAAGTACATCCAACCACAAACACGTTCGTACACCATAAATATCCTAAACATTTATAGGAGTAAATTAACCAAAATATCTCTGAACCCAGAGCAGCATGCAACAAGTACATCCAACAAGTAATCCAAACGTCCAACCACAAAACGTTCGTACACCATATACATATCCAAAACATATTTACAGGAGTAGATTAACCAAATATATCTGAACCCAGAGCAGCATTTCCTTTAGGTTAATCTGCAAACAAGGTGAACATAACATTATAAGTCAGCAACACAACTGAAATTCAATCAAATTTTGAATGGACAGAACAATCTAGGGAGGACTCAAATGTTACAGTAGTTTAAATGTGCAGGAAATCAGTTGGGGAAAAAAATACAGAATAGAGAGACAGTTCAGTTTAACATTCAATTCCCAATTAACATCAACAACAACCCCCAACCATCTCAGATATCACAGCATAGAAAACAACTAAGGTTAAACCCAGTTGAGTTATAACATTCATTCTTACTGAAAACTCAAATTATTTAGCAATTTCAAACCCAGACTAAACCCATATTCCCAGATTTGCAGTTCATAATACCCCCATATACTAGTTAACATAGGATACAATCTCAGATTTATAAAATGGAACCCATTCTCAGGTTGGGGTCATATCTGTCAATACTCAGTCCATTAGAAACCTATGATATCACAAACAAATGCAATGTATAAACTCCCAATTCTGGAAAAGCACAACTAATATACATAGGTAACAGAAATCAAGCAAAAGTATCATGTTAGTTTTTGAAATCAAGAAAAACATGTGAGTATCAGAACTCTACATCAGAAAACCCAAGTATACATATGAGTCTCAGGCATGGTTGCATGTTACCATATCAATTTACATTTAGCAATCAAGTAAATTTAATGAACATTAAAACTCAGAAATGGTTCAGTTAAGCACTCAGTTTAGCACTCTTAACATATTAAGCAATCCCAACACCAATCTCAGGTTTTAGACATTCATAAGAACCCAGTTATATTCAACAAATCAAAGACTCCATTCTCAGTTAACATGTGAACTCAGGTTTCAAGCATACCAAATAAACCCAGTTATATTCAACAAATCAAAGACTCTTGCTATTAAAACCCCATTACTTGTCATGCCACAGGCTATACCACCAAGGTTCACAGTATCGGTATCGGACTTTCCTAGAGTATTGGTATCGGCAATATCGGTAGTATCGGCTGTATCGGATCGGAGTATCGGATTTTTTGGTATCAGAAAAAGACAATTATTAATAAATTATTACATTTAAAAACATATATTTTATACATTTAGGCATAATTTTAAGTATTTCAGTGTTATTTCTTAGTAGTTTTGAAACTAAATAAAATATTAGTCACCTTACCGATGTGGCTTACATACAATAGATTTTTTTCTTCTTTTACATGCTTTTAAACCTTATTATGCTTTAAACCCTTGTTGATTTGTCTTTTTCGTTTAATTTTTCTTTGCCGAATTGTCCGGAAAAGAGACCCTCATTGTCGGTATCGGCCAGTATCGGGTATCGGTCGGTATCGGATCGGGACATGCCAAACCGTATCGTATCGGCCGTATCGGATCGGTATCGGCCGATACTTTAAACCATGATACTCACTCTCTATTAACACACAGAGAAAACACATGACACTCCTGACACTAGCCAACCCTCTACTAAAACACTCGAGACACTACTTCTTCCCATACACTCACTCACACATGCCGTACATCACTTCCTAAGCTCAGACTAAGGGGGTCAAGCCCTGCCACTGAAGCTCACTGCTACAATATTGGTCAAGGCACTGCCCTACTACTGCAGACCCATCAAGGCCTGCTCCTTACTGCAACTGGCAGTTCCCCCCTGCCTGCAGGGGCATAAACCCCATCCATTGACCTGCCTGCACTCCAAGGTTAACTGTTATTCTAACAGAAACGTGTAGGAGCAGTCCCCAACTGATAACAACAGTCCCAATTGTTAACTGCTACAGCTATGCTCCATTATCCGAGCCCCCTCTTTATTACATATACTGATACACTAAACTCCAACCCCTTCCTCCACACAACTGATATA
>JANAVB010033628.1:0-83509 GCA_029216955.1 Iris pallida
CTTGAGCCCGAGTCCGAGCCCGAGTCGCTAAGCCCCTACGGGGCTTAGCTCCTATGGAAATAAATTTTCCAAGAGCAAAAAGCATGAATGCTTTAATTGTTGATTTTAGCCCTTTTTCCATTAGAAAAATAACCCAACATGGCAAATCCATGTGCACCTCCACACCACATGTGCATCTCCAATAATAGCAAAGCTAATATATAGAGATACAAACCATTTTTTTTTTCTGATGTGGGACTAAAGCTTTCTAAAGGAAAAACCAAAAACCCAACACCGGAATTGGCCCATGAGGTGCGATATTGAATTGTGCCATATGCCTTAAAAGAGAATTCTCTTCTAAAGCCTTAACCAATTCCAATTATCTATACCTCATGATTCTATCGCCTACCTGATGTGGGACTAAATTACCAATTTCATTGTCACCCCCTTTTGAACGCTCAACCGGAAACGAGATAGAATCCAACAGCACCAACCCAACATCCTTGCTGACAGTGAAACTTTCGTCTCAGCCATCAATATTAGCCTCGCTCTAGGCTTCGTTACCCCCATCCAACTTGAAGAACCTGTACTTCGGGCAGGTCTCTTTCATCCTTGTTGAAATAGTCGTTATACCAACTTGTTAAAACAATTCTGAATGAATAGAATAGTCAAAAAGGAAAGGAGGTTTCAAAGAAGTTGATATGACGACTATTTGAACAAGGAGGTTTCAAAGAAAATGTGGTTTCGTGTGGAAAAATCTTCTACCTTTCCAGAAGCAGTCAAGTTTGTCGTCTTGGTGATTTAACAATCTTGAGAAAAACAGTGCCAGGTCTTCCATCTTTCCAGTCAAGTTTGTCTTAGCGATTTAACACTCTTGAGGGTCATGCCTAATTCTCTCAGAACTCTTACAGAAAGGGGTTCCCAATGTGCATAGATGTTATGTTCTTTCTAAAGCAGACGATGACTGAGAAGTTTATTATGGTCTTGCTTTTTGCTGCTCCGCCAGTGATGGAGCATTTGAGAGTGGAATGCTGGCACTTATCATGGTCAACTATGATTACCAAATGGCCAAGGGAGAATGTCAAACTTAAGCGGATGTAATTGGTTTGCAGGATTGGACAACGTAATGTTTAATGTAATTGACATTACGTTGTCAATCTAATTCGGATGTTTGGTTGGACAAAAAAATTTAGATGTAACGTAATCGCGATTACAAGTTTGATTACATTACATCAGTTTCTTCTAAACTCAATTACATCATAAAACCTATGTAATCGCAATTACATTACAACTTAAGCGGAATATTGGTATGCTATAATTTGGTCTTTTTTTCGTTTTTGGTCATATTTTGTTGTTTTTGTTTGTTTTTTGTCGTTTTTGGTCGTTTTTGTTCATTTTTTTTGTCTTTTTTGTCGTTTTTTGTCATTTTTGTTCGGTTTTTGTCATTTTTTTCTTTTTTGTTGTTTTTGTTTATTTTTTGTCGTTTTTGTCCATTTTTTGTTGTTTTTGTTCGTTTTTTGTCGTTTTTGTTCGTTTTTTGTCATTTTTTTTCGTTTTTGGTTGTTTTTGTTCATTTTTTTGTCCTTTTTTGTTTTTTGTCCTTTTTTGTCGTTTTTGTTCGTTTTTTGCCTTTTTTTTAGTTTTTGGTTTTTTTTTCGTTTTTGTTTATTTTTTGTCATTTTTGTTCGTTTTTGTTTATTTTTTTCGTTTTTGCTCATTTTGGGTCCTTTTTTTTTCGATTTTTTTGTCGTTTTTGTACATTCTTGGCCATTTTTTTTGTCGCTTTTGCATTTTTAAATAATTTTTTGTCGATTTTGTGTTTGTTTTTTGTCATTTTTGTTCGTTTTTGTTTATTTTTTTTCGTTTTTGCTCGTTTTGGGCATTTTTTTTCGATTTTTTGACGTTTTTGCACATTCTTGGCCTTTTTTTGTCGCTTTTGCACTTTTAAATATTTTTTGTCGATTTTGTACATTTTTTGTCGGTTTTGCACTTTTTTATTGGTTTTGCTTTATTTGCACGTCTTTTGCCTTTTTGCACGCTTTTTTTTTATCGTTTTTGTCAATTTTTTACGTTTTTATCGTCTTTTATCGTTTTTGGTCAATTTAAAGGTTTTTTACAATGATATGTCGTTGTCATCGTTTTTGATCGATTTTGCATGTTTTTTGTCACCTTTTTTTTTTTAATACTTTTTTGCTTTTTTGGGTCTTTTTTTACTTTTTTTTTGTCGTTTATGTTCGTTTTTTCTTTTTGTTTGTTGTTTTTGTTCCATTTTTGTCGTTTTTGGATTTTTTTGTAATTTTTTAAATTTTTTTGTCGTTTTTTGCTCGTTTTAATTCTCTCTTGTTTTTGATCTTTTTTCGTATTTTCGTTTTTTGTCATTTCTGTTCATTTTTTTTCCTCTTTTTATCGTTTTTTGTCTTTTTTTTTGTCGCGTTTGGTTGTTTTTGTTCCTTTTTTTGCCCTTTTTTGTTTTTGGTCGTTTTTCGTCTTTTTTCCTTTCATTTATTGTTGTTTTATTTGTTATTTTTTGTCTTTTTTTCGTTTTTGATCTTTTTTTTAGCAGAAAACAAACCATTTTTCCCTTATTTATTTATTATTTATTTTTGTTTTTTTGTTTTTAAATTTCTAAAAAAATTTAGTGATCCGCTTTTTTTAATTTTATGTTGTGTTAAAAAAAATTAAATTCGAAACTTAATTACATTACATGGTAAACCAAACATATGAATGCAATTGACATTACATTACATGGTTTGATTACATGTTTCAACCAAACATAGTAATGTAATTGTAATTCTATTACATTACAAACTCAATTACATTACAAATTCAATTCCATTACGATTACGATTACATTACAATGAACCAAACGCAACTTTAATATTAAAACTCAGGTAGGGACCGAACTCAGCTGACTCTCATGGTCAACGAGAAAAAATATAACCTTTCTAGCTAAGCAGATTTTGTCAGTCAGCCGAATTATTACAAAAAAAAGTGATAAGAGTTTTGTCACCAATAATTACAGGTTCAGCAGTCAAAATCACTAGCACATCATCACCAATATGATATATGTATCACCAATATGATATATGTATGTTTCTCTCATGGACATTGCTCTACCAACCAAGTCTTTTGATGACTCAGTTTATTGCAACTGCTGAATTTGCACGTGATTTTTGTCTTCCTCGCTATCCATTGCTCTCTCTACGATCAGTTTCCGCTTTGAAATCTTGCAAAAGCATGAAACTATTCCACAGTAGATCATTCCTTCTCATACTTCTCTTCACCTCCTTCTCCTCTTCGATTGCAAGGGATACCATAACGCCTACCCAACCCCTTGCAGACAACGAAAACTTGATTTCCTCCGGTGGTCAATTTGCTTTGGGCTTCTTCACTCCCGCCAACTCCAAAAGGCGATACATCGGCATATGGTTCAATAAGATACCGGATCAAAAAATCGTATGGGTGGCCAACCGTGCGAGCCCGGTCATCAACTCAGCCGGACTCCTGTCAGTCACGGCCAATGGAACCATGATGATCACTGACAAGAAGTCGACCATAGTCTGGTCTATAGGTGCTACAACTGGCTCAAACGTTTCTTTTGCGCAGTTGCTGGACGACGGAAATCTTGTGTTAAAACAAGACGACATCAACACTCAAAGGTATGCTTGGCAGAGCTTCGACCACCCAACCAACACTCTGTTACAAGGCATGAAGCTGGGGCTGGACAGGATCACGGGGCTCAATCGCAACCTAACATCATGGAAGACCGAGACAGATCCATCTGAAGGGGAGTACTACCTAGTGAACACCGACGTCAACATATACGTATATTCACGATCAGGCGCCAAGATTTGGCGCAGTGCGCAATGGGATGGCATCGACTCGAGGAGCAAAGGTCTCGTTTATAGCAAGGTGAACGACAGCCAAGAGGTGTCATTCTCCTTTCAGGCAAGTGAGCAGCCTGCAATCTTTGTGCTTAGCTGGTTAGGGAAGGATCAATGGTTAACTTGGCAGTCAGATTCAAGACAATGGGACACAGTGTGGGAAGAACCCGGAGACCAGTGTGCCTTCTATGGGCAGTGCGGAGCCAATGGAATATGTGACATTAGAACCACACCTATCTGCAAATGTTTACATGGGTTCGTGCCGAAAAATCCGGATAAGTGGGCATCTACAGATTGGACGGACGGGTGCATCAGGAAGACACAGTTGGATTGCAGGAATAGAACCGATGGATTTGTACAAATTAGTGGGTTGAAGGTACCTGACTCGCCAATCTCTTTTACCGGTAGCGACATAAGCGTTGGCGACTGCAGGCTTATGTGTTTGAATAATTGTGCTTGCACTGCTTATGCTATGTATGCCGTGGAAATTGGGTGTATGATTTGGATGACTGATCGGCTTTTCGATGTTGTGCATAAAGATGGTTTTCAGCAGGATCTTTATATCCGGACCGCGTATGCAGATTTAGGTATGTTTATTCCTAGAAATTTATGACAAGATTACACTATGATACTTTCAAGCAAAAGTCGTAGGCTAACACTGTTTATGTTATTAAATTTTAGTAAAATAGAGCTAGAGATGAAATGAAGCTATTACAAAAAGCTCATGAGAATAAATGGCGAGCCAAAGGGAGTTAGTTTATATCATCTATCTTTGTTAATAGTACCACCACAATAAGTAGTTTTGAGCGGAATGATATTACTATCGATTAATGTTGTGAATAAGGTTCGCAGTATCGTTATCAGACCATTCTTATGAGTATCAAGATCGGTGATATCTGCAGTATCGATGGTTCGGATTGGAGTATCGGAATTTTGGTATCTAAAAGTAAATAATTATTAATAAATTATTAACATTTTATATAATATATTTTAAGCATTTAGGCATAATTTTAAGTATTTTAAGTATTGTTTCTTAGTAGTTTTAAAACTTAATGAACCCTTGCTGATTGGTTTACATGGGATAGATGATTTTTCTTGTTTGACATGTTTTTACAACCTTATTATGCTTTTACACCATTGCTGATAGGTCTTCTTCATCATTTTCTTTATCGAATTGACTGGAAAGAGGCTACCAATGTCGGTATCGGTCGGTATCGACCTTATCGGATCGGTATATGCGGATAATGCAAACTATGGAATTTGTAGATATACAACTTCGATAAATGGTAATTTTTACATTTTATCGCTAAGGAATCTTATCGATACACTATAATATTATCAATTTTCGACAAGACTGAATCATAACATTCGTACTATTTTTTTCATTCTTCTATTTTTTTCGTTCAATTTTTGTTTACACGACAGTGGTGTGATGCAGTTTCATCTACCCAATCTCAGAAGAGTAAAGTCAAAATGGTGGTTATCTTGGCAGTTCTGCTTCCTTTATTCGTTCTACTTATTTCTTGTGTGACTTTCCTCCTGAAAACAAAAAGGAGAAAGGGTATGAGAAAGGGTATGGCAAACAGATTTTGAAATCTTATAATTGTATATGGAACACTTTTCTAGTAATATCCATATGATTTTGTGTGTTAATCTCAGGTGGCACCAACTTCTCCGATGGAAAATCAAATGAATGCAACGAAGATATAAACATTCCTTTGTTTGAGTTCTGCACAATCGAAGCTGCAACTGAGTACTTCAGAGATGAAAACGCACTCGGACAGGGTGGATTTGGTACTGTCTACAAGGTAATTTTTCGTATTTATAATGGCAGGACCTCTGACATCAGTCACATCCAGCATCTTCCTCCTTTTCTTACATAACTCACTTGCCCATAACTAAGAAAATAATTATAATAAATGTAAGTAAAACTTTCCTGTTTGCTTCCAGAAAAGAGTGTTCTTCCTTTCTCTCTGAATCATCCAAACTATGTCGTTACCACATTCAAGTGTCAGCAGTACTGAAACTGCTTACTACCCCTGCCAACATTCTATTCGAGGCATTAGTGAGCAAAGCCAGACACCAACTAAAATATCTGAAAGTATTGCAAGAACATTTAATCTCTTTATATCTAACTAAAAACTCCCACTAATTCAATATCTTCTGTCGAACATATCCCAGTCGTACACCCGATGAATACTTAACAATGACATATAATCTTGATGTTCTGAGTCCATCTTCCTATATTTTCTATACATGCAATGTTGCTATAGATATTCAGCAATACCTTAAGATACTTGAAGTAATGGGTCAAGTATGCAATGACTTCTCTAACCTGCTAATTATCCAAATGACTGGTGGAAGAAAAGTTTTAATTATATGTTTATTGTTGGATGCCAAATTAATTTACAGGGTAAGCTTGGCAACAACCAAGAGATTGCAGTAAAGAGACTTGGTAGAACTTCGCTGCAAGGCGTTGATGAGTTCAAGAATGAGGTTATGGTAATTGCCAAACTTCAGAATATAAATCTTGTCCGGCTTCTTGGATGCTGCATACAAGCTGAGGAGAGAATCTTGATATATGAGTACATGCCCAACAAAAGCTTGGATTTCCTCCTATTTGGTATACTCTTGCCTCTTTCAGTTATTTTCTTGAGTGCAACTTAATGACATGCTAATTCTCTTAGATTGATATGATTATGGTTTCATACAAGGATAGTGGTGATTGACGGTTGAAGGGTGTCATAACTGATAGCAAATGATGCTGAGCCATTCTTTTCATATTGCACACGTACACATGCAAACCAAATAAATGTTTCGATTTATAATTTGTGGAGTGTGTTGTCCTTAATGCATCCTTTCTTGTCAACCCACTGCCTTTATCTGTCATTGGTTATCAAATTCCCTATTCCTGCCTCTACCCATCTTAACCTCTCCATCACCTCATGTTTTTGGGTGCATTGGACCGATGGATAAGAGAACTGAGTTGGCCTTGTGTTGTCTATAATATTATTCTCTTAATCTTGACAAGCCCTCTCGACATGTTATCAAAATGTATCTTTCTTGTCTCTAGAAGGTTATCCTATCACAATCCGATCCTACGTTTTTGCGGGTGTCACATTCTATGAAGATACCCATACATTCTCACTTTTACATATTTCACTCCACATGTAGAATCACAATTCTAATTCATTGGAAAAAAATACGGTTAACACCCCTATGATTGCACTCTTCCAGATAAAGAAAAAGGTGCAATATTGGATTGGCGAACAAGATACCAAATTGTCATAGGGATTACTAGAGGACTACTCTATCTTCACCATGACTCGAGATTTAGAATTATTCATAGAGATCTCAAAGCTAGCAATATTCTACTGGATAAGACGATGAATCCAAAAATCTCAGATTTTGGTATGGCGAGACTTTTTGGTGGTGATGACACTGATTTTAAAACGAGAAAAGTTGTTGGTACATAGTAAGTATCCTTCATAATCTTTTTGTGGTTGCATAGTTTCTTTGTTTGAAACTCAGTAAGCTCTTATTTTGATGTTCCATACAGTGGATACATGTCACCTGAATATGCTATGGGAGGATTTTTCTCTTTGAAGTCCGATGTATACAGTTATGGAGTACTAATATTGGAAATTATAAGTGGAAAGAAGAACAGCGGGGCATACCCTTTCCCTGCATACATAAACCTTGTAGCACATGTAAGTAAGCTTTGACATAGCCATCTTTTGACTTACAATTAAAATTGACCATTACAATTTCTATCTTGGTTCAGGCATGGAATTTGTGGAACGAAGGAAAAGCATTGGAGCTAGTTGATGAATCAATGAGTAAGAGCTTTTCGGAGGTTGAGGTGTTAAGATGTATAAAAGTTGGTTTATTATGTGTGCAAGAAGTTCCAGCAGATAGACCGTTGATGTCGTCTGTAATGGTAATGTTGGGTGCCGATCTAACATCATTACCAGAGCCTACGCAGCCTGGCTTCATCAAAACGAATTTTCCGTTTGAATTGGACCAAAATAATAGCAAGCAAGACAAGCATACGTCAAATGACTTGACAATTACATTGGATGCTAGATAGGAAATGAAGAACTTTTCTCAACTTTCCTCGAGGTTTCTTTTGAGAAGCAATTTCGAACAAACATTAGAAACTCTACATTTGCCGGTTACAGTTATCAAAATCAAGTTACACTTCCAGTCATTATATTTGTACAATGTATTTAATAAATGGAAGATATTATTTTTTGAGCTTGTAGATTTTGCTAAATGATTACAGTGAATTATCTCATGTTGTTACTGTCAAGGATTTTTATGGTCAATGTTTGTTATATTATGGTTTTTGACAAGAAGAAAGGTATAAATATTTCTTTAAGAGCATAGCCGGCTCCGGAGGAGGGGGATTAGGCAGCCGCCTAGGGCCCCCTACCCCCTTGAGGCCTCCAATTTTTTTTTTTTTGAATTTTTAATTATTTTGTACCAGGCCAAAAAAAAGGAGACTGGAAAAACCTACGGTTGTTTGGAAAAGAATAAAAAAATTCAAAAAAAAAAAACATTGCACTCTTCTCCCTCTCACTTTCCCATGAAACTTCTCTTACGGAAAAAAATGAAACGATTTCTCCCTCCCTCAACAAATGTGGCTAGGCATATTTTTTTCTTCTCATTTTTAGTTTCTAATATCTTTTTTTGTCTTGTGAAGCTTCTATTATTAATTGTTTAAATAGCGAAAAGAAGCGCGTAAGTGAAGGAGATCGCAAAGTAAATATATCTTTGTTACTCGTAAATAAAACAAAAGAAATTATATAGAAGGATAAGGGCCTCTTTTTGGAACTTGTCTAGGGCCTCCAAAATGCTGGAGCCGGTCCTGTTTAAGAGTATCTTGAATCAGAAAGTACAAAGATCAAGCGTAGCTTACATCTCTCTGAAGGATGTTACTACAAGTTGGTGTCTTCAAAGGAAAAGAGATAAACACATTGCCAAATGTCCAAAATGTGGACATGAAATATAAGAAGTATGAACTTTTGATTTATAAAACATTAAGATCACACAGGAAGCTAAGAATATTTGTGGATATACGAAAAGAGATTAATGCCACCATCAGAGGGGATCTCTTACAAGGAAAAGAAAATCAGTAGTATGAATATTTGGGTAGTTCAAATTAAATGAGAAGTTAAAAAGAATTTTACTTGAAAGAAGCAAAGTTTTATTATCTTTACAAAATTATGTTTTATCCCTTAACCATATACAATTTTGAAAATTTTCGACAGCAAGAATGTTGGTACTGGGTGTGGTTCTCAGCCTATGTAGAGAGCACCCAGAGTGCGATTAGTGACATTCGTGTGTCGAAGAAGCTTGAAAAGTCAAAGACGACAAGGCGGCTTGATTTGAACGCATATCAGAATATGCTAGAAAATCAGTATCACAGTCTACGGTATATCGTTGACATACCGCTGCCAGTGTATCGCCAATATACCGGTCTGATAATCTTTTGTTCCATAATAGGTTCTGACTCGAAGAGGACAATTTTCGGTATAACGTCGGTATACCAAAATCGATATATTGCCGATATATCGATGTTGGGCCGGGGTTGAAAGCCAAATATAGATATTTTATTAACACGATTGGATCAAAATCAATGGTCAAGATCTGTTTGTGATTAGAGGGCTTTAAATAGGTCTTTTCTAAACCTAGTCCATCATGATCTATCACTGAGAGATCAAAAGGAGAGTTTTTTTTTCAAAGGTTTCAACTTTCAAATATAAGGGAATTGGGGCTATTTTGATCATAGATCGATTCGTGGAGATCATCGGTGATTGCTTATTGTTATCTCCTCTTCGGTAACCTTGTGTAATGTAATGCCCCGCTCCGCACGAGGCATTTGGTTGGCTTGTTGGATGGGATCAGAATGTTGGACCGTGACTTGTGTTGGAGATCAAGAGAGTTGAGACTGATGCAGTCTCTCTTAGCTGGCTAGACGGATTAAGTGTTGGAACGTGGCTCGCTGGTGGAGCTACGCTTAGTGGGATTGGAGCAGGAAGACCGTTATGCAAGGCAAGTGGAATTGTCCTCCTTCCTTCTTATTCCTGCATGCTTAATAAATAGAATAATGTGATGCTATGATTATGTCCCTAATGTCTCATACCTTGAATGTTGAATAATTGTGATGCGATGCTTTAGTTGCTAAATCAATAGAGATGCATATGCTGGAAATCATTGAATGAATAACACCTGAACTATTGAACTGCTGAACAAATCACACTCGAACCGCTAATGCAACATGATGCCTGAGAATGACTCGATAATGTCCCTTATGCTTAATGTTGGTGAAATGAATGAATCACTTGAATAATGAGATGTTGCATGAATGATACATGAGAAAAGAATTGAATATGCTATTATTCCTATAGAATGAATAAAATGCTACAGGTCCCTTCGAAATGAATGAATGCTGTTGTTCCTCCTTAGAAGGAATGTAATGAGAAATGTTGCAATGGAACAAACAATGAGAATTGATGAGGCTTGGGATCGTTGAGATCACCAAATAAAATGATGGTAATATTGGGAATGAATAAGTCATTGAACATGACTTGAATGAGATGAATGATGATGCACTATGGTCTTTACTTCAATATTTCACCATGCATTTAATGTTCACGATTGAGTCGGACACGCATCCGCATGGTCATAGGACAACTTATGCATAAGAGTGATGGGGATATGTTTTCTCGGACGGTACCCCGGGACGTTAGGGTGACCGATCCGGCCTAGGAGGAAACATTAGCGTGCCAGTAGGGGCACGGGTCTTACGAGGCATCCTTTGGGGCTAGCTACCTTCTCTGGAGTCATCGCATTACCAATGAAGACCTATATGGCAACGTCCGTATGGTTACACACCAGTGACCATGTAGTCAGGATGCATGCTAATGAATGTCTTATGCAGGCAGAGTAAGTATATCTGCTAACCTGTATTTGATGCAGGTATGAGGGAGTCGGCTATCGGTAAGAAATCACTTAAATGTGATAATTCAATATATGTGTTGGTTTAACTTGCGTGCTTACATTCCAAATAAGTAAATGATGCTGTATGTAGCCTTTCAGTATGAGATCCTGCTTAACATGTTAAATTCAGTATGCTAAAAAGATGCCATGCTATAATCAGTGCTCAAACACAACATACATGCTAAGTGATGCTTGAATTGAGAACTGTCATAACATGTTTATGATGTTAATGTTAACGATGCCTCAATGTTGCCTTTTTATGATAACACCTAATATGCCTCAATGATGCCTTTGCATGATAATACCAAGAATGATAGAATGATATGTCCACATGAATGCTACTAAGAATATGTTTACATGCTTCACCCTGATTATTGCCCATGAACTGTAAACTGATGCTAGGACCAAGTAGAAAGATCATTCTAATAAATGCTTGCTTAAATGATCACTTTAAATGTTGGTTTATGCGAGTGGGTTGGATTCTACTCGCCAGTGCATAGATGATGTGCTGACCCACGTTTTGTGGGTAGGTGCTCGTGCTGGGGATATTCTATACACGAAGATTTGGCTTGATTGGTTCCGTGGCATCGAAGATTTGTTGGGCATACAGAAGCTCTCCTTGTACAAGATGATGTCTTCTGTTTATAAAGGGCATAATGATGGAACATTGTAATCAGCTGTACCAGTGAGATTGTAAGTCAAGTCAGTGCATCGAGTTGTAATCCATTGTATCTAAGTATCAAATGTAAGCTGTATAGCATTATTCAGTTACCTTTCAATGTAAAGTGGGATTTGTTGTAAGCACTGTACTTCCATACAAGTCTTGTACTCTTCTTCAATTATCAATAAAGAGAATAAAGTTCTATATGTCTATATGCAGCTTCAAGTTGTCCTCTTATCTTCGCTGCTATAAAGAAGTGATGTACTTCTATTCAATAAGAAAGATTGTCCCTATTAACTTCAATTTGTCTGCTTCTGCCACTGCGATGTGTTTCTACTTGATGATTATCGATTTTGTACCATCTTTGCCTTGTACAAGTGCAATACCAAACTTGTACGGCATCACGCCCAAGCGAGGACGATCGATTCCAAGAGATAAAATATGTGAATAAATGACTCTACGAATCGGGGCGTGACAAATTGGTATCAGAGCACGGCTTTACGTCCTTAGTCTCTTCTTGATTTGTTTCAAATCAAAGTTGCGTCGACGATTAACCAAAGTTGCTTCCGCGATCACTCAACGTTGCTTCTGAGATTTAAATCAGAGATTGCTTCCGCGATTATCCTGTTGATGTTCCGTAATCATCTTATGTTGTTCTGTCTAAAAGTTCATTGACCCTTTTGGCTACTCACTGGATGTTCCATACAATAAGTCTATATACATTGTGATGCCCCTGAATGAATGATTGTTGTTGGTTTGGACACAAATAACCCAACAATGACTCGATGCCATAGTATGCTATATTGTGAATGCTGCTTGGAATTGTGGGAATAAAGAAAGATGTGGCTCTGTATGCTATAACAAGTTGGAAATTGCATGTGATATTGGAAAAGAATTATGAATGGGGTAATTGATGGATGAGTTGGACATAACTGGTGAATTGACTCATGTGTGTTGCTAAGTGCTTTCGAGACCCTAAGAATGTTGTCTTATAATATTGAGACCCCGAGATGTTGGCTAAGTATTGTGATCATTGCAGATCACGAATGTCCGAAATAGATTTGAGTTGGTATTGTTTAAGGATGGCTTCGTCTCTAAGTGGTATATTGTCTCTACCACCTCAGAACGAGATGTATGTTGACCCTTTCCATAGGATAACAAGGAGATTATCTGTGGGTACTGGGTAGTGCCGAGACTTAGCTGGGAGTCATGTATTGTTGCTAGATGACTTGAGTGTCCCTTGATGGTGATGTCATATTGAGTAGCAAGATTGTCGGAAATTGTAACTGGTGGCTTGGTTAGAAATTATATAGTCGAGTGATGACTCAGACTAGTAAGATCGTTAGTATGCTATGGGTAAATGGATTTGGCTAGAGAATGTGGTGGCTTAGAACATCTATGTTGACTTCGATTGGTTGGATGTAAATCATATGTGGCTAATAAAAAGTTGATTGCTAAGTTGAAAGTTTTGGAAAAAGTTGTCGATGACCAAAAGAATATTATAGATCTGTGCCTGACCCTAAGGTGTAATAGATGTTAACCCATCTAGATCACCAAAGGATAGTTGTTGCCTATGTGCATGTATGCTGAGGAACTTAATGGGATTAGAAAAATAACAAGTAGTGGCTCTGAATACTGTTGTTGCCTAGAAGATATGATTTATTGATACATGAATTGTCGGATTGAATGGAATGAACTACTCGACCTTTGAGGAAGGGAATTTTAAGAATGTCCGTATAAGATTTTGATGGCTGGGAAAGGAACGAGAATTAATAATGCCCGTAAGATAGTTTGATGATTGATGAAACGAATGGGAATTAGAAATTGCAAATGTGTTGGATAAAGTCGGTATATGTGACTATTGGATTGGGATATAGTTTGCTGGCTTATGACTTAGTGGTGTGACTTTGTCATACAGACCGAATAGTTTGATTCCATAGTTATGTTATGACTATCGAAATCAATAACCCTTGAATAGTTAGCCTTGGCTTATGGAGTCGTGTGGGTACAAAGGAATTGGAATAGAAATTGAATCATGGAGAATTTTACTTGATGGATTATTATAACGATAAAAATCGTATGTCAGATTTGGGAATTGATCATAATGTTGATAGATCGATCTTAGTCGATCGTTGGGTAAGTCTAGAATGAGCCTCTGTGGGAATTATTTCCTTGAGGAAGACCCTGGATAGATAGACTTGACCCTAGCGACCAGTTGATAAATTACCAATTGTTGGCTTAGCCCAATTGGCGATTCATTATTTAGACTGAGTTGATACCCATAGGTTTGGGTAGAGTTCCTTAGAACTGTCGGTTGCTTGTTGGCCCTAAGAAAAAGGAATTAGTATAACCCTAGTAGCCGTCCACTCTAGGGGAGTCACATGAAAGAATAGGTTTAGCTGTCGGTATAGCTAACCATAGAGACTTGACCGAATAATAGATGGCCGTTGGCGAACCGTAGGATGATCTTGTGGCATTGAACGAGAGATGGTGATGAGTATGACCTAAGAGTGAGATGTTGTATGTGAATGTATGCTTCAATATGAACCTTAGAGATGTTTGACCCTTGAGGATTATGTGTCGGCCTATAGCGAGAACTAGAATCGTGGGATGAGACTTGAGTTGTATGTATCGAATAGTGAATTATTATATGAGATGGAATTGACTGCTCATGACGGAAATGTTGGATAGGTACCTATAGTCTGGTAGCTGGGTTAACCTTGACTGTTGCATAGAATTGTACCCTTGGCTTGGGTAATCGATAGTGAGTGACGTCGGATTGTGTCTTGTGGAAAAGATGAATTGCCTCGGTGAAAAAAAAAATATATATATATATATATTGTTGGATTTGGGAAGGAATATGATTGCATGTTGTGAACGCTTGATATGAATGGCTCTAAGTTAGACCCTTGATCAAATGTTAGAAATGTTATGCTTGGATAGAGAGCCTAACCAAGTTGTCCCTGATATTGAGTATTGTGGCTGGAAGATGGTGATTGTGGCAAGTGAATTAAGTATTAAGTCAATTGAAAGGATGCTAAGTCGGATTTGGAACAGAGAGTTATATTGTGGCTGATCGAATTGCACTAACATGGAAGTTGGCTGAAGTACATATGTTTTGGGGATGCCTGAAATATGTGTATGGATCCAGCCGAAGTGATAGGTTGCGACTGAGATAACATTATGGGAAGAATTTATTGCATTAAGCACGGACTTTGGCTGAAATGTATATGTTTTGGGGACGCCTGAAATATGTGTATTGATCCAAATGAAGTGATATGTTGCGACCAAGATAGAATGCAAGGAAAATGTTGGTGAATCAATAAAAAGTTACAAGTATTTGGAAAAAGAGAAAGATGGATTGAATCGTTGATGGATTAAAATGATACGGTTGGATAGCTATTTTGAGATGACCGAGTGGGCTAAAATGAATATTGAATTGAAGCTGAATGAATAACCCATTGTGACTAAGTAAATCTAGTAGAAGAGTTGTTTCCTTAAGTTTCGAGGACGAAACTTTTTGAGTGGTATATTATGTAATGCCCCGCTCCGCACGAGGCATTTGGTTGGCTTGTTGGATGGGATCAGAATGTTGGACCGTGACTTGTGTTGGAGATCAAGAGAGTTGAGACTGATGCAGTCTCTCTTAGCTGGCTAGACGGATTAAGTGTTGGAACGTGGCTCGCTGGTGGAGCTACGCTTAGTGGGATTGGAGCAGGAAGACCGTTATGCAAGGCAAGTGGAACTGTCCTCCTTCCTCCTTATTCCTGCATGCTTAATAAATGGAATAATGTGATGCTATGATTATGTCCCTAATGTCTCATACCTTGAATGTTGAATAATTGTGATGCGATGCTTTAGTTGCTAAATCAATAGAGATGCATATGTTGGAAATCATTGAATGAATAACACCTGAACTATTGAACTGCTGAACAAATCACACTCGAACCGCTAATGCAATATGATGCCTGAGAATGAATCGATAATGTCCCTTATGCTTAATGTTGGTGAAATGAATAAATCACTTGAATAATGAGATGTTGCATGAATGATACATGAGAAAAGAATTGAATATGCTATTATTCCTATAGAATGAATGAAATGCTACAGGTCCCTTCGAAATGAATGAATGCTGTTGTTCCTCCTTAGAAGGAACGTAATGAGAAATGTTGCAATAGAACAAACAATGAGAATTGATGAGGCTTGGGATCGTTGAGATCACTAAATAAAATGATGGTAATATTGGGAATGAATAAGTCATTGAACATGAATTGAATGAGATGAATGATGATGCACTATGGTCTTTACTTCAATATTTCACCATGCATTTAATGTTCACGATTGAGTCGGACACGCATCCGCATGGTCATAGGACAACTTATGCATAAGAGTGATGGGGATATGTTTTCTCGGACGGTACCCCGGGACGTTAGGGTGACCGATCCGGCCTAGGAGGAAACATTGGCGTGCCAGTAGGGGCACGGGTCTTGCGAGGCATCCTTTGGGGCTAGCTACCTTCTCTGGAGTCATCGCATTACCAATGAAGACCTATATGGCAACGTCCGTATGGTTACACACCAGTGACCATGTAGTCAGGATGCATGCTAATGAATGACTTATGCAGGCAGAGTAAGTATATCTGCTAACCTGTATTTGATGCAGGTATGAGGGAGTCGGCTATCGGTAAGAAATCACTTAAATGTGATAATTCAATATATGTGTTGGTTTAACTTGCGTGCTTACATTCCAAATAAGTAAATGATGCTGTATGTAGCCTTTCAGTATGAGATCCTGCTTAACATGTTAAATTCAGTATGCTAGAAAGATGCCATGCTATAATCAGTGCTCAAACACAACATACATGCTAAGTGATGCTTGAATTGAGAACTGTCATAACATGTTTATGATGTTAATGTTAACGATGCCTCAATGTTGCCTTTTTATGATAACACCTAATATGCCTCAATGATGCCTTTGCATGATAATACCAAGAATGCTAAAATGATATGTCTACATGAATGCTACTAAGAATATGTTTACATGCTTCACCCTGATTATTGCCCATGAACTGTAAACTGATGCTAGGACCAAGTAGAAAGATCATTCTAATAAATGCTTGCTTAAATGATCACTTTAAATGTTGGTTTATGCGAGTGGGTTGGATTCTACTCGCCAGTGCATAGATGATGTGCTGACCCACATTTTGTGGGCAGGTGCTCGTTCTGGGGATATTCTATACACGAAGATTTGGCTTGATTGGTTCCGCGGCATCGAAGATTTGTTGGACATACAGAAGCTCTCCTTGTACAAGATAATGTCTTCTGTTTATAAAGGGCATAATGTATGGAACATTGTAATCAGCTGTACCAGTGAGATTGTAAGTCAAGTCAGTGCATCGAGTTGTAATCCATTGTATCCAAGTATCAAATGTAAGCTGTATAGCATTGTTCAGTTGCCTTTCAATATAAAGTGGGATTTATTGTAAGCACTGTACTTCCATACAAGTCTTGTACTCTTCTTCAATTATCAATAAAGAGAATAAAGTTCTATATGTCTCTATGCAGCTTCAAGTTGTCCTCTTATCTCCGCTGCTATAAAGAAGTTATGTACTTCTATTCAATAAGAAAGATTGTCCCTATTAACTTCAATTTGTCTGCTTCTGCCGCTGCGATGTGTTTCTACTTGATGATTATCGATTTTGTACCATCTTTGCCTTGTACAAGTGCAATACCAGACTTGTACGGCATCACGCCCAAGCGAGGACGATCGATTCCAAGAGATAAAATATGTGAATAAATGACTCTACGAATCGGGGCGTGACATGTAATATGTTTTTATTACTTAAGTAGTTGTGGTGATCCGTTTAGATCGATTGACGTTTATAGACGTGTAATATCCACTACAAAAAATTTGTCAGATTCAGACTATCGACATTTATAAACGTCGCTAATCTTGGCCAAAACGTCGCTACTTAAGTTAGCGACACTTTTAGCGACGTTTTGGAAACGACAGAAAAAAGCGTGTCGCTAATCGATGCAAAACGTTGCTATGGCGACGTAAATTAGCGACGGTCATAACGTCACTAAATAGCGACGTTATTTGCGACGTTTCTTTGTGGTTGCCGATTAGCGACACATTAGCGACGTTTTTGCGACGATGTGGTGACATCAGATTGTCTGCCACATCAGCAATTTAGCGACGTATGTAAACGTCGCTAAATCTTAGTGACGTATGTAAATGTCGCTAAATCTTAGCGACGTATGTAAATGTCGCTAAAAACGTCGCTAAATCTTAGCGACGTATGTAAACGTCGCTAAAAACGTCGCTAAATTGGAAAAAAAAACAGAATCCAAAATGCAGAATCTAGAATGCAGAAATACACCTGGGTTCGCCGACCCCTTCGGTGGAACACTCAACACCGGTGCGCACAATACATTCCAGAATAGACAAAAAATATAAAGAAAAAATAATATCCTCAACGAATAATATAAGGTACAAATATAAAGAACAAAGTCACCCAAATACGTACAAAGTAAAAATATAAAGTACAAAGTCCGAAAATGTAAAAACAAAACTACTGATCGCCTGGAGCTGGAGCTGGAGCCAGAGCTGGAGGAGGAGCGCCACCAGATGATTGTCGTCGCAACGCAAGGATCATCTGATACTCCTCCGATGACAGGCTGACGAGCATGTCCTCCCGTGCACCGCCGGATGTAGACAATGCTCCCGACGTACCAGATGGCCGCTCCGTAGCCATCTCGCGGAACTGCTGCATCTGCTTGACCAACCGCTGCGTAGTCTCCTACGTAGCACGGGAAATCTGTCACAGCGTCTCAGTCGTCTCCTCAAGCCTCTCAAAACGTGAGATGAGCGCAGGATCATCCGTATGCAGCTGCGACGCTGCCATCCTCTGCAGCATCTCGTCACGCAGAGCTGCGATCTGCGCATCGATACTCTGCTGGGCTAACAGCGACTCCTCAGTCTGTGCGGGGCCCTACTACCAAAATATGACATATTAGCGACGAACTTAGCGACGCCAACAAAAAATGTCGCCAATATTTTGCATATTAGCGACGTCCTAGAAATTCGTCGCTATACGACGGAATTAGCGACGCTTAGCGACATATTATTAAATATGTCGCCATATATTAAAAATTGGCGACGGTTAGCGACGTCTCCTCCATACGTCGCTAACTATTTTACTTAGGCACGCTACGTTCTTTTTTCCCCACTCAAAATTTTTTCCCCCACTCGAAATTTTCTCCCCTCCTCGAGCTCCTCCGACGACTCCCTCCCCCTCGGCGACCCCTACCCCCCCTCCCCCCGTCGAGCTCCTCCTCCTCTTCCTCAGGTAAACCCTAACCTAACTCCTTCTCCTCCTCCTCTCCCACAGACACACACACACACACGGACACACACACACACAAAGACACACACACACACGGACACACGGACACACACACATACACACACACACACACACACAGACAGACACACACACACACACACACACACACACATACGGACACACTGTGTCATGTTGTGGTGGACACGAGACACTATGTTGGACACATACACATAGCCTAGATCCTTTACCAAATATTTATTTTCCATTTTAACATGTTTTTATATATCAATTTCTAAATACCCTATGTTGACTGATACCTTGTTAATTTACTGTATTTTCCAGTTTTGAAAACCCAGTTTTGACAACCAATTTAACCTAGTTTAATGCTTTAATTTACATGTTAAAAACTCTAGTGTAGTGTATCTATATGTGTGATGACTGAGTTTCAAGTTTGGGGTGATTTGGTTAGAGTTTGAATTCTTGATTTGGGTTTGAGGTGAATGGGTTTGAAATATGTTATAGGAGTATGTAATATTGTGTGAAATGAACTGATTTCCTTTCCTATTTGACTGAACACAGTAAATCCTCTCACTGTGCAGATTGGACTGACCCATAGTTCATATCACTCACTCACTCGCTCTTGCCTAGGTACACACACACATATAGTCTAATACAAGCATGTTAGCCTCCCTCATATACACATACATGTGACTGTCACATGTAACAGTCAATACACTCTCCCCCCATTCACATGTGCATGTACACACACCACCCACTCTTTACTTCTCTCTCTATATATAAGTTTGATAGATGGTATTGTATACATATATACATAACTATATCATGTAACTCATATGTGATATAGGCATATAGCCTATGTTAGAGTGTCTAAAATATGAATGCATGAAAGTTGCCTTTTCTTGTAATATAGGCATATAGTATATGCATGGATATATATATATATATATATATATATATATATATATATATATATATATATATATATATATATATATATATATATTGTATGTATATATCTATATAGATATTACTTGTGTGTATGAGATAGCTTGAGTTGACTTTGGTCATTATTGGTACTTGAATTATAGGTTAGGCTTGTATAGCATTGAATGGTATATGCTAGCTAGTATGGGCTAGTTAGGGCCTAGAATGGTGGCATTGACTAGTTTGACCATAGTTGACCTAGTTTGACTACTAGAGTTGACCATAGTTGTCCAAGAGTTGACTTTGGCCTAGTTTGACCAAGGAGTCCAAGATATTGACTTAGTCAACTCAATTTCACCCAGTTTGACTAGTTACTGCTGCTGAACATGTGTGTCTATCTTTGCAAAATTATTTTCAAATGGATATAAATTACTACTTGCAGAATCGTTCATGGATGTACAATCGTCGTCCTGATGATATGTGTGGTGTGCGGAATGAATACATAGCGGGAGTAGAGCAGTTCCTACAGTTTGTTAAGGCGTTCTCTCAGTACATGGACGGCACCAAAATTAAGTGTCCGTGTGTGAAATGTTATAACGTGAAATATTATCCAGAAGTGGAAGTGACATATCATTTGTACTCGAAGGGTTTCACGCCTAATTACTATTAGTGGACCGCACACGAAGAACTTCTGTCTTTAGCATCAGAGCCGGAGCCATATGTTGAGCCGTATATGCATGCGGGACCTAATTTTGTTTCAGATAATCATACATACGACGACGGATGCGTGAACATGGTTTTCGACGCTGCGGGACCTAGTTTCATTCATGATGCAGCTGAGGAGGCACTGAATGTCGATGCTGCAAAGTTCATAGAGTTGCTGGAGAATGCAAGGACTCTATTGTATCCTGGTTGTGAGGATCGTTCACCGTTGGAGGTGGTTACAAGACTGTTGAGCATTAAGTCAGATTTTAATATGTCGCAAGAATGCTACAACCGAGTATTGGAGCTGATTATAGAGATCTTGTCGGCGGGTGCCAAGTTATCTAAATACTTCTATCGGTCTAAGAGGATGGTGAGATCACTCTGGATGGGATACAAAAATATCGATTCTTGTCGCAATGGGTGCATGCTGTACTACAAAGACGACAAGGACGCAGATGTGTGCAGATTTTGTGGTACTGATCGCTATAAGACAACTAGTACATGAAGGTCTATCGGTACAAGAAGACCGACCGATTCAATGTACTACTTGCCTTTAATGCCGCGGTTGCAAAGATTATTTATGGTGAAAGAGACAGCCGAAAAATGTGAGTTGGCACATGCGAGAACAGACTGAAGGAGTGTTGGATCACCCATCCGATGGAGAAGCGTAAAAGCACTTTGATCGAGTATATCCTGATTTTGCTTCAGATCCGCGTAATGTCAGGTTGGGGCTATCTTCTGACTGTTTTACTCCTTTTGGTCTTTCGGGATCCCAGTATTCGTGATGGCCTGTGATTGTCACTCCATATAACCTTACCGCCTTGGATGTGCATGAAGACTCAGTACATATTTATAACCGTTATAATTCCTGGTCCGAACAATCCCAAGAGAAATATTGATGTGTATTTACAGCCTTTGATAGATGAGTTGAATCAGTTATGAAAAGTAGGCGCTAACACGTACGATGTTTCCAGGAAGCAGAATTTTCAGATGAAGGCAACCCTTATGTGGACCATCAACGACTTTTCGGCCTAAGAAATGTTATCTGGATGGAGCACTCATGGCCGTCTCTCATATCCGTATTGTATGGACCGTACTAAGGCTTTTCGCTTGAAATACGAAGGAAAACCGTGCTTCTTTGATTGTCATCGGTAATTTCTTCCAAAAGATCATCCGTTCAGAAGGAACAAGAATGCATTCCGTGCCGACGTTGTAGAGAAGGGTGATCCACCGCCAAGGTGGTACGGAAGCCACGATATGGGAGGAGGCTAGAGATTTTCTAAGTGCTATCGAAGATCCTACAACTAGGTACAAGTACGATGGATTTGGTAGAGATCATAACTGGACAAAGAGGAGCATATTCTGAGATCTGCCATATTGGAGTACCAATCTGATCAGACATATTCTTGATGTCATGCATATTGAAAAGAATGTGTTTGATAACATAATTAATACTGTGATGGACGTAAAGAAAAAAACGAAAAACAATCCCAAGGCCAGGTTGGACTTACAAAAAATATGCAAATGTCCTGCATTGCATTTGATAGAGGAGAATGGAAAACAGTTCTTGCCGAAGTCAATTTTCTCATTGGACAAGGAGGATAAAGTGAGACTTTGTCGGTAGATCCAGGACCTAAAATTTCCAGACGGATATATGTCAAATCTGAAAAGATGTGTCGATCCGAAGGAAAATAAATTGACAGATATGAAGAGCCACGATTGTCACGTATTCATGGAGAGGTTAATTCCAATTGTATTTTGGGAATTCTTACCGCAGACAGTTTAGGATCCATTGACAGAGCTTAGCATATTCTTCAGGGATCTTTGTTCTAAGAAATTGCTCGTTGATCGTCTAGAAAAGCAAGAGAAGGACATTACGGTAACACTGCAAGCTAGAGAGGGTGTTTCCTCCTGGATTCTTCGACTCTATGGAGCATTTGCCGATTCATCTATCCTATGAGACACGTGTTGGTGGACCCGTCGAATATCAATGGATGTACCCGTTCGAGCGACATTTGAATCACCTATAAAGAAAGGTGAAAAATAAGGCACGGGTCGAGGGTTCTATTTGTGAAGCCTATGTTCTCGAGGAGATTATAAACTTTTGTTCGATGTATTTCAAGCCTCATGTTGCAACTAATGGAACGGGAGCTTCCAGAAACGACGACGGAGATCACGAAAGCTTCCAGAATGCTAGCCAAGGGACCAATTTATGCTGCAAAAATATGGCCAAGCTACTGTGTTAATGGGTTTAGGTTCAAGTCAACAACTTGTCCGATCAGAGACAACTTTGTGGATCTCGATTCCACCAAAAACAGCTGTTTGTGTATCAGATCTTCGAACTACAAAGATGTTGATGCGGACAACGATTTTTATAGCGTCCTACGGGAGATTGTGGAGCTGACATATAGTTATAGAATAGAGCCTACTAAGATTGTGTTATTCAGGTGTGATTGGTTCGATCCGATTGAAGGTCAAGGTTGGAAAATAGACAAGCACAGTCTTGTGGATATAAACTATCGGCGTCGATATGAAGCCTATGAACCATTTGTCCTATCAATTCAGGCTCAGCTCGTGTACTTCACAAGTTATCCTAAACGGGGAACAATAAGGTCGGACTAGTGGGCAGTATGCAAGACCAAAGCTAGAAATATCTTTGAGGTTGACGATATAGCTTATCAAGAGGATGAACTACCTCTTGTAACAAATATTATAGAAGTGGACACGGCGGAAGTTCCTCATTACACATTTAATTGTGTAGAAGAAGTAGAATTATCTGAAGAGGAAGATGCAGATGAAAGTGAAGATGTAGAGGAAGAGGAAGAAAAAGAAGAAGAAGAAGAAGAAGAAGAAGAAGAAGAAGATGAGCTAAACGAACTAGATGAATTTTCAGAAGAGGATTAAATCTGTACGTTTGTTTTATCATCATATTTGACACTTTAGTGACACTTTTATCATATAAATCTGTGACACTTTAGTGACACTTTTATCTATGACTATGATATATTTTAAAAATCTGTGATGTCTATCATATAAATTTGTTTTATTGTCATATGTTATTATCAGGTATGACTAGACCAGGAGGACGACGCGGAGGATATTATATTAGGCAGTCCCGTCTGCCTCGGACTGGGGATGCAGATTCTGTACCCTCATCCTCATCTCCGAGTACGCCAGTGTATCATTCTGTTCCGTGTCCATTACCGGGACAGGGTAGTTCCAGCAGGTTGGCGACTCCTCCCTCGTCGTCCAGTATTCCCGATCCCGTGTCCAGCATTCCTGATCCCGCGTCCAGCATTCCTCCTGCCGACGGCTCCATGGGGGAGCCGACATCGAGCATCTAGAGGACGGCGATCAGACTGATCCTGCCCAGGCAGGAGGTGAGAGCGACCCTCCATGCGCTTCCCCGGGCGAGACGCGTATGGAGATTTGGACGGACGGGCCTACGAAGTAAGTTAATTAGTTAATATATATTTCTCAAATGATTATATGTACATATATATTCATGAAATTTATTATTGTATAGATATCGGCCTCCAGCAGTACATAGACAGCTGGGATTATTTCTGAGGCAGAACTATGGTGGGCCTTGGATTAACTACTCAGATGCTCCCGCAGATAGGAAGGCCTTTTGGTTGGCTCACTTCAAGGTAAAAAATTTATTTATTTTTAAATTTTAATAATCATTTGTGTATATTATACAACTTTTCTATTTTACTTCTTGTAGATGACCTATTTCTATCCACCACACTGGGCGGCGAAGATCGAAGCCCAATTTTCTGCCGTCGCAGGCAAGCTCATCCGTGATGCGATCCACGACCATAAGTCTCGTGATCGCTCCAAAAAGCTGATCCATGGTTGGATCACGCCAGAGCAGTAGACCGCGATGAAGGCTACATCGCTGTGAGACCAGGTACCATGAGCGGTCTGACAAGGCCAAGGTGGCGCGGTCGAGCGCCAGTAAGTGGTGTGGTGGTTCCATTTCGATGATGGAGCATTTTTGTCGTCTGGTACGTTTTCTATGACGGACATCATTTTATATATAGTTGGATAGAATGTTTAATACTAATAATAGATAATATATTTTAACAGGTAAAAAAGGGTGAGGATCCCAATATGGTGACCGTCTTCCTAGTCACCCATCAGAGGGCTGGAGAGTTCATTGACGAGAAGGCGACGCAGGCATATGTACGTTCTATTCTTTATATTAATTTACTATAATTTAGAAAACAGGAAAATAGATATCAATATAGACTTTAGCAAACACTTAGACGTTAGCAAACATTGTTCTAGGCCGAGTTTCTTCGGCTACAAGAGGAGGCAGCTACTGCTGCTGCTAGTGCGCCAACATAGGGAAGGGCTGGTACTTCCTCCCAGCTGCCTATAGCTCTATCGTCGGACGACCTCTGGATGACCGCCGTTGGTGGTCTTCAGAAGGGTACGTACTACGGTACAGGATCCTAAGACGCCTATTTGGCTTCAGAGTTATCCCGGACCCCCTCTGTCAGTGCGCAGTCTCTAGTTTTGCAGGCGTCATCACGAGCTCAGGATATTGGTCGTCAGCTCCACGAGCTGCGTCGCGAGTTGCAGCAGCAGATTTCTGAGGCAGCTGGGGCAGAGTGACGATCCGATGATCACTGGACGATTTGATGCGGTCGAGCGCAGTATACAGGAGCTGATGAGTCTACAGCAGGCTACAGCTGCCAGCTTACACACGCTCACCGAGTCTACGGAGCGCACAGAGCGTAGACAGGTCGAGCTAGAGGGATTGCAGAGGACCATGTCTGCCTCACTCACTCAGATACATACTTCGATTGAGGAGAGTTCTCAGAGGATGGTGAGTACCCTTGCTGTGCATGCTGAGCAACTGCGAGAGCTGGAGCAGATACGTCCTCCCGGTCCATCGACGGCGCCGACTCCAGACGTTGTACTGCCTCCTACTGCCCCTATGGTGCAGCTCACACAGGAGCAGTATGAGTACATGCTATCTCAGATGCGTAGCAGGGGTCCCCAGTGATCAGTAGATTTTTTTATCATCTTTGTATGTATTGGCCCTATGGGCCCATTGATCATTTGTAAACTGATTTTCATTATTATTTGACTCTGTTGGGCATGTATATTTGTTGGACATGTATGTTTGTGATATTTAATTTGTTGGTATTTTATTGAGTACATGTATGATATTTAGTTGTAGACTGTTATGATGGGAGACTGTTATTCATTTATTAGTTGTAGGCTATTATGATGGGAGACTGTTAATTATGATGATATCTGTGATGGGGATGACAAATATACCTACGCTGGGTTATAAGCGATGATCTGATATACAAAGGAGGTGCTGCCCAAATTTTAAAAAAATATAATGTGTATTTTTGTGATGATGTGTGTCTGTGTTTACAGTGTATGTGAAATGCAGTGTTCGAAACCATCGATAGTTTCGATTACTGTTGTATGTTTTATCTTGGACAGAAAGAACAACTGTTCATGGTGTACTTCTGAGAGCTTTATTTTACATCCTTCACTCTCTCGGGACGTCGTACTGGATCCCGAGAAGGTGAAAAACGTAAAGAGGAAGCTCTGAGAAGTGCACCCTGAACAGTTGCTCTTTCTATCCAAGATAAAACATAGAACAGTAAGCAAAACTGTCGATGGTTCGAACACTGCACTTCACACACACTGTAAACACAGACACACAGCAAAACAAAAATATACATTATATATTTTTTATTTTTTCAGTATTCTGCGACGGATAGCGACGGATCTGCGACGTATAGCGACGTATGGAGATGTCGCTAATTAGTAGCGTTACGTCGCTAATTAGCGGCGTTACGTCGCTGTACATCGCTACGCTGCTGACGTGGCAGGCATGCCATGTCATCACATAAATAGAAATAAACATTACTAAGTAGTCGCACTACGTCGCTAATTTTGCGACGTAAAGTTTTTGTCGCCCTCCGTCGCTAACTTTGTGACGACCCAGCGACACGGCAGTGACGTCGCAAATAGCGACGAAGGGCGACGAATTTGTCATCTGCGACTAGCTTTTTTGCGACCTTCATTTTTCGTCGCTAAAGTCCTCGCTAATTACGATTGGCGACGTATTTTACATTAGCGACGTATCATGACGTCGCTAATTTGCCTTATTTTAGTAGTGGTCGGGCACACTAGTGGCGGTCCTAGAGGCCTGTGACGCAATGAAGGCACTATAGGAGGATCTACCATAGTATGTACCCCTATGCATGCCACCAATGGCCCTCATCCACAGCTCGTCATTTGACTGAGCTGCGGCGGCCGGGGACTGCTGGAAGGTGCTAGCTCCAGCTCCCTCTGACTATGTCGACCTGGCCTCCCTAACCCTTAAAAACTTGGCCTAGAAATAACATCTATATGAATTCTCTACGTAACTAAAAATTAATTGTAATGAACTAGCATTAAGTAAAACTTACGTATAACATCTATATGAATTCTCTATGTAACTAAAAATTAATAGTAATGAACTAGCATTAAGTAAAACTTACGTAGGTGTCCCGGGCCTTGTCGTCGACGAACTGCTCCCCCTTCGTGTGCATAGCAAGGAACAATGTCACCATATTCGGGTGCTCTCCCGAGTCAACCTGTTACGAAATTATTATATGATTTGTCAGTTAAGTTGAAAGAAATATATTACTATAAAGTATTAATTATGGGTATACGGCGAGATATGTACCATATGAGTGAAGAAATTCATGATGGACCGTGACCCACCACACCACTGCGACCCTGCCTTTCGTGCTCTTTTGTTCTTTGCGGACTTCTCCTTGTAGGTTCCCTCCTCAAATCTTCTCTTCATTGCCGCCCAATCGGTGGCAGAGATCGAACCCTTAATAGGCTCTCTCCGGCGCTCGCGATCCTTTGGGTTGAGGATCGCGTCCCTAATGAGCTTACTGGTGACGCTAGAAAAAATAGACTCGACAGCAAGGACACGGTGGGGAGGGAAGAAGTAAGTCCGCTGAAAAAATCATAGTAGTACGTAAGTTATAACATAACATATTAAATGTTAAAAGGAAATAAACTTTTACTTACCGAGAAGTGCTCAAATCAGAAGGCCTTCTTGTCGGCCGGAACATCCCACCAGTTGATCCAGGGCCCCCCATAGTTCTGTCGCAGGAATGTACCCAGCGACCGGTGTACGGAGGAGGGATAATACCTGTAAAATGGAAATTAAAATTTGTTAAACAAGTTTATAATAAATTTAAATAAATTAAATGCAACAATTTTACTTACCGCCTGGCCCGAGTACAGGCCTAAATTTCCAACATTATATACCCCTCCGGGCGACATGGAGGATCTGTCTCAAATGGGAGCTGCAGCCTGCCCCTGCCCCGCCCCTGCCCCTGCCCGTAGCCTACCCCTCGGCCTCGGCCTCCTCCTCAATAGTGGGGTCAGCCTCTGGAATACTCGACGGTACTGGCGGCGTAGAAGTAGAAGGCCCTAGCCTGGAACTGCTAGAGCCGGGGCCACTGCCGGCGAGATGGAGACCGTCCTACTCGTCGACTCCCACCGACACCGGTACCAAAGGATCCGCGTCGAGCCATATCTGAAAAAAAATAAATATTAGAGAAAACTAAAACAAATACAAATATAAAATAGAAACTAAGCTACCTGGCCATAAAAGTATATACAAAAATAATCACCAAACCAGGCTACTAGCTAGACCATAAAAGTATATATAAAAATTAAGTGTCATAATCAACAAACCAGACCAATAGGCCATAAAAGTATTACAAATTTAGGTCAATCGGCCAACAAAAGTAGACCATACTACATCTGAAAATTAAACATATTCAATCCTCTTCTGAAAATTCATCTTGTTCCTCTTCCTCTTCCTCTTCTGATACTTCTACCTCTTTCAATTGATGAAACATGTCATGAGGAACTTTCATTGAGTCTACATCGACAATATTTGTAATAAGAGGTAGTTCGTCTTCCTGACAAGCTATCTCGTTGACATCGAAGGTATTCCGAGCTTTAGTCTTACAGACTACCCACCAATCTGATCTCCCGGCTCCTCGTTTTGGATAGCTGGTAAATTAAACTAGTTGAGCCTGGCTTGCTAGAACAAATGACTCATAAGCTTGATATCGACGGCGATAATTTATGTCGACACGACCATATTTGTTAACTCTCCAACCTCGACCTTGGATTGGATCAAACCAGTCACATCTGAACAAGATGATCTTACAAGGTTCTATGGCATAATTGTATGTCAGTTCCACAATCTCCCGTAAGACGCCAAAGAAGTCAATGCCTGGGTCGACGTCTTTGTGGTTTGAAAATTTTATGCACAAACAACTATTCTTCATAGAATCCAGATCCAAGAAGTCGTCTCTTATTCGAGCATTTGTTGACTTGAACCTGAAGCCATTTACGCAGTAACTTGGCTAGGTCTTCACTTGATAAATTGGTCCCTTGTCTATAATTTTAATATACTCATTCTCAAGGATTGCCTCCGGACGATCAACCTAAATACCAAATAAACGATGCTAACTTAATTATTCTGTGCAGGAATATATATACAGAAAAAATAAATTGTGAAGATATCCTTACATATGCTCTCAACCAAAAAGGAAAATGAAGTCTCATTTGCTGTTCTGCTTCCTCCTCAGTTGCGTACGGATTGCTGGACGTTACCTCATCCTTAAACATGCTGAAAAGCAAAGAAGCATAGGTATATTAGTTATATTGAGAAGCAACGAAGCATGTAAAATAATTTTACTTACCCCTCTAGCTTGTCCACTTCTTCCTCGTCGTAGTTGAGCAATACATATAACATTGCAGCCCTAACCTCGTCGTCATTCAAATATTTTTTTATTTATTTTACCAGATGGTTTTTCGTAGGCAGTAAATACTTTCTGCTTTGCCTCATTACCATCTTCATGGCCGTCGTCATTTCTGGGAGCTCTTGTTCTGTTTGTAGTAATATGAGGCTGTAAATACAGGAAACAGAAGTTCGAAATCTCCTCAAGGACATATGCTTTATAAATAGAAACCTCTACCCGTGCCTTATTTTTTACCTTCCTCTTCAAGTAGTTCAACTGTCGCTCGAACGGATACATCCAACGATAACCGACAGATCCAGCAACAAGAGCCTCATGGACAAGATGAATCGACAAATGCTCCATTGAGTCGAAGAATACAGAAGGAAAAACTCTCTCAAGTTTGCAAAGTGTTACCACAATGTCCTTCTCTTACTTCTCTAAACGATCGACGAGCAACTTGCTAGAACAAGGATCTCTGAAGAATATGCTAAGCTCTGTTAATGGATCCCAGACTACCGACGATAATAATTTCCGAAATGCAACATGAATTAACCTCTCCATGAATAGTGGCAATCGTGGCTCTTCATTTCAGTCAGTTTACACTCCTTTATGTCGACACATCTTCTTAGATTGGAGACGTATCCGTCCGAAAATTTCAAGTCCTGGATCTATCTACAAAGTCTCACTTTGTCCTCCTTGTCCAGCTAGTAGATTGCCTTAGGCCGCAAATTCTTTCCCTTTACGTTGTCTATCATGTGCAATGTAGGGCATCTGCATATTTCAGCTAAGTCCAACCTGGCCTTCTGATTGTCTTTTGTCTTTCCCTTGACATCCACTACATTATTAATTGTGTTATCAAACATGTTCTTCTCGATATGTATGACGTCAAGGTTATGTCTAATCAGATTTGTGCTCCAATATGGCAGATTCCAGAATATACTTCTTTTGGTCCAGTTATGATCTTCGCCAAATCCCTCGCAACGGCTGCTCATTGTAGGATCTTCAATAGCACTTGAGTTTTCTTTTACTTGCTCCTATGTGTCCTATCCGGACCACATTGATGGTGGATCGTCCTTCTCCATAGCACCGGCACGGAAAGCAGTTCTGTTCCTACGGTACGGATGGTCTTTCGGTAAGAACTTTTGGTGACAATCAAAGAAGCATGGCTTTCCTCCGTGTCTCAAACGAAAAGCCTTAGTGTGCTCCATGCAATACGTACATAAAAGTCGACCATGAGTTTTTCACTTAACAAAATGCCTAAAATTGGCTTTTGAAAGAAAACTAGAAAAAGTATAGAGGTAAAAATTGTTCTGGAAAGTATTGCTATGAAAGTCTGATCTGAGAGCGATCACTTTGTTCCTTGGACCATACGATGATGATGAAGAAAACTGCTTGAAGAAGACGAACAATCGGAAGAACTAAGTCACCGGAAAGGTATCGAGCAACGGCATTGATGGCACAGTCAAATGCTTTCTTGCTTTGCTTCACCATGTTCTTGAGAAAAAGTTGAAGAAATGCTTATGGGAATATCACTCTGAAAATTTGAGTTTTCTCAGAATCTCCTCTCATGTATCTCTATTGATCTCTTGATGATGTCTATGTGAAAAATAAGTCTATTTATAGACTTGACCTTTTGTGCGTAAAAAGCAACAAAATCGGGTCTTTACGCTAGTAACTGTCACCCACGATGTAAATCATCCTCTACGCACGTTGACACGTGTCCCATGTAGAGTTTTGGTCTCTACGCATGGTGACACGTGTCCTACTACTTCAATAAAGTGAAAAGAGCACGTACACACGTTCCTCGATAAGTGTGGCATGAAAGCCACGTAGGCAAACCATGTTCTCAAGTAGCCAGGAAAGATCGAGCGTAAAAATGACCCAAAATATGCTCCTAGCGTAAAGTGACATTGGAGGTGGCGATTGCTCTTACTATCAGAAATGTCGCCATGTTCAATAATGCGGCGAGAGCAGCGACATTGGAGAAAATCGTAGAGGGACTTGAACAGCCCATCAAAGAATATCTAAAGCTGTTAAGTGAAACCATTGAAAGTCTCATCCAAGAGGAGTATGACGCTCTATCGGCTGAATACCTTGCTCGGGAGACGACTTTTAACGAGGCCCTCCATGAATACAGCATCAAAGTAGCTAAAGAAAAAGCTTTTTCGGCTGGAGCGAAGCCCCAGCTGGACATTCAGAGAAAAGCCTATGAAACTTTGAATATAAGAATTCATCAACATAATGATAGAATTCGCAAAGTCGAGGCTGAGCTGGCTCGCTTGAAGGCGGAGAAGGAGTAGTTGATATTAGCTCGAGACCAGCAGCTTACACAGAGCTCGATTTTGGAAGAACAAGTCTTTGGAGCTGAGACTACCATCAAAACCCTTGACGAAGCCAAGGGAAATATGATAGTCACTTTTTCTAAACTTTCTCACATCTGTACTCCCGAAGCTCGTGCTCCGTAGCTGCTAAAACTGTATTGAGCTCCCGTGACAAGCGTCTAGCGGAGCTACAGAAATTAATTTAAGATGTCTCTGCCCCGCCTTAGGCAAATAAAGAGCTTTTGTTATCTTCTATCTTTTCCGTTCTGTAATATTTACAAGAAATGAATAAAATATTTATTTTGTGATCCTATCATTTATTTTGAAATTAAACAATAGGTATGAGATAGAAAACACTTATCAGAGGTAATATGAATGTGACAAGTCTTCTAAACTCAATAAATTATATCTATCCAGAGGTAATGTGGACATGATAGATAATGAATCTCGTTTTCTGTTTAGAGTATACAATACTATCAGAGGTAATATGAACGTGACAGATCGTGACAACTCAAAGAAAAATAGATTAATATCTATTCAGAGGTCAAATGGACATGATAGATAGGAAAAGAAGTAGACTTAATATTTATTCAGAGGTCATGAGAACATGATAAATAATAAATCCCACTTTTTAATCAACTGGTAAGATAGAAGATCAAAATTCTCTTCAAGGAGACAAGTAATCAGCTTAACCAAACATTGGTAGCTGGAGAATAAAGAAAAAAATTCAAACATAATATTTCTTCAAGAATTTGCCATTGATCGGCATCATGGGCAAATCTCCATTAGGTTTAGACAACCTATAGGCACCATTAGAGAAGACTGTCTCGACGACATAAGGGCCTTCCCATTTTGCTTAGAATTTCCCTTTGCTCTTATGAGTCATCACCATCGGTCTTCGAACAGCTAGAACTGGCTCACCGACTTTAAATACCCTCTCTTTAACTTTACGATTGAAAGTTTAAGATATGCGGGCTTGATATAGCTCAATGTGCTGTTGCACTTGAAGACGTTTCTTGTCCAATCCTTCAAGTTCTTGGAGTCGTGAGCGATCATTGTTCTCTATAGTTAGCTCATTAGCAATGGCTATTCGAAGAGATGGAATCTGGATTTCTAGTGGAAGAACAGCCTCACATCCGTAAACTAGTAAAAATGGTATAAAACCAGTAGAAGTTCGGACTGCCATTCGGTAAGCCCATAAACATTCTCCAAGTTTCTCATTCCAATCACGTTTATTAGAAGAAACAAACTTTTTGAGAAGTTTGATGATTGTCTTGTTGAAAGCTTCGGCTAAGCTATTAGCAGCTGGATTATAAGCCGTAGAAGCCAGATTTTGGATCCGATTCTTATCACATAACCGATAAAATTCCTGACTGGCAAATTATGGTCCATTGTCATGAATTATTCGTCGGGGAATCCCAAAATGATAAATGACATGGTGTTTAATGAAACTAACCACATTTGATGTTTTTACTTCAACAAGGGGAACCGCTTCCGCCTATTTAGAAAAGTAATCGGTTACAGCCAGTATAAACCGATGTCCTTTGATAGAAGGAGGGTTAATAGGACCAATAATATCCATGCCCCAAGCTTCAAAAGGCCAAGAAGCTGCTGTAGGATGTAGGAATTCAGATGGTTGATGGATAAAATCAACATGAATTTGACATGCTTTACACCGTCTGGCATAATCTACAGCATCTGCTATCATAGATGGCCAATAATACCCCATTCTTCAAATACGGTCCTGTAATTTTGAACCAGGTTGATGAGCACCACAAACACCATCATGGGCTTCACGGAGTGTTTGTTTGGCTTCACTCTTGGAGAGACAACGTAGCAAAAGTCTGTCATAAGAACGACGATATAACATATGTAAAGAAGAATCATAATAGAATCGAAATGATCGTCTCTTGATTGATGCAGCTTCTTTTGGATCTTCAGGTAAAATTCTATGAACCGTATAATCAATTAATGGACTTCTTCAATCCCTCTGCTGGGTACTTGGTTCTGTAGTATAACTCTATTCAATATGCAGATTATTCTTGACACAGAATAAGTCTCGATCCAACAAAGTAATGATGTTTTATCTTCTAATTGGAACAGCTAAGTCTGCAGCTAAGCTAGCAAGAGCATCTGCTTCCAAATTCTAAGAACGTGGTACAAATTCGATGAAAAATCCTTTGAATGAAAGGACCAATTCGATTACCACTTGATGATAAGGGATGAGGTTAGGATTTCTGACTTCATATGTCCCTCTGACCTGGTTAACAATCAGTTGAGAATCTCTATAAGCTTCAAGGAACTCAACGTCCAATTGTTTTGCTACTTGGAGACCAATTAGCAGAGCATTATATTCTGTCATATTGTTGGAGCATGGCTCATTAAGAGAATAAGCACGGTATATGACCATTTTGTCAGGAGAGACTAGGACAATGCCTACTCTAGAGACAATATTGCTTTTAGGTCCAACCCGTGATGCTCCATCAAAGTATAGTTGCCAAATTTTATCCTTCAAAGTCATGTTGCAATCCACGACTTCATCTGGAATGTCCTCATATAGTTTTGATGTCTCAGGTATAGGGTGAGCTGCTAAGAAATCAGCTAATGCTTGACCCTTTACTAATTTTTGAAGTACATAGACCATATCATAAGGAGTAAGCAACATTGCCCAGGTGGCTAACCTAGAGTTAAGAATGCTCGATTTTCTCATCAATACCCGAATAGGATTTATTCTGGAGATGACATGGATAGTCTGTCCTGACACATAATGTCGTGTCTTTTGAACAACAAAAACTAAGGCCAGGCATTCCTTTTCTATAGGAGTATACCTGTGTTCAGCTCCGACCATCATTCGGCTAAGATAATAAATTGCTTGTTCATGAATTTTGTCACTTTTCTGTGTAAGAAGAGCACCAAGTGAATGATCCAAAGCTCGAATATATAGCAAAAATGGTCTTTCTACCACTGGAGGTACCAGAACAGGTAGATTTGTAAGGTATTGCTTGATGTCATTGAAGGCTTTCTGACATGCTTCATCCCAGACAAATGATACACCTTTCTTTAATAGACGGGAGAAAGGTTGACATCTCCCAGAAAGATTGGATATAAATCTTCTGATATAAACGATGCGACCTTGGAAGCCACATAATTCTTTTAGATTGCGTGGTGGACGCATTTCAAGAATCGCTTTGATTTTGTCAGGATCAACATGAATACCCTGAGAAGTAATGACAAATCCCTAAAACATGCCACTGGACACCCCTAAGAAAGACTTAGTGGGATTCATCTTCTGTTGATGTTGACGCATCAACTCAAATACTGTCTTCAAGTCTTGAATGTGATAATCTTTTGATCGACTTTTGACAGCAATATCATCCACATAATATTCAACTGTTTTCCGTAGATGTTCTTGAAAGATGTTGCTTATAGCCCGTTGTTACATGGTACCGACATTTTTCAGACCAAACAGCATAACCGTATAGCAGTAGACTCCAAGAGGTGTACGAAAAATGGTATGCTTTTCATCTCGTGGATGCATCTTAATCTGGTTGTATCCTGAGAATCCGTCCATGAAAGACATGCGTTCAAAATCGCATGTATTGTCTATCATGACATCGGTAATCGAAAGTGGAAATTCGCCTTTTGGACAAGCTGCATTAAGATCTCGAAAATCTATGCAAACTCGAACTTTTCTGTTCTTCTTCATAACAAGAACAATGTTGGCAACCCAGTCTGGGTGTTGTTCTTCACGAATAAAGCCACATGTAATCAACTTTTTGACTTCTGCTTCAATTGTATCCATCATGTCTGGTCGAAAACACCGTTGCTGTTATTTTACAGGCTTGGCATTAGAAAAAATATTGAGTTTATGAGTAGCAACTTTTGGATCTAGGCCCGGCATATCCTCATAACTCCATGCAACGATATCAATATATTCTTTAATCAATTGTATCAATTCTTTCTTTTCATCTTCGGAGAGGTTTTTACTGATGAATATTAGCTTGGACATAGTTCCGTCTCCAACATCAATCTGGACAATCTCATCCTCTGTAGGTGGCTGTCGTTGTTCAAAGCGAAGCTCCCATTGAGTGTCCATTTGCTGTGCCCAAGGGTCATTCTCAAATGGCTCAGATTTACCATCAGTTTGAACCTTGTTAACTGAGAATACACACTCAGATTCATCATAATAGTCTTCTTCAGCATATGAGGATTGTAAAAAACTGGAAGAACATTCTTTCATATTTTCTTTGTACATGTAGGGTGTATCTGATTCGATGAATTGGATTTCTTTCGAATCTGAGGATTGTGAAAAATTAGAAGAAAATTCTTCTTGTATATCCTCATTAAACATGTGAGATGGATCGTATCTTAACCCATGCCAAGTTTTCTGGTAAAACGGATCACCACATAATGGTAATCGTCTACCTTTGCCTTGATTGAGACCTTGTATAGTCTTCAAGTCATATCCCATATTCTGGATAATCTTGAGAGATTGTTGACATATCCCATATGTTATGTTCATGTATCCACGATCTTCCGAGAAGGATGTCGTAAGATACATCTGAATTGATAACATAAAATGTCGTCATAGTTCAAAGATCACCAATTTGAATCTTCAGACGAATCTTTCCCAGTGGTTTACTCTTGCCAGAGTTGAAACCAAATATTGTGGTACTAGTGTAAGTCAAATCACTAGTAGGAATCCTCAAAGGTCTTAGCATACTCTGAAGAATAATGCTAATAGAAGACCCAGGATCAATATAACTTCTGTCAATTTTAGTGGATTCAATATACCCAATGTAGCTCAAAGGCCTGTCGTGCTTATTATGCTTCAACAGCATATCTTCTTTTGTGAAGGTAATGTTAGGAATTGCCTCCATCACACTATGACATTGTGGACACGACACTGTTGTATTGTCAGAACTCTTGAGTTGAGCTAAGCATGAGTCTGCTTGTAGCAAAGCTTCACTCAGAGTCTCCCTGCTTTCTTTAGAAAGACGAAGCAGCTCGAAGATAGAGATTCTAGCCGGAGTATTAGCTAACTGGGCTAGAATATCAAATTTGTAGGGCTTCATCACCATCCCTTGATTTAAAGCATATTTTAATGGGACGTCAAAGCGTACTGCTTTCTGTTTCTCTTTCTCAACCACAGATAGTTTAGCAGGAACAGGAGATGGTTGAACTGGTATTGTTTCAACTACGCCCTCTGCTTCTTTGGAAGATCCCTCATAATCTTTGTGGTACTCTTTTCCAGATCTCGTACCAGCAAAGGTTTCTTCTTCGAACTCAGGAGAATGAAGTACCATATTGCAGGATTTAGTCTTCTTTCTCTTAGTCTTTTTCTTACGAGGATTTTTATGAGGAACCTCTGAACCCAATCCAACAGTAGATTTTTGACTTTGAATTTGTAAAGGAAGTCGCATTCTTTTATCATAATTCAAACCTTCTACCTTTTGAAAGTCGTAGCCCATCTTTTTCATGAGATGGACTGATTGTTGACTGTACAAGTGAATGGGCAGTGGACTTTCAATAAGTGGTTTAACAGAGGAAGAAGAGACAGAAACCTCTGTAACCACAGGAAAAGGAGGCATAGAGACTTCTGTAGAAGAAAGAATAGAAACCTCTATGGCCACATGAGAAGGAGTATTCGGGACACGAGGAAAAATTCCTGTACGAGCTTTTTCATAATCAGCAAAGACCTGTTGTGCCCTATATAAGGGGACACTATTCATAGCTAACCACTGTTGATGAGTAAGTCTGAGTTTGGTAGGAGGAGCCAAACTTGGAGAGCATATATTCAAACCCCTCAATCTATCCTCCAAAGGAATGCCACCCCATAAATGATCCAAATCATCATGGTCTGGGGTTAAAACATGAGAAATCATGTTGCAGGTTTTGACTTTTTTACCCTTCTTGGATTTTGAAGTGTTACCTTCATTCTCCATTTCAGGTACTAAATCAGGGTGTACCCACATGATTTCACCAATTTTCAGTGTAAGAGGCAAAAGTCCTTCATTTTGCTCTCTGGCAGGCGGGATATTCACAATTTTCATCGTCGCCTTTAGAATTGGGACAATTCCATCTGGGACTTGCTGTGGAGGAAAACCTCCAAATTTGAAGAGAAACCATATTGGTTGTGATCGTATGCTCATCGTTAGTTAAAGCGATGACATTGTCATTTATCAGCTCCTGAATTTTCTTCTTCAAGACATAACAAGCCTTGGTAGGATGATTTATGTATCTGTGATAGATACAATACTTGGAATTGTCGGTCAGATTCACCTCATTAGGCCTTTTTGGCTTTGGAATCTGGAGTTTGCCACTCTTTACAAGACATTGGAATATCTCTGGGATATCACTGTCATCAAAAGAGTATTCTTCTTTTGGCTTGGAAGACTCCTGATTATTCGGCATCGTTTTGGGTTTTGAAAGATTAACCACTAGGGTTTCCTTCCCTTTTCTATTACGATTACCGGAGTTATTGCCCGAAGAGCCTTTCTTTCCTTTGTCTTCTGAGGCAAAGATCATCCTGTGTTCACGAGCCAACCTACCAATGGTCTCGGCAGAAACTGCTGCTATGATGAATGAGGCCCAATCTATGAATTGAGAGCCCGTAAAGACAGCAATGGATGGTCGCAGATTCAACTTGCATGTATCAATCAATACTGAATCTGGCATACCATGAGGCATCTTCAGAGTTGCCTGTCGGAAACGTTCGATGAACGTCCGAGTATCTTTCTTCTCTTTTTGTTTGATTTCTATTAAGGAGGACATGTTCATCTCCATGCCTCCCTCATAGAAACGGGAAAGAAATATTACTTTGAATTCGTCAAAAGACGAAATGCAATTGTCGGGTAGACTACGATACCAATCGTAAGCTGAACCCGTCAGGCACCCGATAAAAACTCGGGTAAGAAGAGCATCATTCTTCTGTAGATGCACAGATATAATATCAAAGTAATTGATATACTGACTAGGAGAAGCCTTTCCATCAAACAATACCATCGATTGTGGCTTGAATTTTGGAGGAAAGGATACGTCATTCCAATGAGGAGGATAAGGTTGCTTAATCTCTAACCTCTGGAGTTGATCCTTGTGCTTCAGAACTTCAAACTGTGCTTTTAACTCACGTACTGTTTGAATAGCTTCGCTAGTTTGAGGAAGCACATTCGATTGAATAGTTGTTGGATGTACCGTAACCCCAACCGGAGGTGGCACATCTTCTAGAATGACAAGATCTGAAGATGCAGAATTTTGATTGATAGCAGGCTCTTGATTATTTAAAGGTATATCAACCCCTTGACTATCTTGAGTTTGTGCTTCTACCTGTACCGATATTACTACTGCCGGCTGAGCAGCTTGTTGAGTCATTATTATTTGATGCATACTTTGCATCATGGTAAGCATGTCCATCAATGATTGCTTAACGGCAGAGCGATGCTGTTCTGTATTAGCATATGATGTCTCCGGTTCATCTCCAATAGCATAGGATTCAACCTCTCTTGAAGATACCGAGGGATTAGTATAGAGGTATGAATCGACACTATCAGTTTCGGACTCAAAAGACTGAGTACCCCCAGCTTCTGAATCAGAAGTCTGTAACTATCTTTGTCTTTTTGATCGAGTATTCTGATATACTCCTTCAAAGGAATCAAGAAGCCTGTTAAACTGTTGTTGACCAGGAGTCTGGGACGAGTTACGTCTTGGACGTCGTCCTCTGTTGGTATGAAATGCCATGTTGACTGACGCATATTACAACTCATGTTCTTGATCATCAGTTTGCTGCTGAGGCACATTGTGGCTTAATCGATCAAAAACTGATCGTTAGAAGTCGAACAGCAAACAATCTGGTGACACTCACAATGATAATTTTCTTAGGGGAGTGTCACAGAAGATTGTCTATTTTTACGCTTTTGTACTAGCAACTCGCGTAAATCAGAAGGAGTAGAGGGAGTAGTCTTCTTTATTACATTTGGGGCAAAGAAACATTTAGTCCCTTATGTATAAAGAAGATTACTGGCTGTATTAGCAGAACCAAACTGTACATTTTTATGCGCTTGGAGTTGCGTGCATAAATCCTGAGATTTTTGAGCACAAAGAACTCCATCAACATTACGCGTAATTTGTAGGTTTGGTACCTTGCGTAAAGCAGTGTAAGAAGGCTGTTGGTGGAGAACCGAAGTTTTACCAACAATATTTTTACGCTGCATGCGTGCAGGTAAATTCACTTTAGATGTAAAGGCATCATTATGAATTTTATCTACACTGTCACAGACAGGAGATTTACCTTTACGCGTAGAGCACAAAATATGAGTATCTGCCACGTCACAGACGGAAGATTTTCCTTTACACGTGGAGCGTAAATTTTGTGTGTCTACCACGTCACAGGCGGGAGACATATTTTTACGCACGTGGCGTAAAACTTGTGTGTCTATTACGTCACAGACGAGAGACTGCTTTTTACGCACAGAGCGTAAAACATGATTTTTACGCTCAGAGCGTAACACTTGATTTTTACGCTAAGAGCTTAAAACTTGATTTTTACGCTCAAAGCGTAAAACTGGAGAGTCTGCCACGTCACAAACGGAAGACTAATTTTTATGTCCAGGGCGTATCACTGAAGTAGAGACTGCCTCGTCACAGATGGGAGCCTCCACCATAGGAGTAGGAAGGATTCCTTTGCCTTCAGAGACAGCATGAAGATCCGAGGATGCTTTGGACTTGGGAATCCAAACTTTTTGTGCCTTTCGCAATTTCTGAACATTGGAGCAGCGAGTACTACCTCCAGTTCGGAGCATTTCTTCGTAGGCAATCTGGTCGAAGTGCACAACCAGAGTCTTCTTTGTCGATCCGACCGACACATCATCATATTGAGCAATTGCCTTCTCGTCAGAGGAGAAGGTCATCCCCAGCAGAGTCGCCATTTTGTTTCACTTAACAAAATGCCTAAAATTGGCTTTTGAAAGAAAACTAAAAAAAGTACAGAAGTACAAATTGTTCTGGAAAGTATTGCTATGGAAGTCTGATCTGAGAGCGATCAATTTGTTCCTTGGACCATACGATGATGATAAAGAAAACTGCTTGAAGAAGACGAATAATCGGAAGAACTAAGTCACTGGAAAGGTATCGAGCAACGACACTGATGGCACAGTCGAATGCTTTCTTACTTTGCTTCATCCTGTTCTTGAGAAAAAGTTGAAGAAATGCTTCTGGAAATATCACTCTGAAAATATGAGTTTTCTCAGAATCTCCTCTCGTGTATCTCTATTGATCTCTTGATGATGTCTATGTGAAAAATAAGTTTATTTATAGACTTCACCCTTTGTGCGTAAAAAGCAACAAAATCGGGTCTTTACGCTAGTAACTGTCACCCACGATGTAAATCATCCTCTACGCACATTGACACGTGTCCCATGTAGAGTTTTGATCTCTACGCATGGTGACACATGTCCTACTACTTCAATAAAGTGAGGAGAGCACGTACACACATTTCTCGATAAGTGTGGCATGAAAGCCACATAGGCAAACCACGTTCTCAAGTAGCTAGGAAAGATCGAGCGTAAAAATGACCCAAAATATGCTCCTAGCGTAAAGTGGCAGACTGGGCATAAAAATAGCCCAAAATAAACTTCCCGCGTAAAGTGGCTAAAGAAAATAGCCTTGAGCGTAAAAAATAGCCCAAATAAACTTTACGCCCACAATAGCCTTGAGCGTAAAAGCTCGAACAACTATCGTGCGTAAAAGAAGCAGTTTTATTGAGCGTAAAGTAGCCTCATCTGCACACTAAACGACAGTATTGGGTTTAGTGTAAATCTAATCCTCTCGGCTTCTGTGCAATCATGCTGTCAGAAAATCATTCTGTTAGATCAATTCACTCTCATTAAATGCGGCCTGACAGTCTGTCCCCGGCGTAAATGTGGAGGATAACTCTCACGTAAAAGCTTCTTGCGTAGAGAATAGCGTGCGTAGAGAGTAGCTCGCATAGAGTCTGAGTTTAATTCAGTTTGAATTGCGTAAAGTTCTCAACTTCTTTGACTTGGTCTTTGAAGTACTTTTTATGCTCCTACAATGAGTGCTCCATCCAGATAATATTCTATAAGCTGGAAAGTCGTTGATTGTTCATATTAGTGCTGCCCGCATCTAAAAATTCTGTTTTTTCGAAGCATCATACGTGTACGCCCCTGTTTCCCATAGCTGCTTTAGCTCATCTATCAACGGCTGTAAGTGCACGTCGATGTTCCTCTTCGGGTTGTTCGGACCGGAGATGATAATAGTTAAGAACATGCAAGGTATCTTCATGTACATCCAAGATAGTAGGTTGTACGGAGTAAGGATTACCGACCAACATGAATATTAGGAGCCTGAAAGTCCAAATGGGGTGAAACCATCAGAGCAGAGACCCAACCTTATATTACGCGCATCAGAAGCAAAATTAGGATATGCTCAATCGAAGTGCTTCCACGCTTCTCCATCAGATGGGTGATCCAACACTCCTTCGGTCTGTTGTCACTTGTGCCAACTCATATTTTTGGCAGACTCTTTCACCATGAACAACCTCTGCAACCGCGACATCAACGGCAAGTAGTGTATTGAAGCAGTCGGTCTTCTAGACTTGCCTGCAGCAGTTGACTTGTAGCGATCAACACCACAGAATCTGCACACTTCTACATCCTTGTCATCTTTATAGTAAAGCATGCATCCGTTCTGACAGTAATCGACCTTCTCGTATCCCATCCAGAGGGATCTCACTATCCTCTTAGAGCGGTAGAAGTCTTTCGGTAACTTGGCACCCTCCGACAAGATATCTGTAATCAACTCGAGCACTCTATTGTAGCATTCTTGCGACATGTTAAAGTCAGACTTTATGCTCAAGAGCCGAATAATCACCTCTAAGGGTGAATGGTCCTCACAACCAGGGTACAAAGGAGTCTTTGTATTCTCCAGCAACTCCATGAACTTTGCGGCATCGGCATTCGGTGCCTCCTCAGTTGTGTCACGATTGTATGGATCGAAACTAGGCCCCGCAGCATCGAAGACCATGTTCACGTACTCGTTTTTGACACCAGTTCTGTTGTGAACATTCATATAAGGCTCCACATAAGGCTCCACTTGGAATGCTAAAGGTACAAAATCTCCGTGTGCGGTCCACTGGTAGTAATTCGGAAGGAAACCTTTGTGTATAAGTGATACATCACTTCCAATTCTGGTTGAAACTTCATGTTCCGACATTTTGCACATGGATACTTAATGTCCATACCGTCCATGGATTGAGGAAACGCCTTCGTTAATTGGAGGAATTTTTCTACTCCGACGATGTATTTATCTCGCACACCGCATCTGCCATCTCGAATGCGGTTGTACATCCACGAACGGTCTCGCAGATACATGAATATAGCCATTTATAGATATCTGCAAATATAAACTTCAAAACTGAAACGAATATACTACGTACTACATACATACATTATACTGCGAGCCCCCTCGGGCCCCATCCCGAGCAGCAGTCCCCTAATATTAAGACAAGTGATCCAAGAAACTAAACATGTAATCAAGTGACACTATTACTAGACAGACTATCTGTTCTGTGTGAGATGCACTTGAGGACATCATTGAGCTATCACGGTGTACTCCGGAACTCTAGTAAGGAAACTCCAGTATCTATGATGTATCTGCAGTCCCTATAAGGAAAACTGTGGTAACTATAAAATCTTTGTAGCTCTGGTAATGATGCAGCGATAACTATAAGGGAAAGTAGCTCATACGCCTAGTGACTACCCTTCCAACCCCATGCTATTGCTCGTGTCACATCCACGACACATCCAGTCTGACTCTAATAAATGATAAATCTAGAAGTCCAGTCAAACATATACACATGAAAGTCCATCATCAAGTAAACATCTAGAGAACATAATCCGGTCGCTATATGCCATGTAATACGAAACCTTGTATCATGTCTACGTGTCAGCAAGGATAATCATGAAAGAGTACTGATAATAAATAGGTAAAGCATATTGCAGTATATTGAAAGTAAATGACTGATAAAGAATACATGCTTGTAAAAATGTAAGCCAACAGGCAAGGTATACTTGCCCAGGTTTGTCCAATGCCACTGAGACTGTGATTCCCAGGGTTTGGTCCGGGCCTAGGTAAGACTAATGCTGCTACGGTTCTACGAAATCTACCAGAGACCACAAACAACCAAATATTACAAACAATATATGTATACATCTACGTATAGAAATAAGGTCATTTTATGGTTTTCTTTAAGAAATATTTACTTATATAACTCCTATAATAATATTATAGATAATCATAAGCTCTTATATAAATGATTATATATCCAAATAGGTTTTTATACATAGATATAATTCTAAAGATGTATAATATACATATATATATATATATGGGAGCGGATCGGGAGCCCCGCCCGCGGAGCCCCGCCGAAGCCCCGCCCTCCCTTAGCCGTTGGATCGCGCGGGCGGGGGCGGGCCCCACGCGGGCCCCGCGCGATCCGATGGTGCAGGGGGGGGGGCGGGGCTTCGACGGGGCTCCGCGGGCGGGGCCTTTGATCCGCTTCCTATATATATATATATATATATATATATATATATATATATATATATGACTCGTTCCTAACCCGAACCTAAACCCTAACCCTAACCCTCCCCCCCAGCCCCCCTCCTCACCCCCAGCCGTCCTCACCCCCTGCCCCTCCCCCCAGCCACCCATACTCACCACCCGACCACCCGCATCCCCCCTGCCCCTTCCCCCTAGCCCCTCACCCCTAACCACCCCCAGCACCCCCTCCTCACCACCACCCGCCCTCACCCCCTGTCCCCCAGCCACCCCCCACTCACCACCCGACCACCCGCATCCCCCTAACCCTCCCCCCCAGCCCCTCACCCCCCAACCATCCGCACCCCCCCCCGTGCCCCTTCTCCCGAGCAACCCGTACCCCCCAACCACCCACAACCAAAATAGAGAGAGAGAGAGTGGGGGGAGTTACGTACCGGAGAGGGAGAAGAGTTCGTCACGCCGGAGGGGAAAGTGAGAAAAGAGAGTGAAAATGGAAAATGGGGGAAAATGAATCGGAGGGGGGATTTTAATTAAAATTTAGCGACGTTGTGAGGAACGTCGCTAAATTCGTTGCTATTAGCGACGTAATGGCGACATTTAGCGACAAAAAGCTCATTTAATTAACATACATCGCTGGCACGTCACAATTTTCGTCACTAATAGCGACGATTAGTGACGTTTAACGTAAACGTCGCTAAATTGCAAGAATTAGCGACGTTTTAACTAATGTCGCTAAATTACATCGCTAATATAGTATATTTTAGTGGTGATCTATTTTCTTTGTGAATGCTTTTCTAGGGTTGGACTCTGATCGTCCCATGCTTTATTTTGTTAGAATTTTATACATAAATATCATTGTGTTTGCATTGTGTTTTCGTTGTTCTTTTTTCTAATTTTTAACATTTTTTATCCTCGACAGGTCCTATCAGTTTGGGAGAACGTTTTACATATTTTGTTCCTAACAGAATGGTATCAGAGAGACTCTCTCGATACCAATAGAGTGGTGTAACGTCTTAGTCCCAAAATATGTAGGATTAGGAATACAGACATACCAACCGTATAATAAAAATATGTAAGCTATAAAATGCACTAAAATATGATAACTAATCTCATCCACAAAATAAAGACAAAGATTTCTAGAATTAAGAATTTGTCATTTGTACATGTAGTTGGGCGGATACAAATCTACTACCAACTATTTAAAGGAGAAGTAATACATAAACAAAGAGATGATTTGGCAAGAGTAGCATGGACGATCCAAGAGCAAGATCTTCGATGGAATAGAGAAGATCACGTCATTGGCTAGAACACCTACGAAATGTCAAAAGCACACATCTAGAGAGATCACCAGGTCCTCAGAGGGACGTAACAAGATACATAATATCATGTCATAAAACTGAATATAAACTACTCAATAATAAGTCAAATCTGATTATAACATGGTCAATATTCCATCCTTGAATTAGTGTACCATCCCCCAAACCAAATAAGCACAGGAGATGGCACCATAATCTATGATAAAGTATATTTCCATGCCATGAATCCATTATGGTATCCGGACCACAACAAGGTTCAGTACCTTCTCATCGAAGCAGTAAATCATACCTACAACCAAAAAAGGACAAGGTGTGACAAACTAGTCCGCGACAAGTTACTGTTTCAAGTCGGAATCAGATATAAGTACCCAAACCAAAAGTACCTATACCTAACGGTTAAGGTAGCCTAACCATTATAAGTGAATGCATTTTAAGAACAAACTTCCAACGCATGGGCCCTCTGCCTAAAATGGGATCGACATAGTCCCCTATTGGGGCACCAGGGACCTCAAGCATAACCGTTCCTCGAACGTCAGTGGCTAGAAATAAAATAAATAGGTCGTCAACTCGCATTCTGCGGAGCGTATGGTCACAAATGTAAAGTGCATAATAGCCCATATGCTAAGGATATGTCCTCCACACCCTATGTCTATATATTGTCTTCACAACACAAGACCTCTATTATCCGCTAAGTAAAACTAATCATGCAAAATAGTATTAACGGTTAATCCTATTGCACGATTTATACGTACCGGTGGCCATCCAGCTATGCATGTCCGAGTTCTATATGCGACTCGCGACTTCGTGACACAATTGTGTCAAGACCTATAAATGCAACACAACAAAAGGTGGTCTCTTAAATCTAGGTTTAATGTGCATAAAATAATTAAACAACAGAAAATAGAACTAGAAAGTAACATTTGCATCTCAATATAACTATGAAACACTATTTATTTTGCAGACAAAAAAATAAATAAATGCATGAAATATGAGCTAAAGTAAATAAACAACAAATGGTAAGGTATCTTTCCTGGTAGTGACGTCCGGTGTGGTGCGATGATCAAGGTATCACAACATATGACTTCGGTATTTCAACTACGCAAGATGACCTTCGATGATGGCACGGACCGTTCCATCGGGTCTAAAAGAATCAATTTATCTAGGAACGACATAAAGAGGTACAAAATTGGCGAAAGAATAGGAATAATGGGCTTACTCATGGATAGAAGGATAATCGAAGGAAATTGGATTAGAAAATATATATACGATTTTAGAAAACTATTTATAATATTTGAAAACTATATTTTATTACCCAAAATATTTTAGGTAAATCCTTAAAATCATTTTAAGGCAAAAACCTAACTTTTGTCGAAATATATTTTGTAGGTCAAAAGGTACAGATAAGATACCATAAAATAATAAATTTATATTCCAAAAATCGCTTTAGGTAAAACTCTAAGTTTTGTAAAAATGGTATTTTAGACGAAAAGCTATATTTTTATTAGGCAAAAATAAATATTTAAAAGATTTAAAAAAATCTTTGTATAATTTGGTAATTGTTCATTCTTAATAAAATTTTACATAAAATGTAAAAGAAACAATTTTTAGGGCAATAGCCTACTCCTAATATCCTAGGAATATAATATTATATATATCTTAAAATATGAATGGCCCAAGTCATATAATAATCCATAATGTCTAAAATAACTGTTAGTAACCCAACTACATATTTACTAATACCCCTAATTTATATATAAAAATTATAATAACTAACTACATATTTACTAATACCTCTAATTTATATATAAAATTATAATAACTAATGAAAGAATCAGAATAAAAAAAGTCAACACAACAACAAATAACCAAAACAAAGAATCAATAAAAAAATAAAAGAGAAAAGAGACAACATATAATGTTGTGCCCTTCTTGCTTTTAGAAAGAGAGAGAGAGAGAGAAGACCATGTGATTGAAAAAAGAGAAGGCACAAGAGAGAGACGAGCGGAAGGAACAGAGTGAAGAGAGGAGGAAAAAGAGGAGGTTAGGGAGAGATCAGAAGAGCGTAAAGGGACGAGAGACTCACCGGCGCTCCCATCTGGGTGCGGGGAAGGGCCCCGCACGCCGGCGGCAGGAAGCGAGTGGACGGATCCGGTGCTCAACAGCACTGTTGGAGGTGGTCAGCAGCTGCAGGCGAGGGGTTCCAGTGCTTGGCCGGCGCGCACGCGTTCGTGGTGGCGACAGGCTCGCTGGCGGAGGGAGCATGGGCGGCCAGAGTTGTCAAGGTGAGGGTTAGGTTGTGTTTCTTTTTATTTCTTTTTGCTGGGGTTTTACTGGTGGTTGGTGGAGTCGGCATTGGTGGACGATGGTGACGACAATGGTAGTTGTCCAGTGGCGGCAGTGATAGTTTTGGGAGGCTACTTTGTATTTGGTCGGGGTGACATAGAGGCGGGTAGGCAGAGGTGAGGAGTCCCGACAAGGAGGTGGTGATAGGTGGCGCTGCGGCTTGGTGGGGCCGTCGAGATGGCATTGGTGGTGTGATTTTTGGGGTCTCGGTCGGGAAGACGATGATGACGATGGTGGTGGTCGGAGATTTTGGTGGGCAGGGGTTCGATCGGGATGATATTAGCAGTATGGTGGCTGTGTTGGTGGTATTGCTGGTGGAGACGGGAGTGAGCGGCGTTGGTATTTGGTGGCGCCGATGGGTGCAGATATGGCTGTGGAGGAAGGAGTGAGGACGGCTCTAGTTGGTGGATAGCCGATTTTTGGATGTATATGTAAAATTAACTATAGTAGAAATTTTGGACACCAATACGGTGCACAACACCTTTGTGAAAATATTTATGAAAACAACTTGTGAAGGAAAAACATATGGAGGCTCCCATATGTATAGGAGATAGAAACTCCTAGTTGGATAAGGTGTAGAAAGGATTTAAATCAATATTAGATAATCTCCATATTTAATTTAAATCAATTCAATCAATCCCATTTAGAATTAATCTAGATAAATCTTTTCTATAAGTTAAAACCATAAAACTAATAAATCAAATCAAAATGTAAGTTACCATAAATGATTTAAACATTAAATCCACAAATTCCAAATTATCATGTTTTTAAAATAATAATAAATAATTTCAAAATTTATTATAAATATTTAACTATTTAAAATGTCTTTTTGCAAATAAATAAAATAATCATAATCAGTTTTAGAAAATAAAATTGTTTGTAAAAACAAAAGTTTGATTTCTACAAACTAAATATACATGAATTGTACTTCACATGCGATAGAATATATTATTTACAAAATATTATTTTCTAAATGATCACTTATACTTTGACAACTAAAATATCTTCTCATAATAAATCAAATAAAATAAAATCGTGACGCATTTTATAATTTTAAGTTAAAATATTTACACTTATTTTCTCTCTCTCTCTCTCTCTCTCTCTCTCTCTCTCTATATATATATATATATATATATATATATATATATATATATATATATATATGGGGCGATGATGAGCCTGGCCTGTACGATGCGGGGCATCCACAATGTCGGAGGACTGACGAAAAATGGCCATGATCTGAGCTGGCGTGGGACAGAATGGGACGTGCATGAAAACTCATCGGCTAGGTCGTCGCACGGACGGTCGAGGACCGGCACCATTATATATATATATATATATATATATATATATATATATATATATATATATATATATATAGGGAGAGGATCAAAAGCCCCCCTTAGAAAACCCCCTAAAACCCCCCCTAAAAACCCCACTCACTCTAATTCGTAATATTAATGTTAATATTAGTATTAATATTAATGTTAATGTTAATATTAATGTTAATATTAATGTTAATGTTAATATTATTTTTTTTATATTTTTTATATTAATGTTAATGTTAATGTTAATGTTAATATTAATGTTAATGTTAATATTAATTTTAATGTTCAGTTTAATGTTAATTTTAGTATTTAATGTTAATATTAACATTAATATTAACATTAACATTAATATTAACATTAAATTACGGATTAGAGTGAGGGGGGTTTTTAGGGGGTTTTCTAAGGGGGGTTTTTTGATCCGCTTCCATATATATATATATATATATATATATATATATATATATATATATATATGGGGCGATGATGAGCCTGGCCTGTGCGATGCGGGGTATTCACAATGTCGGAGGACTGACGAAAAATGGCCACGATCTGAGCTGGCGTGGGACAGAATGAGGCGTGCATAAAAACTCATCGGCTAGGGCGTCGTGCGGACGGTCGAGGACCGGCACCATTCTACCACGGGTATAAACGACGGCCGACCACGTGGCCCGTCGTGCGGTGCCCAATGGGCGTTGGGACGACGTCGTAAGGACGTCGTGTGCATAGAACGGGTGGCTGGGCGGAACCGGCTGTCGTAGGCGTCGTGAAGACGTCGGGGGCGCCTTCGGCGTCGTGGACTAAGCGAGGCGTTGAGTTGCTGGCGTCGAAAGACGTCAGCCGTCCTGTGAGGCTTTGGAGCGCGCGGAATGCGCGAGGCGTACGTGCCGGACAATGATGAAAAAGCCAGTGCGGACAGAATCCGCACGAAGTGTCCGAAGCAACATGACGACCGACTAAAGATCGGATGCGGGAAGACACATGATTTAACTGAGCTCGCTCGTGCTGGAATATATATATATATATATATATATATATATATATATATATAAAATATATATATATATATATATATATATGACCAAGAAAATGATTCCTATATAAAACAATGCCGTGTGTTACAGCACATACTTAAAGGCCTCGTTTGGTTCACATTTCCTTTCCGTTGTTTCGTTGGTGCAGGAAAGAAAAACAAAAGTATAACAATGTTCCAATAATATCCTTACTTTTTAAAATAAAAATAACATTATAAAAAATAACATTAATGGTAAAATAAGCATGAAATATGGTTACTTTTGTCATAAATTTTGTAATAAAAGTGGGGAAATGAGAAGAAAAAATCAATCCCATGGATCCTGAGTGGAACCATATTCCTTTCCATTTTTTTTCTTGCTAGAAAATTAATTCCCAAATTTGTAGCTACAAACGAAGAAAAAGAATAACTTTTCTTTCGTGATTTCTTAAATGCGTGAACCAAACGAGGCAAAAGTATACTGAGATGGGAACTTATTGTAGAACATTTCCACTATTTCCTCTGAATAATATTTGATAATCGCGAGGATCATGCTTGCTATCATCTGACCTATTCTCTAGTTATATACAGGCAAAGCTCTATCAAACCACATAAGTGCATCCACCAGTGACTTATACAACAATCCGGAGCTCCACCCCATTTCAATCTTGAGATACTGGAAAACAGGTAGCTCTGCCAGTGCTCAATCTCTCAAGATGGAGAAACCTTCAACGTCTGCTGCTGCTCCTTCGAAGTGGCGATCGAGAGGAGCGAGCGCAGCGTCAAGAGGGCGGACCCCAACGTCGGGAGGGTAGCTGGAGATGGTCAGGAGCAGGAAGCGGACCGCCACGCTGCTGCATCCGGCCGCCAGTGCAGCGCAGGCGGACTTGTAGGCCTCGTCGGCCAGCCGGACATCGTAGCTGCTGTCCGCGCGGCCGCTGCTGGTGATGGTGGTTTTGTTGTGGTTATCGGAAGTGGTAGATGGAGAGGAGGAAGAGGAGAAATTGGGGAGGAGGGAGGTGGAGAGGGAGTACACGTGTGCGGCAATGGCGGCGTCGACGTCCGCCATTAGGGTTTCGGGGTTGGGGATGGGGGAGCTCCGGCCATTGCTCTTCTTGTTCTCCTGAGAGAACATTGTTCGGAATTATATATATATATATTTTTTTTTTTTTTTTTTTTTTTTTTTTTCGGAATTATATATATATATATATATATATATATATATATATATATATATATATATATATATATATATATATATATATATATATATACATTTTCGTACTTGATGTACAAATACCGAAAATTAAATCAATACCAAATCAATAAAATTAAAAAAATAGTGGAAATTTAGGGGGTTTACAGTGGTATCAGAGTTGTGGTTGACCAAGTTGTACCAGAAGCACAAGTTGCCAAGTGCCAAAATTGACAATCAAACTGAGTAAAAGAGGGATGCAAAGCCAATGCACATGGTAAACCTAAACGGTTCCAATTACCACTATTAGTGGAGTAAGACAAAAGATTTGTTATTTGTCAAGAACTTGTATCTTTCAATAATTACTTTCGATATGCCTAGCGAGAAAGCAGATGAAGACTATAATTTCGAGCATATACAAGTGTGTGGTGTATCAGAAAGTTCAAAGACGAGAATATGTATATTCACATCGTCAATATTGAGCACGCAAAGATATTTTCGGAGAAGCTGGAATCTTTGTATGTAAACAAGAGTGGGGTAAACAAATTGTTCACAATCCGAAATATAACATATCTCAGGTACAAGGATGAGTAGTCCATTATAGACCACTTGAGTATGTTTCAGGATGTGGTTGACCTATTCTCTTTTGGAGTAAAGTTCGACGACGAGGTATAAGGACTTTGATTATTTTGTACATTGCCAGACTCGCGGGAGACAGTACGAGTATTCATGATCGTTTATGTTCTACAAGGCGTGGTTAGTCTGGAGTTTGCAAGAGCGAGGTGTTAAATAAAGAGATACAGAGGAAATCTCAAGACACGTCATCCATATCCCATTCAGGGGCACTTGTTTCAGAGAGCCAAGACAAGTGTAAAAGCAAAGACCCGAGCGATGGGAGAAATAAGAGTGGAGAAAAGTCTAATAGTCGATACAATGACTCCGAATGTTACTATTGTGGAAAGAAGCGTCATATAAAGCAGAACTATTTTGCTTGGAAGAAAAAGAAAAATAATGACAAGGAAAATTATAGCGAGAACAAAACACCGACCATCTCAGCACATATGGAGGCGACGTCATTATTATAGGTGATGATATTATCATAAACCTCACCAATGACAACAATTATTAGCTGGTGGACTGAGGGGCTTAGGAGTACGTATCTTACAATGGGGCACTATTTGCCACATAAACAACAAGAGGGTGTGGAGTGCTGAAGATGAACAACGAGAATGTGTAAAATGCTGCTGCCATAGGAGGTGTCTTTAAGGATAAATATATGATCAATTCTTGCGCTCAAAGGTATTCACATGTCCCCGGTATCTGTTTTGACCTGGTGTCAGTTCGAAGGTTTGATGATGAGGAATTTTTCAATATCTTTGGAAACTATCAGTAGAAGCTTTTCAGGGGTCCGTTGGCAATTTTCAAAGGAATAAATAAGTTTTTTTTCTCTACTATATAGAAGGGAGGGCATATGATATACAAATGGTGAATACAGTTAGTGATATATCTACTGAGTTGTGGCACATACAGCTTAGTCATATCAGTGAGAAAAGAATTAGCTACTTGTTGAACAAAAAAGTGTTTGCAAGGTTCAAGTCTACAAAATTGGAGAGATACACGCAATGCATGATTGGAAAGAAAAATATGGTGTCTTTCCTAAGTCACGTATGACTAGGGGTGAGCATTCAGTTTATTCGGTTCCAACTGAACCGAATAACCAAAACCGAATTGGACCGAAAGCGAATAAGCAAAATCGAAATCGAACCGAATTGGTCAATAACCGAACCGAACCGAATTAAATCGGTTCAGTTTTCGGTTATTCGATTTTTTGGTTTATTTGTAATTTTTGTTAATATATATAATAAATAAATATACCTAGATATATTTAGTATATACCTATAGTATATACCTATATATATTTAGTTTATACCTAATATATATATATATATATATATATATATATATATATATATATATATATATATATATATATATATATATATTTACCTAATATATATACCTAATATATATACCTAATATATATATATACCTAATATATTTACATAATATATATACCTAATATACGTAATATATATATATATATATATTTAGTATATACCTAATATATATATATATATATATATATATATATATATATATATATATATATATATATATATATATATATATTTAGTATATACCTAATATATACCTAATATATATATATATATATATATATATATATATATATATATATATATATATATTAGGTATATATTAGGTATATACTAAATATATATATATATATATATATATATATATATATATATATATATATATATATATATATATATATATATTTCTTATTCGGTTTTCGGTTTTGGACCGAAACCGAAAACCAAAACCGAATAAGAAAATTTAGTAATTTTAAAACCGAAACCGAATAGAAATTTTTTAAAACCGAACCTCTTATTCGGTTTGGCTCGGTTCGATTTTCGGTCCAAAATCGAATAATGCTCACCCCTACACATGACATTGCTTGAGTTGATTCACGCGTACGTCTGCAATCTAGTGAAAGTAAAGACTATTGGTGGTGCTTCTTGTTTTGTACCTTTGATTGATGATTGTTCCAAAAAAGTTTGAATTTTTGCTATAAAGACCAATGATCAGGTGCTACATAATTTCATGGAGTTTCAAGCCCTCGTTGAAAATGAGACGACCAAAAAGTTGAAATGTGTTCGTTTCGAAAATGACGACGAATATATTGGTCCCTTGATGCATATTACAAAGAGCAAAGCATTTGGCACCAAAAGTCTTTGCCAAGGTTTGCTCTCAAAGCCAAACTTATATGCAGTCATTGGGGTGAGACTTTTAATATTGCTGCTTATGTTATTAATTTGTCTCTTAGTGCTCATTGGCAGGGTGATATGTCAAACAAAGTATGTTATGCCAAAGAGCCTTCATATAGTTACCTTTGAGTATTTGGCTGTAAGGCCTTCATGAATGTATTGAAGGACAATAGGTCCAAAATAGCTGAAGACAAGATAATACATCCCTGTCGACTATGGTCGAGATCAGTTTGGTTACAGACTCTATGATCCCGTGGAAGGAAAACTCTATAGAAGCAGGGACGTGGTATTCGTCGAGGATTAGACCATAATAAATACTCAGCATTTTGAAATGCCTTTTGATTTTGAGGATTTTCCTGAGTTAGAATCATCATGCTTTGAGCTATTTGTAGAGGACACCATCAAAATTCTAGTTATAGGGAGCTAGTATAAGGAATTACTAACAGTCTTGGTTATCAACTTGCTAATGATGATCATGATGACCATTAAGAGGATGATTATGCCGAGAAGGTGGTTTATGAAGGGAATGAGGCTATCAATATACAACCACCACTAGAAGCTCTATTAAGAAGGAGAACGAAAGAGCATTGATCATCCACGAGGTAGTTGGGAGTATGTGCTATTAACTGATGAGATAGAGCCCAAAAGCTTCATAGAGGCAATGGAAGACAAATATATGCAGGAGTTGATATATACCATACAGTAGGAGAGTAGTTCCTTACATATAAACTCGACTTATAAGCTGGTATACTATCACGACCAGCACCCAGTATAGGGGTACAAGTGCGTGACAGTGCCCAGCCTACGCTGCAATATTGGCGGTAGAACGCTGTCTAGGTCTACTATACTAGCAGTGAATAAGATAACCTGTCCATAGATATCATCTCCAATTAAAGGACAAAATGATATAACATACTTAATGACAAGTCTATAAGGAAGAATGAAATGGCACAATAAATGATACTAACATAAAGAGATATATCCAGAAGTCTAAGTATCATAATACATGTCCAGAGTCTAAAGTCGAATATATCAATCCAAGTCTGAAATAATAAATAGGCTAATCAGATAGTGCTGGAGACATATCCAGTACAAGCATAGTCTACTGGATCGTCACTATAGTCTCCTCAACTAGAACTATGCCATGTTGTGCCAAAGTCTCCTAATCTATGCCTACAACGTCCTGCGGACCATAGTAGGTAGTGCACTCGTCCTCGTCATTGTATGAAAAATATATCCAGTCATGATTGGAATAAAGTACATATTTCTAACAACAGTTCCAGTATATGATATGGACTATGTAACAGTAAATAGAGGGAGTATACAAGAACTAATGACATGTACATGAGCATAAACATATATAAAAATACTATAAGTAAACAGGGAAAAACAGGAATCATCATATACAGTAAATCAGGAAATGTATCTATGTGAGTGAGTACTAGTTTCAATATATAATCATCTTGGAAACTTGCACGAGAATTTATGGCCTGACTAATCATACGTGCAATGTATGATTAACACTCACGGGAAAATAATATCCTGTACGGAAAGGATACGATCACATATCTACACTACTACTTCCCGCCCCCGACTGGTACAGTGGATCCAACCATGTTATATTATGACACGGGATACATATAGAAGGTAGCTAATCCTCTCAGGAATCGATGTCTATACAATGCACAAGAAAAATAATAGGGCTTGTACAGGTATACCAATACATATGGGAATAACATCTCATGATGGAATCTGAAAATACCAATCAGTGTAACCAACGTGTCAAGAATTCCAGGATATCTACACTAAATACAAAAAACATAAAAAATACCATAGACAAAAATTATCAGAGAATGTACTCGCCTGAAATCTGGTGTAATATATTAATGACATCTGATACAGTGCCTCGAAGACCTAAACATGGAATATTGTATCAATACCAAGTTTTGGAAGTGAATGGAAGTCAAACTAGTCCAATTCTAGGTCATGAAGTTATTTTTAGGTCAATTTGTCAAACTAGGTCAACTCTAGGTTAAACTAGTCAATCTTGGTTAAACTAGCCATTTCTAAGTTGTATGAGTCCAATTCTAGGATTATTGGGTTCATACACTATATATATAGGCTGTACTATCTATTACTCTATGATACCATACCTATTATTCATGCTAATGCCCTAATACTTTACTCTAATCACTTCCTTAGTATATAGATAATTATCTTGACCTCACACTATCTACCCTTGGACTCTTACTGTCCAACTGGACTGAACACCATTATTTCCTTAGCAACTAACACCCCAACTGATATACTAGCATCAGTTACTCAACTCTAAACCTATACCTGTGGACATTACACTACACTCCCCCACATTGTGCATTCCGATACCCTCATCTAAGTACCTGCTAACAGGCCCCTACCTGAGCAATTATCAATGCAATCCTTGCCCCCAAAAACCTGTCTTCACTACCTACATACCTCTTAAATTTCCCTCTCTACTGTCTTTACCTGCCTATGCTTCATAAGTGAAGCACTGACCCTCAAAGTTCCCCTATGTCTCTTTCCTGTATTGTCTATGCACTCAAAATCCCCCAACCTATCTAACCCCATGTTGTAGGTTCATGATCCTAACCTGTGCATACATTGTTGGGTTTGGCCTTTTTTTATTGGGAATTTTAGTCCCACATCGGCTAGGCCAAAGGAGTTGTATCTCTATATATTAGCTATGCTATTTTAGAGATGCATATGTGGTGTGGAGGTGCACATGGGTGTGCCATGTGGGGTTATTTTTCTAATATGAAAAAGGCTAAATCAACAATTGAAAGCTTTCATATTTTTTGCTCTTAGGAAATTTATTTCAATTGGAGCTAAGCCCCGTAGGGGCTTAGCGACTCGGACTCGGAATCGGTTCATGGGATCATGAGGTGTAATGTGGCGTTTAGTTTGCGTACTTTGCACTTAGCACGTCAGCATCGTCGATAGGCGCATAGTGAGCTTAAGTTGCGCTTGTTGCACGACCAGGTTGTGCAGGCCAGGTTGTGCAGTCAGGTGCGCTGCCAGGTTGCGCTGCCAGGTTGCACGGCCCAGGTTGTACGGCCCAGGTTGCGCGGCCCAGGTTGCGCGACCAGGTGCACGCCCAGTGGCGCAGCCAGTTGCGCGCACAGGTGCGCGCCCAGTTGCGGGGTGGCGCAGGGCACGCAGGTGGTGCAAGTGGCTCTGTGCGTGTTCTACGCACAGTGTGCAAGGCACACGGGGTGCGCGAGTGGCACAACTTGCTACAGATCGTGCCTGTGCATGATCTGTGCGGTTACTGCACGTTCGGAGAGGTTTTTACCATGCTCGAAATGTTGTGCTAACCGGACAGTTGCTACTTGGGCCTATAAATGTCTCTTCTCTCTCACAGGCAAAAACACAGGCATATATAGAGAGTTATAAAAGTTTATAAGTGTTTTTTTAACACAAGTAAACAGAAGTTTTGAGAGAGAAGAGAAGCGTTGCACCAGTGTTGCTTTTGCATGGGAGTCTGTGTACAATCCGAGGATTCAGAAGAGCAGGAGTGTTCCAAAGTTCTTCGACGAACTTGCTGGTTCCTGGAAGCTATTCGTGTGGGGCGAATATAGCTTTGAGTAACGGTGATCATTCACCCCAGCAGGATATTCATCCATCAATCACCTATCATCTTCTTCGCTGCTGTGGATTACAAAATCTTTTTAGATTCTCGTAATATCATATGCTGTTGTAACGAGATCTTTTTAGATCTTCGTTAAACTTGTGCAACCTTCCTTGAAGTGTTGCGTTGGAATGTTGTTCTTATAATTGTTTCGTCTTCTCAGTTTTTTATCGAAAAAAATATGCCCCGGCAATCACAATCTCAAAGCTATATTGCTACGTTGGAAAACTTTGTTGCTTCACTCCTCAATACTGACTTTTGGAAGTTAAAAAAGTTTGATGGAGAGCATTATCAAGTCTGGAAGAGAAAGGTTTATCTCACTCTTCAACTCAGAGACATTGATCACGTGCTTCTTAAAGAGGAACCTACTGTTCCAAATACTGGGTCTGCTGTCGCAATCACTACGGCTACTAAACTTTAGGCCAAGTGGAGAAGGGAGAATAGCATTTGCAGGCTTCTTATCCTGAATGCTATGGAGGATTCCCTTGTAGAATCCTACAGTAAGAAGACTATTGCCAGAGACATATGGGAGTCTCTGGAGAAACTGTACGAAGAAGACAAAAATAGAAGCAAGATATTTGTGGTTAAAAATATCACGAATGGCTCTTTGAGGACGAGAAGTCTATGCTGCAGCAGGTGAAGAAATTTTTGAAGCTGCGACAGAAGCTGGAAGACGATGCGATGCCCTTCCCCGACAAGTTTGTTGTTGGAGGGATTTTCTCGAACTTCCCCGCTGGGTGGAGCAAGTTCTATGCAAACATGCATCGGAAGAAGCTTGAGATTAGCCTTGAAGATCTCTTGCAGAAAATTTATGTTGAGGACCAGATGCGGGCTCAAATGAAAATGGACGCACTGTCCAAGCAATTGGCTAACGCCAATATGGTTCATACCAAGGAACCAAGGGGAAAGTAGGCATCTTCCCACAACAAGAAGAATGACCCTGACAATCTGAAAGTCAAGGGAACTTCTTTCAAGCAAAAGAAGCCAAAGTCTCAATTGGCTTACTTTAAGTGTGGCAAGAAGGGCCACTTCAATAGTGAATGCAAAGCAAAGACCAAGCAATCAGGGCAAGGAGAGCCTAGCAAGATATCTATGATCACTGACGTTGTTGCTATGATTGTGCAGGTTGATGCGGTAGGGACTGACTCTAACTGGTGGGTAGACACTGGAGCCACCTGCCATGTCTGCTCCAGCAAGGAGTGGTTCACCACCTACACACCTACTTCTGAAGTGGTTATGGTGGCGAACCAGGCACAAGCTGAAGTGCTCGGGATTGGGACGGTGGTATTGAAGCTGACTTCTGGCAAGTCTCTGATGCTTCAAGGCGTGAAGCACGTACCTGCTATTGCCAAGAACCTGATCTCAGGAGGCCTACTCTGCAACGCAGGCCTCAGGATGGACATCAATGCTGGCCAGATGGTGTAATGACCCGCTCCGCCCTAGCGGAACGCCGATTCAAACGACAAGTGCAATGACTCAAACGAGCCGTCGACCCGAAGAGTTGGCATCGACCTGATGAAGAATCGATGCAAGGCTTACGTTGGCCCGTCAAGATGAATCCAGACATAGACTTTCAAAGGCACGTTCGGAGTATCGCTCGACCGATGCGAACATCACTAAGGTGGGTGGCTCCGATGAACCCGTCTTTGCTTAGCCTAGACACATAACAATACGGATACTATTGCTAGAATCACTAGGCGATAACACCGTGCATGCTAATAAATGACTCAACGCACCTAGCTAAGGGAATAATCCCATCTTGTATGCTTGTATAGAATATGGAAAAGAACATGAAAAATGTGAGAACTCTCGCACCATACTCCACGCTCGTGCTAAGGCACAAGCTTACGCTCAAGTCCCTTATGCGTTCAATAATGAAACAATGGATGGTTTACAATAATGAAATAGAAGACTATCAACATAGTCGTTCCGAGTAGAGTATAGTAACATTGAAAGACTTCGGGACGATGGGTCGCCAAGGCGACTCCCGCACGGTGAGTTACATAATGTATGAATGAAAGAATGAACAAATAAATGAATGAATGAATCAACGAATGAATGAATGAATGTGTGAATGAATCAATGAATGAATGGACAAGTGAAAAGAAAGAAAAGAAAGAATGAATAAAAGATAAGAAAGAAAGAATGGTTAGCGACAGGTATGACGGACACGTGCAACGGGGCTCGCTATCCGTGCTGCACGGACGCCAACCTGGTCGATAACGCATTATGGCTAAGGGTTAGCCTACGGCTCGGAGACAGCCGTTGAGTTAAAATGACAAACAATAAGAAATGGTCGTGGACAATCCCCTTGTATACGGGATCAGGTGGGAGGAATAAGGGATTTCCAGCGGCACGGTCAAAGGGGGGACGTGGCCGGTCCGGACGAAAATCAAAGGGGCTTACGGGCTGCCTGGGTGCGGGCTTGGCCACTCGGGGGACGTAAGTACGGGGTATTTCAAGAGACTAACGGGGTGTGTCCAGCCCGCACCCTATGATAGTTGAGAAATACCAAGGGAGAAAAGGTCCAAAATGGCTTGTGATGCCAGCGACTGGTGCATATAGATTAAGTGGACTTTACTGGTGGCAATCCACGTGCAAGTCCTTGCATTGAAATAAAGTAGTCTAAGTTAGCTAAATAAAGTACCTTCTGAACAGGCTTAAAATGTAACACACCAAAGGATAAAGAGAGCTTCGTGAAATTGAATTAGAAAATATGCCTACGTCGCGCTAGGACCTGAGACAGGGACACGCACTCGACATTGAAAGTTTATATGAATTGTTGACTAACTTGGTTTACTTTGGACAGGGAAGGCCGAACGGTAAGTATGGGTAAGTCGTACATGTATTTCCATGCAAACACTTAAATTCAGCAACACGAGATAGGTTATAAAATATGCCATGAAACTGGCCCTAAGGAAAGATTAGAAAGACAATGAATGATAGACGGTGCACAGAAGTAAATCAAACGTGTTTGGTAATGATAGCATTGTGGGCGAGCTAGCCTCCCCACCAGTGCATAACAATGTACTGATAACCACACAGATTGCTTGTAGGAGCATGAGACGTCAGCGAGTGCAGAGCTTCCCTCGAACGTGCTAAGGTGCGGAGCTAACTCTAGAGCCTTGGAGCGTTGCAAGGAGATGAAGCACCATATACAGGACATAATGTATCGGAACATCGCCATAAATTATTCCATCATGTAAGCCACTTGGCACGCCTTTTATGTCTCAGAGAGAGAGAGAGAGCTTGAGCGATTTGTAATCTCGGCCTAGCGCCGCTTGTAAACTTCTTGAATGTCAATAAAGAGTTTGAATTCGCTTCAATTTGTGTTCATTTACTTTTTGCTGCAAATGGGGATACTCTGTGCTACTCTGTGGCCTAATTCAAATCGGCCGTTTATGGACTTAGTCTTGCACGGGCGCAATCTAGGCCCGTGCGGCATCACACCTTAGCGAGGAAGATCGCTCTTGCGGGAGCGGGGTGTGACAGATTGGTATCAGAGCATGGCTTTACGTCCTTGGACTTCATTTCGATTCTCTCAGTTTTGAAAGCTCGTTTTGAAACAAAAGAAGTGTATGCTCTCTCTCATGGTGCATTGGGATGTTCCATACAATAAGTCTAATACTTTCAAAAGCTCGTACGGGTACTCGGTTAAACGGGATCAATAGGCGAAGGCCTTTGTGCCAAACTGCGACGGACTCGAGTTGGAAGGAACGCACGCTAAAAGTTAGCAAACGCAGTGCGTACTTGATTAACCTTACGCTGAAAGTAGCAAACGTGTATACGAGACCGAAGTATAGTTCGAACGGAATGGTTATGCACGCAGCCTTTTGGCTAAGTTGTTCCGAGTGTCGCGCACCTAGACCTTTTGGTGCAAACGAGTTTGCGAGCGAGACCGACTATCGCTCGGACGAGAATAAGTGAGACTAGAATGTATGTTGATAGAGACGCTACTTGACCAACGTTAAAGCGAACACGAGGAGTGGTTCTTAGACTTTGAGGAACGGGCGAACGCGCAAGTGAACATATCGATTGGGAATCGAATGACCTTTTGAGGATTTGTAGAGTAACTTGACCCCGAGTGGTGTATGTGATAGCTTCGAGAAAGAATGAGAATGAGTGTCGATGACTAGTCGAGTGGCTCGAACCCTGAGTGGTTTATGGACGTCATAGAAATTGTTCGAGCGATACTAAAAGATTTACGGATAGAACGAGTATGTCGGCAAGCGATGATATCGCACAAGCCTTAGAAGGAGTAACACTTAGTTAATCTCGACTTCGACGGTCTCAAACGAGATGTTGTTCGGACGAATTAAGAATGCGTAGTGCAAATTACGAAACGGTTGAATGGAGATTCGAAACGATAAAATAAAATAATGTTTTGGTCGAGGAAACATAGTAAATTGTACATACGATTTTGAATTTAGTCGAATGGATTGAAACTTGAGTTAAGATGAAATACTCAGACGAGATCGAAGATAGCACGATCGGAAGATAGGGTGCATAGAAAATATTGATTTGTAGAAACGAGGATGACTAAGGAATTGGAATAGATGCTGCTCAATGAAGAGTTAGCACGAGACAATATGAATTAAGGAAATTAAGTTGCACGACTCGGAATTTGTTGCAAAAGGAAGATCGTCAGGTTATGTACATCATCGATGGTATTGAGGCGTACCAGAGATCGATGTATGATAACTCGGGGGTACTCTGATTCGATAAATAACGACCGTGTTAGAAGTTATTGTTTTGAGGGATACTATGTCGGAGAATTTTGATAGAGATGAATGTTTAGAATGAAAAAAGGAAGTGACTTGATTGTTCGGTGATAACCACAACGACAACGATCTTGACTTGAGCGAGCGCAACTCCAACCTCGCACATGCGTCACGTCAGATTTGGGATGATCGTTCCATGTGAGCGTTGGCATGGTGATTCATGTCCAATGGAAATGATCGAACTCGAAATACCTTAACATGGCAATTTTGATTTCTATGACTTGTGGTTTGAAGCGAAGGCGAATTTGAGGATTGATCGGACGTATAATAGACGGTGAAGCAAAGTCGAGGATTGAGTAGACCCAATCCGCGTATCGAAAATAAGTAAGTCTAGACTCAATGCAAGAGTTACGTCCCGATGAGGACGGTTACTCCGCAGAAATGTTGACATTGTGATTCATGTCCGTCGTGGATAATCAGACTTGCGTGATATCGGGGCACAACATATTGCAAGGTAGACGACCTTGTGATCGACTACATGAATTGGATAGGATAGATAGGTGGATTGTATCAAACATACTTGAAGAGATAGACTACGATAATTGTTATTGCGGACGCACGATATTGACATGTCAAGGATTTGATTGAGGACAACCTATCGTAGGATGACTTTCCTAAACGAGCTCAAACTTGGAGCGGAGAATGTGTTGATGCGAATAGGGTGAACGCTGCTTGATGTTTAGAAATTTGAGCGAAACGAACTTGGGTTGAAACTCCCGTACAAACGAACAAATGGTTTGACCATAGGATTTAGGGCGAGCGTCGTGCAACGACCTTGCACGATGAGCCACGGACTTGACTTGTAACTATGACCCTGTGAGATGACCTAGTGGATAGGCGGACGACCCTATGCCGAGTGATTAAACTTGTGCGATTGACCTTACAGTATCGTCTGGACGAACGATAGACTTGGGCATCAAGACTTAGAGTAGGATGGAGAACATGGAGTGTGCATGAGCGACGATGAGATTGGCCCCAAACAAAGCGAATGATAGCAATGAATGATGCGCAAGTAAAGTTGGGATAACGAATTGAATCATTGATAGGAAGACGTACTCGATGATAGTGCAATACTTGGTCTTGAATCGGACGGAAGGTACTTAAGACTTGGTGGACTCCGCTAAGAAGAAGAAATCGTATTGATTTCGTAGACAAGAACGCTTGAGAAACGAATCGGATCATCTCAAGGATCAAGATAAACGATAGTGAGATGCACGCAAGTTCGGTTTTAAATCGAAGTTAGTGAAACGATCGGCAAATCAAAACTATCACGAGTAGCTTGTACGACTTCGTTAATCGCTAAGCCTGGTTGAAATGTACATATTCAGGGGATGCCTTGAATATGTGCACAGTCCCCATGCAGCGATATGATGAACTCGAATGCAGCTGCAAGTGGGTGTTGAGGTGCGCATGAACGAATGAGTGAGTTTGCCTCAGCTTACGACTCTCGAGTTTGATAAATTACAATGCACCTCGTGCGACCATTTCAGTCCCATGACATGAAAAAATAGCAACCAAGTTGAAGAAATACGACAATTGAATAAGTACCATCAACTCTAAAATGAGCGATAAAGTCATTCGATAGGAATTGTCTAAGATATGTACACGACATGAGTTAAGGAACGGTAGGATGACCTGCACTCAGGAAGTCTCGAGGACGAGACTTGTTTTGAGTGGTGTATTATGTAATGACCCGCTCCGCCCTAGCGGAACGCCGATTCAAACGGCAAGTACAACGACTCAAACGAGCCGTCGACCCGAAGAGTTGGCATCGACCTGATGAAGAATCGATGCAAGGCTTACGTTGGCCCGTCAAGATGAATCCAGACTTAGACTTTCAAAGGCACGCTCGGAGTATCGCTTGGCCGATGCGAACATCGCTAAGGTGGGTGGCTCCGATGAACCCGTCTTTGCTTAGCTTAGACACATAACAATACGGACACTATTGCTAGAATCGCTAGGCGATAACACCGCGCATGCTAATAAATGACTCAACGCACCTAGCTAAGGGAATAATCCTATCTTGTATGCTTGTATAGAATATGGAAAAGAACATGAAAAATATGAGAACTCTCGCACCGTGCTCCACACTCGTGCTAAGGCACAAGCTTACGCTCAAGTCCCTTATGCATTCAACAATGAAATAATGAATGGTTTACAACAATGAAACGAAAGACTATCGATTTCGAGTAGAGTATAGCAACATTGAAAGACTTCGGGACCGATGGATCGCCAAGGCGACTTCCGCATGGGAAGTTGCATAATATATGAATGAAAGAATGAACAAATAAGTGAATGAATGAATCAACGAATAAATGAATGAATATGTGAATGAATCGATGAACGAAAGGACAAGTGAAAAGAAAGAAAAGAAATAATGAATAAAAGATAAGAAAGAAAGGAATGGTTAGCGACAGGTATGACGGGCATGTGCAACGGGGCTCGCTACCCACGCTGCACGGACGCCAACCTGGTCGATAACGCATTATGGCTAAGGGATATCCTACGGCTCGGAGACAGCCGTTGAGTTAAAATGATAAACAATACGAAATGGTCGTGGACAATTCCCTCGTATACGGGAGGTGGAAGGAATAAAGGATTTCCAGCGGCATGGTCAAAGGGAGGACGTGGCCGGTCCGGACGAAAATCAAAGGGGCTTACGGGCTGCCTGGGTGCGGGCTTGGCCACTCGGGGGACGTAAGTGCGGGATATTTCAAGAGACTAACGGGGTGTGTCCAGCCCGCAACCTATGATAGTTGAGAAATACTCAGGGAAAAAGGGTCCAAAATAGCTTGTGATGCCAGCGACCGGTGCATATAGATTAAGTGGACTTTGCTGGTGGCAATCCATGTGCAAGTCCTTGCATTGAAACAAAGTAGTCTAAGTTAACTAAATGAAGTGCCTTCTGAACAGGCTTGAAATGTAACACACCAAAGGATAAAGAGATCTTCGTAAAATTGAATTAGAAAATACGCCTACGTCGTGCTAGAACCTGAGGCAGGGACACACACTCGACATTGAAAGTTTATATGAATTGTTGATTAACTTGGTTTACTTTGGACAGGGAAGGCCGGACGGTAAGTATGGGTAAGTCGTGCATGTATTTCCATGCAAACACTTGAATTCGGCAACACGAGATAGGTTATGAAATATGCCATGAAACTGACCCTAAGGATAGATTAGAAAGACAATGAATGATAGACGGTGCACAGAAGTAAATCGAACGTGTTTGGTAATGATAGCATTGTGGGCAAGCTAGCTTCCCCACCAGTGCATAACAATGTACTGATAACCCCACAAATTGCTTGCAGAAAGCATGAGACGTCAGCGGGTGTAGATCTTCCCTCGAACGTGTTAAGGTGCGGAGCTAACTCTGGAGCCTTGGAGCGTTTCAAGGAGCTGAAGCACCATATACAGCACATAATGTATCGGAACATCGCCATAAATCATTCCATCATATAAGCCACTTGGCACACCTTTTATGTTTCAGAGAGAGAGAGAGCTTGAGCGATTTGTAATCTTGGCCTAGCGCCGCTTGCAAACTTCTTGAATGTCAATAAAGAGTTTGAATTCGCTTCAATTTGTGTTAATTTACTTTCTGCTGCAAATGGGGACACTCTGTGCGACTCTGTGGCCTAGTTCAAATCGGTCGTTTATGGACTTAGCCTTGCACGGGTGCAACCTAGGCCCGTGCGGCATCACGCCTTAGCGAGGACGATCGCTCCTGCGAGAGCGGGACGTGACAGATGGTGATGTCTATTAAGGAAACATATTTTGGAAAAGTTTTTTATACCAAAGAATGTTCAAAATTCAGCTTGTAAATCAGTCCAATGTAATTAATGTAATCACTCATTCTGCTTATACTTTTGAGTTGTTGTATAATAGACTAGGACATGTTTATTATAAACGAATAAACATAATTTCTATTCTAGGGCTTATCTCCAAGTGTTGGGGTAAGGTAGAGAAATGTGAAGTTTGTGCTCAAACAAAGATCACAAGGAAACCATTTCTCGGGTTAATCGAAGAACATATCTTCTGGAGTTGGTACACTCTGATATCTGTGACTTTAAACAATTCTCTACAACGGTCGGTATAAAGTATTTCATAACTTTCATCGATGACTTCTCAAAGCATGCGTTCGTCTACTTGCTGAAGGCTAAAGACGAAGCATTCGAGAAGTTCAAGGAGTTCATGGCCGAAGCTGAGCGGCAAACTGGACAACAACTCAAAAGAATAAAAAGTGATCGAGGTGGGGAGTACAGGTCTCATGAATTCGCATCGTTCTGTAAAGAACATGGAATTGTCAATGAGACTACGGCTCTGTACTCTCCTCAATCAAACAGAGTAGCAGAGAGGAAGAACAGAACGATAACAGAAATGATTAATTCAATGTTGTTGACTGCTGGCCTTCCTAAGTGCTACTGGGGTGAAGCTGTATTGACGACCACTTTTATTCTAAATAGAGTGCCTCATGCAACTTCAGACGTTACTCCTCATGAACTCTGGTTCAAGGTCAGACCTAACTTGAATGTCATTCGAGTGTGGGGGTGTCTGGCATATGTTAAGCTTCCAGATCTGAAGATTCAGAAGCTTGGGACAAGGACTACTAAGACGATCTTCTTGGGGTATGTCGAGAAGAGTGATGCTCAGAGATTTCTTGATATAGAGTCAAATCATATCATTGAATCTCGTAACGCAGAATATTTTGAAGACAAATTTGCAAGGCACAAGAATATTGTTCTTGCGGATGTATCGGAGAACAATGAGGGTGCGCAGCAAACTGAAGTCTTCAATGAAGATGTGGTCCAAGAAGATGTTGTTGAAACAACGATTGAACCAGAATAAGCTGAGCCGTCAGCTAAGCGTGTGAGGAGGCCGAAGGACTTAGGAAGTGACTTTGTCACTTATCATGTGGAAGCAGATCCACTTACATATGATGAGACGATGAAGACCAGAGATGCAGTTTTCTGGAAGGAGGCGATTGACAATGAAATTGATTTCATCACCTCAAATAACGTTTGGGTGTTGGTTGATCTTCCTGAAGGAGCGAAACCCATCGGATGCAAATGGATCTTCAAGAAGAAGATGAAAGCAGACATAACTATTGACAAGTTCAAGGCTAGGTTGGTAGCCAAGGGGTTTTCTCAAAAGCAGGGGATTGACTATTTTAACACGTACGCTCCAGTTGCCTGGATGACTACCATCAGGATGTTGATTGCTCTTGCAGCAATACATAAGATGGTGATACATCAGATGGATGTAAAAATGGCTTTCCTAAATGGCGAGCTGACCGAAGAGATTTATATGTAACAACCAGATGGATTTGTCATCAAGGATCTTGAAGACAAAGTCTGCAAGTTGGTAAAATCTTTGTACGGTCTTAAACAGGCTCCCAAGATGTGGCATGAGAAATTTGACAAGGTTATAAGGTCAAATGACTACATGGTCAGCGAGACGGACAAGTGTGTTTATACGAAGTTCGCTGATGGAAGAGGTGTGATCGTTTGTCCGTACGTGGACAACATGCTTATCTTAGGTACGGATATGAGATGTGTCACGGAGACAAAGAGGTTTATCTCGAGCAAGTTCAGTATGAAGGACTTGGGGGAAGCTGATGTGATCTTAGGGCTCAAGATCATCCGGACAGACACTGGACTAGCGTTGTCACAGTCTCATTATATTGAAAAATGATCACTCGTTATGGGTATCGAGATCTTCCAGGGATCGATACGCCGTACAGGTGTGATGTGAAGCTGAAGCCTAATTCAGGGGAAAGCGTCAGGCAGCTGGAGTATGCTAGCATAATCGGGAGTTTGTTGTATGCTACTAATGCCACAAGGCCTGACATAGCTTTCGCCGTGGAAATGCTGAATCGTTTCACGAGCAACCCTGGTGTTGAACACTGGAAGGCTGTGAAACGGGTTATGAGATATCTCAAGAAGACTCAGACATATGCACTGTACTACAGCGGAGATCCACATGTAGTGGAAGGCTTCAGTGATGCCAGCTGGTGCTCGGATTTGGAGAGCGAGAGGTCCACAGGTGGATATATTTTCACAATGGGTGGAGCTGCTATATCGTAGAAATCGAAGAAGCAGACTATGCTCTCGCGGTCATGCATGGAATCTGAGTTCTTTGTACTTGATACCGCAGCCGAGGAAGCAGAATGGCTTCGGGAGCTCATGTATGATCTTCCAGTGGTTGGGGCACAAATACCGGCAATACCGATATACTGCGACAACCAGGCGACTGCGGCAGTGGCATCAAATGACCTTTTCAACGGAAAGAAGAGGACTGTGCGGTTAAAGCACAGGGTAGTACACGATCTTATTAAGAGAGGTGTAATTGCAGTGATTGATGTTCGAATTCAGGAAAACCAGGCAGATCCGTTCACCAAGGGCCTCAAGCGCCAGCTGGTCGATGACTCAGCATGTAAAATGGGCTTGAAGGCATTATGATATTAGTTATTGTATTCCTACCATAAAGTTTTATGCTATTAGTTCAAAGATTTATCTACTAGGCATCTAGCTTTTGGTTCAAGGAAGGACCATTAACTAAAAGAATATCAGGAACGGTGGGTACATGTTCTAATGGGCATGGAGAGGTTACGGACCTACAACCACTGTTGTCTACTATTATTTTCTGTTGAAAACGGTTCCTGTGGGAAGGTTGGCTTAATTGCCTTAATGAGTTCTCAGGCAGAGTGAATGCCTGGTGTGCTTTACAGGAAGCACGGTAGGGCAGCACTACAAGGAGTGAAACTCCATGCTACTATGGGGTGACTCCACCATGAGGTTCCCGAAAGGGGTAATACCTCGGCTGTATAAGCCAAGTCACAGCGGCATAGCACCGCAAATAGGCATGTAGCCTAATGCTGTATATTAAAATAAAGAGGGGTGTAGTCAGCACTACAAAGGGGAGGAGTTTCTCATGTTAAAGTGGTACGATACCACGATGAGGTACCCGGTTAGGGATAAAGCCTTGGCCTTGCAAGCCATGTCGTAGCGACGTAACACCGCAAGGGAGCCTAAGGCTTCATGCTGGGTAGTATGGTACTACAAAGAGACGGTGACCTCATGCTACAGTAGTATGACACTACTGAGGTTTCCGGTACGGGGTAAGGCCTCGACTTTAGGCCATGTCATAGCGGCATAGCACCGCAAGGGAAGCACAAAGCGCTTCATGCCATGTCTCTTTAATAATGAACTCACCTATAGTGTAGTGACAGTCTCTTTAATAATGAACTCACCTATAGTGTAGTGACAGAGATCTCATGCAGTCTCTTGAGGGTAAACTTGTATACGCCTAAAATTATATACTGAAACTAGGCTGGCACATGGCCTTTAATGTGTAGCCAGAAGCACATGTAACTACATTATATGAGTGGAAAAAATTTCAGCTACGGTGCAGAATTCAAGGCTTAGTCCATTCTTGTATTATAATCTGTTGTTTGACCCACACAAAAAGATTCAAGTCGTCAGTGATATCTCTCCTAATGCATGATGGACAGTTATTATAGGGAACACTTATACCCATATACAGAGATATAGGGGGATTATTGGGTTTTGGCCTTTTTTCATTGGAAATTTTAGTCCCACATCGGCTAGGCCAAAGGAGTTGTATTTCTATATATTAGCTATGCTATTTTAGAGATGCACATGTAGTGTGGAGATCCACATGGGTGTGCCATGTGGGATTATTTTTCTAATGGGAAAAAGGCTAAATCAACAATTGAAAGCATTCATGCTTTTTGCTCTTGGAAAATTTATTTCCATTAGAGCTAAGCCCCGTAGGGGCTTAGCGACTCGGACTCGGACTCGGGCTCATGGGCTCATGAGACGTAATGTGACATTTTGTTGGCGCACTTTGTACTTAGCACGTCAGCATCGTCGCTAGGCGCATACTGCGCTTAAGTTGCGCTCGTTGCGCGAGCCACTTGCGCAGCCAGGTTGCGCAGGCCAGGTTGCGAGGTCAGGTGCGCTGCCAGGTTGTGCGGCCAGGTGCGCGCCAGGTTGCGCGGTCCAGGTTGCGCGACCAGGTGCACGCCCATTGGCGCAACCAGTTGCGCGCACAGGTGCGCGCCAAGTTACGGGGGTGGCGCAGGGTGCACAGGGCACGCAGGTGGCACAAGTGGCTCAGTGTGCGTTCTGCGCAAAGTGTGCAAGGCACACGTGGTGCGTGAGTGACCCAACTTGCTACAGATCGTGTGTGCATGATTTGTGCGGTTACTGCACGTTCGGAGTGGTTTTTACCATGCCCCGAATGTTGTGCTAACCGGGAAGTTGCTACTCGGGCCTATAAAAGGTCTCTTCTCTCTCACAGGCAAAAACACAGGCATATATAAAGAGTTACAAAAGTTTACAAGTATTTTTTAACACAAGTAAACAGAAGTCTTGAGAGAGAAGAGAAGCGTTGCACCAGCGTTACTTTTGCACGGGAGTCTGTGTACGATCCGAGGAGTCAGAAGAGCAGGAGTATTCCAAAGTTCTCCGACGAACTTGCTGGTTCCTGGAAGCTATTCGTGTGGGACGAATATAACTTTGAGCAACGGTGATCATTTACCCCAGCAGGATATTCATCCATCAATCGCCTATCATCTTCTTCGCTGCTGTGGATTACGAAATCTTTTTAGATTCTCGTAATATCGTATGTTGCTGTAACAAGATCTTTTTAGATCTTCGTTAAACTTGTGCAACCTTCCATGAAGTGTTGCCTTGGAACGTTGTTTTTACAATTGTTTCATCTTCTCAGTTTTTCCATCGAAAAAAAATTGTGCCCCGGCAATAAAACACATGTGCACAGAACCCTTATAGTTATTCCTCATGGCCCTCACTCGATTCCCTATTACTACACCAAAACTCGATTCCTTATATCTGCAGCTAACACTCTTGCCTGAGCCACCTGACCTGTACTTGGACTATACTTGAGCCCCTAACCTGGGAGCCTAATTACCTACTGCTGTTAATCCTCTAACCCATTGCTGCCCTCTTTTCCTACCTGTATCAGTTAGCACAGGGGCACATGTGTGCCCTACTGCTAGTGATAATGATATTGGCTTCAAAGCCTCCTTATCATACACAACATGTGAGAATACATATAGACCCTACTTGTGCACACACCCAAGTGCACATGACTTAGGCCCCCAATCCTATATTCTTTCTACTGATACTTCACTGATACCCTTCATTTCTTCCTTACCAAACTTCACGTGCACACACACCAATTTCCTGTGTACCCTTTCCCTCTAAATACCTGTACATGGGTTCTTTTCCCTCACTAACTCCTCTAACTTGTTACCTACTGCCTATCAGTCATAGGATTTTTTTTACTGATATGGTCCATCTCCTGTGCACTAATGCACTTGCCTACTTATCTCACACACCCACTCTTCACTGCTTCTAACTTGCAATTGTTGTCACCTATGGCCTTCCTCAAAACCCCCTAAACCTGTACTTGAGTCCCCATTTCTAAACCCGTACTGGACATAACATCCTACAGCTCGTACTGCATTCCCTAATTGCCTATTACCTGTGCATCCCCACACATGTCCTAGGCAATTACCAACCTCCTGCTACTAGGCTCCTAATTTCCATGACTCCTCTAACTAGACTGATACACTGTCCACAGCCAATCAGTCCAGGTTTTTCCCTTTCCCCCCGTAATTTATTTAAGTCCCCAAATGCCCACACTCGCTCACAGATTCAGTCCCCAACTTTCCTTAACTGATTTCCCCTTTACTCAAACTCACACACGTACACTTTTGTGTTCACAGTTCACACATTGCCATCTAAACCCCTTCTAACTGACCTGCACATGTGTGTATCCTTCCTCCTAATTTACCACTACCTACACATTATAGGTACACTATATATAGGCCCCCTTCTAAATGATGGGCATTCTTTGAATTAGATATGAACAAAGCCCCTCGTTCGAAGTTAGAATTGAGCTTCCAAATGGCGGAGGATTTTGGCAGGTTGTGGAATATGAAGATCTGTCACATTATTGTGAGCTCTGTCAACATCTGGGGCATTTCGCAGCTGAGTGCAAGAAAGCTGGATTGCTAACCCAGACTCTTACTAGTCACTCCCCCATGAATACTGATAATATGCCTCCAAAGTTAGGCTCCGGTATGGAGCATTCCCGGCCCAAAGGCTCTGCAAATCTTCTACACAGTGATCCTATTGTAGCAAATACAATACATGAGCCAGCAACTAACAATGACCCCTGCTCTTCACCTTCCCCTCTACCACCACCGAAAGAGAAGGATCCGTCATCGGACACGCAACCTCCAACCACTCTATCTACTCCAATGATCTCTCCATCCAATCAAGATACTTGTATCCTTATCGATACTCCCACAGATACGGAATTGTCCCTGCGCAACTACTAACCAGATGAAGCTCTCAATTCTGATATCATTAGCCAAGATCCTGCCATTGCTGCAGTATGTGGAGAATTGGGCACCACTAGGAATGCAGAAGAATTTATAGCTTCGGAACTAATTGCGGTTAAAAGTATAGCCGCTCCCCCGGATGATCAGGCGGACAAGCCCAATCCTGCTCAACACATGGTTTGTAGCACCCAGGCACTCACTGTTTCAGAGGAGGAACTCACGGTCAGGGGAGTCCCCTCCGTTAGCACCTCCATAGTCGATAAATAAGACACAGCTAAAGATAAGGATTGCGACACGCAAGGTGGTGGAAGCAATTTTTCCTTGCCATATAAATCAAGCAACAGAAAAAGACGAAACAACAAGAAGAATAAGGACAATGAAGCCTCCCCGATGATCTTGAGATCAGTCGGGACAACCAATAACTCCCTTCTCCCTCCAATGTTTAACATCCTTTCATGGAATGTGAGAGGGATATCGAATAAGTCTACTCTCAGAAGAACCATGAAGCTGTGTAAAATCCACAAAGTTAACATCTTGATCATCATCGAACCCAAAATTCCCAAAAAACTGAAGGATATTCAATTGCAACTGGGCTTTCCTGACGCTATGGCAGGTGGCAAAGACATCTGGTTCCTTTACAGTAACGACGTGAATATGCAAATGATCAGCAGCATCAATTAGGCTCTGACAGTGAGCATTGAGCACTCTTTCCTGCCCAATAAATCTCTCTTGACCGCGGTGCACGGTAGCTACTCCCATAGGGAGTGGAGAGGCGACTCTGGGACCACTTATCCCTCCTTCAGGAAGACTATGTGTAGTGCCTCGACCTATAAGATGCCTTATGATGGATGGTTGGTTTGATGAAGCCTTGTTGGACTTGGGATTGTACGAAGGATTGCTTGGAAGGCTATGCGATCATGGCGGAAATCATCTTATAATTGTGAGTAGTGTTGAAGCCTTCGAAGATCCTTTAGCTTCACACTTAATAAAAAGATATGTATTCTATGTTTACTCGTTGAGTTGCTGAATAACACCTTGCATGAAAGTCACAAAGATAATCAAAGATAATTAATCACATGATCCGAAAACTATTGCGAATCATTTTATCCATTGTGTGCTTCGAATCATTTCATGAATTGTGGGCTTGCGTGTTGTTACTAAGAAGTACATGACAGGTGAAGAAAAAGTCCAAAATACTTGGACGGTGAGTATGTCGAGCCTCAGCTCGATGAAAGTATGCTAAACAAATGTTGTCCCAAAAATTGGGCGGTGAGTACGTTGATTTTTGTTTGGAAAGATGTATGGTATCAAAGATGTGAGAAACGGCTTAGGTAATCACATTTTATTATCCTGTCGCCGATTTAGAATGTTGATTACACTAAGACCTTGGATTAGGCATGATGGCAAGATGACAATACAAATGAGAAGTTGGCTTATTGAGAATGATGGCTTATTTACTTAGTTTTCTTATCATGCGTTATATGTTTCTTCATAGATAAGTTGCATATATTTGTATTGTTATGGACAACTTGTCGACAAGGTGATTCCTCGAACGATATTCCAAGGCCTTGGAAACCGATTCGTCCTAGGGAGAACCTCGTGCTGAAGTAGTAGCAAAGTGCTGAAGTAATAGCACGGTATATGGGACCTTCAGTGGGGCTAGCTACCCATAGTGCAAGGGGCGCCGTTATACCAGTAAGACGTGTTGCCAGTGACTTTCATATAGATAGGTCCAGTGCTAATGATGTCTTATGCAGGCAAGTAAGTTATTACTCAATTACATGAAAAGATGTCGACTGTTAGTAAGAATCACCTAAACGGTGACAAATATATTAAATTATGATATTGTTCCTAACGATATCTTATACAGGAAAGGTAAGTATTATAAATGTACATGAATGGCTATACGACCGTGGGTAAGAATTACCAAGTATGATAACTGTATGCCTTATATTATGTTGGCTAAGAAATAAATGCATGTTTTACTTTTATCGGATATGAATATGAATATGAACTGCTAATCGACCCTAAGACAACGAGAAAGACCACTTTTAATAATGTTCTATAACATGATTACTTAGTGTTATCTTCTTAGATGAGTTGGGCCAGCACCGCTCGCCAGTACATTGATGATGTACTGACCCACCTTGTGGGCAATATTTCAGGCACTCGTGCATGGAAAAAATTGTTTGATCAATGCTTGACATCGACGAATCGGATGAGTGCACGAAAGCTTTTCTTATAGAATGATGTCTTCTGCTATACATGACATAATCTATGGAACAATGTAACTCAGATGAACCAGGGAGACTGTAAGCAAAGTCGACATGTCCGATTGTAAAGCCTAAATGACAAGTGTACATTCAGTTGGCTATTCAAGAGTCTTGTAATTTGTTGTTAATTCTGTATTCACCTGCAAGTCTTGTAATCTATTACAATTATCAATAAAGAGATACATTTCTTCATATCTTGTTGTGACTTCAATTTGACTGCTTGGTTTTGCTGCACTGTCGTTGTTTTCTGAGAAATAATAGGAACTGTAATGGTTTTTCCTTGTACAAATGCATATCTAGACTTGTGCAGCATCACACCCAGTAGCTAGTTTTCGATTATCCACTAGGATCGGGACGTGATACTATGCGCACCTCCCTTGGATTTGTGTAGGAGATTTCAATACAATAACGGATTCCCGAAAAAACTCGGGGGCCGCCCTCCTAAATCCTTCTATGTTGGACTTCACGAACTTCATGATGGAGGTTGGCCTTGCCACACACTAGTATGTCGGAAGCCCCCCCTCACATTGTGCAATATGCAAGAAGGTAGTCGTTGCCAATGCTTGAAACTAGACAGAGCCATGGCGAATCAACTTTGGTTGGATATGATTGCCTCCATAGCCACTACCCACTGGAACGCTTCAGAGACGGATCACGCTCCCATCCTCATCGAAGCTCGTCCGGTCGCTACCAAGTTCACTAAACCCTTTAAGTTTCTTGACATCTGGATCACACATCAAAATTTCTTGGATACGGTCCGAACCGCGTGGGAGTCGGTGTCGTATGTGGACCCAATGTATCGTATGGCAGATCGCCTCAAAGCCACCCGCAAAGCATTATCTTGTTGGACCCGCCAAGCATTTGGCGACATATTCAAAGAATCTCGGGAGGCGGAGATGCTGTCACTCGTGTAGATCTCATCTTCTAGAGAGATAACTCTCCCCAAAACAGGTCAGCTCTTAACCTCACCATTGCCAATCTCATACATAGGACGAAGGTGGAGGAAGACTTTTGGAAACAAAAAGCAAGATTGAAATGGGACATCGACGTGGACAAGAATACAAAGTACTTCAACAACTACGTCAAGGGAAGAAAAAACGATGTTCCTCCACTGCATATCAGGTGAGGAGGGTAATCTCTTGACAGATCAGTCCGAGATACACAATGCAGCTAGCACATTCTACATTAAACTCTTTAGCAGCAAGGAAACATGGAAGGATGTGGACCTCCTATCAACCATTCCTTCCATCGTCTCTGCAAGCGACAACGAACTTCTTTCGGCCTATTCATCGATGGAGGAGATTAAAGATGTCACATGGAAAATAAACAAAATTAGTTTGCCAGGTCCGAATGGATTCACGGGCTCCTTCTTTAGACACTGTTGGGACATCATCAACGTCGACATCCATGAAGTTGATTGCATTCTTTCAGGGAGCTAGATACCCCAAAGCTATTTCGAGGGCCAACCTTATCATCATCCCGACGTTATCAAATCCTCTATCTTTTGAGGATTACAGACCTCTGAGCATGTGTACCTTTGTGAACAAGATCATATCCAAAATCATAGCTAACAGAATGGTGAATATCCTGCCGAAGATTATCTCCCTTGAGCAGAGCAGATTCTTTCGTGGTCGTGAGATCATTGATAATATCATGTTATTACAGGAAATGGTGAGCTCCCTCAAATTCTCGGGACATGGCGATAACATCGCCACCAAACTGGAAAAGGCATATGATAGACTTGACTGGGCGTTCATGATTAAGGTGTTCAGTGTATTTGGTTTTTCGGAGTCGTGGATTCACATCATCTGGAGGTCGGTCTCAAATTGTTGGTTCTCTACCGTAATCAACGGTTAACCAGCTGGGTTTTTTCGATCTCAACGCAGAGTCCGTCAGGGCGATCCTTTATCCCCGACCATTTTTATTGTCACTGCAGAAGCCATTAGTAGAAGCTTGAGCAAGATGAGGGAGCTCCCGAGGTTTTGGAATTTCTATACAGCCAGCGGATGCCCCTAGATCATGCATCATGCCTATGCTGATGATGTTCTCATATTCACGACCGGTGACATTAGGTCCATCTCGGTCGTCATGTCTACTCTGCAGAGATACACTTGGACATCCGGACAACGGATCAATGATACAAAAAGCGTGGTTTATGTCCACCACTCCATGACAAGGGACAAGCAAGAAGCTTACAGTAATATTACTGGGTTCAAGGTTACGAGCCCTCCCTTTATTTACCTTGGTTGCCCGATGGCATACAGAAGAAAGAACGAGAGCATGTTTGACTCTCTGCTGGGGAAGATCGTACTGTGGAAGGATGGCCCAATAAGACTCTATCACTGGGAGGCAAACTCATACTCCTCAAACATGTGCTTTGCTCCATTCCTATATAAACCATTACTGTTTGTATCTCGTCGTAGGCTGTCATACGGAACATCGAGAGATTATTCATGAAATTCCTTTGTGGTGGTGGTTTGGGGGGGGGGCGGCGGCGGTAGGGGGGGCTCGAAGAAAAGAATATGGTCTATCTGTGATAACATGTCATACCCGACGACGGAGGGGGGCTTCGGGCTTCGTAAAATCTAGGACATCATTAATGCTTTCTCCATTAAGCTCTGGTGGAAGGTGCACACATCCTCATCACTGTGGAGCAGATTCATCAAGTCAAGGTACTTTCGTAACTCCCATCCTACTTTAGCAATTGCTAATTGTAAAGCTCCCCAATCCTGGAGACGTATTCTACAAGGCCGGGACATGGGCGAACAATACATCAGATTGGTGATGGGGAGGGGCAACTCCAGCCTTATTCACGAGAACTGGATGGGCAAAGGAAAGCTCGTCCCTACCATAGCGGTCCCCGCCAATAGCAGTTTCGTCTTATTATTAGCGGCAAATGGCTCGTGGGATATCCAGCGGGCCATCGACCTTTTTGGTGCTGGAGGGGCGGAGGCAGTTGCGGCTACTTGCATTGGGAATAGAAACGAGATCGATAAGCACAGTTGGACTTTCGCTAGCTCGGGAGCCTTCACTGTGGCTTCAGCATGGAATGCCATCCGGGCCAGTCGCCCACTTGCTGCAGTCATACATAGCTATTGGCGCCCATTTACCCCCCTTAAATGTTCGATATTGATTTGGCGTACGATGAAGAGAAAGCTCCCTACGGACGACATTGTGCGGACTCTTGGCTACAGCCTTTCGTCGAGATGCCACTGCTGCTTAATTCCCGCAGAAGAAGATATAACACATATATTGCTCGACGGGGGTTAGCCCACAGGGTGTGGGGCCACTTTGGCCTCCTACACCAGATGGATACATCGAGAATTTCATGCCTCATAGACACCTTGAAAGAGTGGGCTTCGTCGAAAAATTCGCATGAGCGCATTATTACGGCAACGACGATAATTTGGGCTTTATGGAAAAATCGGAACAAAGCTAGGATGGAGGAATACTCTTACAAGGCCACCCAACTAATTTCGGAAATACATAGACAAGTTGAGAAGATAGACAGAGCAAGTACTGACAGGCAGTGAGCAGGTTTTTGTGGTTTTGAAATGTTCGTTTTGTTTTTTTTTTTTTTTTGACAGGTAGAGTTTTGTGTTTGTTTCGGGGCACGAGGTATACTTGTATTGGTTGCCTTCTTTTTGGCCTTTCTTATCTATTCAATAAAGTTCCATTATTTGGTAAAAAAATATATAATGGAAACTCAAATGACATATATCAAAGAAGAAAACAGAGCAGAACAAGCATGCCGGGCCACAAAAGTTTCTAACACGGCCACGACAAAGAAAAATGCAAAACCTACCCCCAAAAGTAAAGTAAAGAACGCCAAAAGTATACCCCATGTACACCAACGAGACTGTCTAAACCCCAAATGCACATCCTAATCGGACAAACAGATGTGTCGAGATCGCTCCATTTGTGTTAGCACCCTGAATTTTGGGTTGATTTTTTTTTTTTTTTTCATTTTATTTTATTTTCTGGTTATTTGGTTTGATAAATATTTTATTCTATTTATTTATCTGTAAGTGTACTCTTTCATGTCATTGATATTTGGAGTATCAGGGATGTTCAATTCTGGAAATCTTCTTCATGAGTTTTGGAGTGGACACGATTACCTTCATGACGGTATATAGTGTCCCATCCAAACTTGTTCTCTTGTGTTCTTTCTGCTTCGCTGAACTTCGGGTCGGTTTAGACCATTCGATTGTTATTTATTTTTCCACTCTTTTTCTTGATCATTTTCAGCGCATTACCATGACATTTAAATTGGGAGCGCAAGACCAGTCAGTTTCTTGAAACCAACTCCTCATTGATGATCTACTCGAGACGCTCGTCACCCATGACCTTTGTGTCCCACTCAGACAAGTCAATTTGAGCTCCATTTGATTTGCACAACTTTCCCGACACGTGACCCGATTTTATTTCACGCCACGGCGTCACATTCATTTTCCAACTTGATTTGTGGGTCCCCTGTCGACCAAAACCTGTCAGCCCCAACTATGGACATGGCCTACTTTGAGCCTACTATCCGTCCGCCACTTGTGTCCCATTTATTGGAACCCCCATGTGCTACTTATTTACACATGATCATCAACGCCTATTTTTAATTCGATTTTTGCACGATGTCCGGTTTTGACCCATTCCGGCTCCACCGAGCCCAGTCCAGCTCCATATTATTCTCCATCGGGACACCCTCATTTTTCTGTGTCCAAAAATAATATCTAATACCTAGTGTCTATTCCAATTTTTGAGTATAAATTTCCATTGATTAAATCCCATGGAATGACCAATTTCTCAATATTAAATTGCTAGCCATTGATTTTCCCTCATTTAATCCCCACCCTACATTTTTTTCCAAACACCCACACAAATTCCTCCTATAGTGCAGCCGGCCCTAATTTCTAGAGAGCTACTTTTCTCTCTCTCACTCATTATTGTTATTCTCTTTCTCTCTCTTCCTAATTTTACTACAACACAAAAACCACAACAACAAAACTAACTCTACAGCAGCCATGCCCGACCAGACTTCCTCTTCTCCTTGGCAGGGACGACCCCGGCCTCCCCCCTGGCCGTCGGCCGACCTCCATGGCAGCACCACCCTCCTCATTCTCTCCTTCACCTCCTTCCTCCTTATTCTTCTAACCATCATCATCCATCACCACCACACCTACTAGGAAACTCGACACCCCCCCTCTCTCGACCTCACCTCCCCTCCGGCGAGGCTGGCCACGCCGCCGTGCTCCTCCCCTTGGCCGTCGACCAACTCCATGAACACCACCATCATCCTCCTCTTCACTCCTCAACCGCAACCACCTCTCCACACCACAGCCGGCGACAACCACCGTCCAGGCCAAGCCGTCCCTGGCCTCACCGGGCCAGGCTCGACCGTGCGCCGCCATGCCCGTCGGCCAGGCTGCCCCGTCGCAACAACGAGCATCCCCGCGCACCAGCGCACAGTGCACAGCGCACGCTGTAGCCGCGCGGCGAGCGCTGGCACCGCCACGCGCCGCCGTGGCCGGCGACTCCCCACCGTGGTGGCCCCCCTCCACTGGGCGAACTCAGGCCTCTCTTCCCCTGGCGGCCAACGTCTTCCGGGACGCGCCGTCGAGGCGATTCGTGCGTTTTGAATGACATCCCGTCGTGACGCGCGCGAAATGAAGTTCGTTTTGGCGCTCCGTCGCAGCGACTTCGCGCACATTTTTTCGGAGATCCGACCGTTGGATCGGCGATTTCTTCGCTCTGTCACAATCTCGGTATATCCATCTTCATCCCTGTCAATTTTCGTCCGTTAATTTTATCGTTTGATACATAAAAACCGGCCACCAAGTTGACCGTTTAAATTGTATTAAATTTGGACAGTTTCGTGGGGCCAACTTCGTCAGCTTGTATCTCCTCCACCGCAGCTCCGTTTGGCGTGCTACCAGTTCCGGTACGAAGCTGGTATAACCCTCTTACTACCCCTCCAGTTTCGTTTCATTGTGAGCTTGTTTGATTGGTTGAATTCGACGCCAAAGTTGGTCGTCCGAATTCGTAATTTCCAACTTGTAAAATTCCATTTTTGAACACGGGACTCCAGATTTCATTTCTGACACCACCATTGGACTTGTGGCGTCGTTCTGGCATGTTTTCATATAAAATTTGTTAGATTTGGAGAACGTGGGCCCGGGCACGTTTTTTGGTGCAAAGCGGGTCCCACTTTTTGGGTCAACGGGACTTTTTGACGCCGGCTCATCGAAATTCAATTCCGAAGATACCGTTGAGTTCGTATCATCATTCTGGACTCGTTGGCAGGTAGTTTGCTGAGTTTTGAGAACTTTGGCTCCGGCACGCATTTCCGTACAAATCGGAATTCCAAGTTCTGGTCAACGGGCCATATTGAGATCGGGTCAACGGAATCCAATTCTGGAGATACCGTTGGGTTCGTATCGACATTCTGGTTGCGTGGATATATAATTTGTTATATTTTATGGACTTGTTTTCTTGCACGTTTTTCGGTGCAAAACGACTCCGACACGGACACCGTTTTGACCCGAAATTACCTTTTTGCCCTTGTGTCCAAATTGGACCGTTGGGTAGGCTATCCTAGCTAATTTGAGCATTCTGGACACGTTGGCGATGTTTATTTCATCGTCCGACAATGTTTGTTGATAATTTCTCTGAGTTTAACCTTTTTATAATTAATTAATAATTAATTCATAGTGTTCGTATTTCGGGATTAGTACAACGAAACTGAGATCAGCCAATTCCAGTGATCTCACATCGCTGAAATTGACAAGTTGGATACGTGGATCACTATAATAAGATTATCAACCTTACTGATAATCTTCTTATCTCGATTTGCGTGCCGTAAGTTTCGACGTACAAATAACGAAGTACACTTTAATAATTAGATTAGATTTACCATGTTTGACCAGGGTTGACCAATTGACCCAAAGTCAACTGTAAGTCAACACTTGACCTAGTTTGACTAGATTATTGACCGGAGTCGACCTAGAGTTAATTTGACTTAGAAGAACCTAGAATAATATAGATTGCCTGTAGGGATTCATTTATTTCAACTTAAACACCTTGTAACCTGTGTTGCTTTAAATAGGACTCTGTGGCTTCAGTGGGACCCTCCTATGCTTATCAGCTGTTCAGGTTATCGAGGCGAGTACATTCTCTGATCATTTCATATCCTGCTTAGAATTATTTCCTGCAGTAGATTACTTTACTTGTACTGTCACGTTGGTCACACGGATTGGTACTATATGGATCCTTTCTTGAGATGTTATCCTTAGGGAGCATCGGGTACTCTATGTTCTGTGCGTTTCACTTTCATAGCGTATCATATGCTTCTTGGTTCTTTGATCACTTACGACATGTACCCTCATGATCGTAGAGTCTTCCTGGAATCTTACACTGTTGGGTATCCCCCAGAATCCTATTTTTATGGGACTTACACTGTTGGGTTACCCCCAGAATCCCCATTTTTATGGGACTACTATGTATCACCTTCGGGGTCTACCACTCTTCGGGGCTTACCACCTTCGGGGTCTATCACCTTCGGGGTCTGCTACATAGCATCATATAACATAACCTGGCTGGATCCTTGTGTATTGATCGGGGGTACGGGGGAGTATTACATGTTCATTTGTACTCTGACTCACTAGTCACTGCTAGTTCCTTATGTATAGTAGATATTTCTATTACAGTTCTCTCTCTGTTTATACTGTACTTCTTTCAGTACTTGTATCTTACTTTACTGCATGTTCATATTTTCTAACCTGCTATGAATTGTTGAGATGTACTGTGCTCGCTCCAGTCCTGACTGGACCTGTTGATAAATTTTACAGATAGCCTGGAGGTGCCTGCTAGCCTAGAGGAGACACAGTAGGGTTTGTTTAGGTAGTTATTTCATTTTTGTCTGGAGTTGTATTTACTTTGGGGATTACTGTATCTTTATTTGAGTTTTGAGATGTACTTCTGGGTTCATGTATCTTAGACACTTAGACTTCTATCTCCTATTTATTTTGGATTTCATGTTTTATCTATCCTTATCATGCTCTACCCTAGATGTGATTGAGTCTGTATCTGCTATGTCACCCCCATTCGGGGAGTATAAACTGTTTAGCCTTATACTGTATGCAT
>JANAVB010033629.1:0-20010 GCA_029216955.1 Iris pallida
TGTTAGAAAATAAGCTCCGGCTCTCCTGATCAATGCATCTGCAACAACGTTGGCCTTCCAAGTATGATACTTCAAGTCGATGTCATAATCCATAAGTAGCTCTAGCCATCTTCTCTGACGCATATTGAGGTCCTTCTGGGTAAACACATACTTAAGACTTTTGTGGTCGGTAAAAATCTTCACCCGATCTCCATACAAATAATGCCTCCAAAGCTTAAGTGCGAAAACCACTGCTGCTAATTCCAAGTCATGGGTTGGATAATTCCTCTCATGATCACGAAGCTGACCTGACGCATAAGTTACTACCTTACCATGCTGTATCAATACGCATTCCAATCCTCGGTCAGAAGCATCACAATAAACTGAAAATCCTCCAGTTCCATCAGGAAGCGTGAGAATGGGAGCCGTCATCAATCTTCGCTTTAACTTTTCGAATGAACTCTGACACTCTGCTGTCCAAGCAAACTGCATATTCTTGCGGGTCAACTGCGTCAATGGCGCTGAAATCCTAGCAAAGTCTGATACAAACTGCCGATAATAGCCGGCCAATCCAAGAAAACTTTGAACTTCTACGATAGTGCTAGGTACTGGCCATGTCTCTATGGCAACTATCTTTTGGGGGTCCACTTCCACTCCACCTCTAGTGATGATGTGACCCAAGTACAAGATACAATACAACCAAAACTCGCACTTATTGAACTTCGCGTACAGCTGGTGCTCCCTGAGAATCTGAAGAACTACATGGAGATGCTGCTCATGCTCCGCCTCACTCTTGCTATAGACTAAGATGTCATCTATAAACACTATCACGAACTGGTCCAAATAGGGAATGAAGATACGATTCATGAGGTCCATGAATACGGCTGGCGCATTGGTCGCTCCAAATGGCATAACAAGGAACTCCCAATGTCCATATCTCGATCTGAATGTTGTCTTCGGGATGTCCTGCTCTCTGACTCTGATCTGATGGTTCCCTGACCGTAAGTCAATCTTCGAGAATATTTTCGCTCTATTGAGCTGATCAAATAAGTCATCTATCCTTGGTACAGGATATCTGTTCTTGATTTTTACAGAGTTCAAGGTACGATAATCAACACATAATCTTGACGTACCATCCTTCTTTTTCATAAGAAGCATCGAGGCTCCCCAAGGTGATCCGCTTGCATGAATGAATCCTTTGGTCCTAAGTTCTTCAATCATCTTGTACAAGATCTCCAACTCTGAAGGTGCCATCCTATAGACCCTCTCTGATACTGGTACTGATCCGGGAATCAAATCAATGGTGAACTCGATCTCTCTCACTGGGGGCATGCCTGGAAGCTCTTCGGGAAATACGTCAGGAAATTCTTCTATAACTCTAGAAAACTGAACTGCTGCTACTACTGCCATCCGCAATGCTGGGGAAGAAGGTTCTACTCCGCCTCAAAAAAATAAAAACTCTGGCTTACCAGGAATACTAAAAATAATTTTGCCGATATGGCAATCTATTCTAACATACTGGTCCCTCAACCAATCTATCCCTAGGACCACATCATAATCAGCCATCGGGAACTCTATCAACCTAGCAGGAAACTCTCTACCGCTAACTACGATTCGACACGAGAAAGACACTCTATCTACTTCCACAAGACCTTCACCAGTAAGTATATTGAGCCTTACTGATAACGACTCGGGCTCTAGCCCTATCTGTGTCACGAATCGTACAGACATAAATAAATACGATATACCCGAATCAAATAATACTGATGCAGGAAAAGAGTTGACGAGAATGGTACCTGCCACCACCTCACGTGATGCCAACTCCTCCTCTACGGTCAAAGCCATCACCTGATCTTGCCCTCTGGGTGCTGGTCCCCTCTGCTGGAAACCTCTCTAGCAGTTCTGATTTTGAGCCTGGGCCTGGGCATACTGCTGTGGTCTCTGCTGCTGGAATGCTTGAGCCTGAGGCGACAATGGCCTCGGAGGTTGGTACTGCTGATGTTGCACTTGTGCTGGTTCCCTCACCGAAGGACTAGTCTGGGCCGATGAAGAGGAACAGACTCTCTGTAGGCAGGACCCTATCATGTGATCCGATACCCCATAAGCCAAACACAATCCTTGTGCTCTGTGACATTCTGATACCACGTGTCCTGGCTTTCCACAATGAGTTCAGCCTATTGTGGAAGACTGTCTCCGCTTCTGCTGCTGAGGGTACGTCGGAGTTGAATGCTGAACCGACGTAACTGATGTCGCCCTCCTCGGAGCTCCAATGGTCAAGGCCCTAGCTGTCGGGGTTGGAGATGAGGACTGGGTCTGTCACGACCCGCACCCTGATTAGGGGTACGAGTACGTAGTTACATCCAGCCTACGCCGCAGAATCGGCAATAGAATGCTGTATAGGTCGTCTATAAATACTACAACTAAAACAGTATAAAGGTACCTGTATAGTATATACACTCCGAATGGAGGTGATATAGCAAATACAGTCTCAATCATAAGATAAAACTAAGGTAAATAGCACGGAAAGGAAACATGATAGATGAAAATAGGAAATAAATTCAATATCTAACACAAGCCCAAAGATATACACAACATTACAGGGTCACAAAATATAATATAGACTACTACAGTCTAAAAGTACTAGCTGGATCGCAGTCCAGGCAAACCTAACTAAGCTATACTACTTTAGGTATGCAAAGTCTAGTGGCTCAACTAACAGGCCACAGTCCTGGCCTAAGTCTCCATCAGTCTCGACCCCATAGTAGGTCGAGCAGTCTGCCTCAGAAACATCTGTAATATATCAACGGTATCCTGTAAGGAAAATAAGCAAGTACAAACACTAACAGCAATTCCATATGAATTGACAAATTCTATAAAAGACAGTATAATAAAGTACAAGACAAAGATATGGGAAGACTTGGGAGCCATTCGAAAGCCGAGCTACAACCCGTAAACCAAACAAGGACCGGGATTGTAACCCTTCTCCCGAACAGAACTTAGCCTCCAATCAGAAGAACGAATGAAATACAAAACAAATCAACAGAAAATATGTAATAGGATGTGAGTACTGAATATGACGACAATATATAGGATGACTTGGGAACTATTCGGAAGCCGAGTTACAACCCTTAAACCAAACAAGGATCGGGATTATAACCCTTCTCCCGAACAGAACTTAGCCTCCTATGATAAATAAATATAAAATGTGACTTGAATTATTAGAGCGTTATGTGATCGGCTTGGGAAACATGATCAGACTTTCCATCTGACCGGCTATGAACAAGTGTACAACTGAGAAAGATAAGGCCGGCCACCATGCAAAGCTATGAACAAGTGAGGTCAGGCTTTATCCATCGTGAGCGAGGTTATAGCTATGCACCAGGACAAGTACAAGTGTGAAGAACAAGTAGGAATTTTGATCACACAACTAGTAATAACTCTCCATCCCCGAATAGTATAAAGGATCCAGACATGACACGTCATGACACGGGATTCCGTAAGAGGGTAGCAAGTCCCCTTAGGAATCTGTATCTATACAAGTACAGGGAATAAGACAGAAAATGTACCAATATACCAAGAAATCTAGGAACAACATCTCATGTCATGATCCAACATATACTAGTCTGTGAACTATCGTGTTTGGAAATCAGGTAAGACACTACAACTGAATCGGATATAGCAGGTATCAAGATAATAAAAACTATCAGTGAATGTACTCGCCTATTGTCCTGAGCTGATAAGGTGAACAGACGTTCAGAGTAATCATAGACCTAAAGATGAGATACCATGAGTCTAAACAGGGTTTAATAATGAAAGAAAAGCTAATCTAGTCATGATATACAAGTCTAAGTCAAAATTAGGTCAAATTAAGTCACACCAAGCTAAACTAGGTCATACCAGGTCATACTGAGCCAAACTAGGTCACACTAGGACAACCAAGGTCAAACAAGGTCACAGGAAGTCAATCCAAGTCCAACTAGGTCAATCTGGGTCAAGGGTTGACTTACAGTTGACTTTTGGTCAAAAGTCAACTCTGGTCAACACTGAGTCAACCTTGGGTCAATCCTAGGTCAAACTAGTCAAATTTTGACTAATATTTGACTTTTAATCAACTGGTCAACTCTGGTTTGGTTTCGGTCAATTCTAGTCAAGCGTTGACTTAAAGTCGACTTTCGGTCAAAAAGTCAACTCCTGGTCAATGGCAGTCAAGACTAGCCTAAGCTACCCTCATCTAGTCATTACCTACCAAGACAACCTATTTCTAACCCCATCTAGCAATTAGAAAGCCAATACCTTATATTATCCAATATCCTAACATTTACCCTTTACAAGGTATTCCCAATACCTTGCCCCATTACAAGAAAACCCCTCTAGATCTCAGGATACTAGCCTAGGCTTCTTAGGGTAGCTAGATACTATCCTATCTAGGGTTTACCAATCAAGAAATCTAGGGTTCTTGGACATCTAGTCCATCTTATGGTTATGTTGGTCATCTCAACATTACCTTAGTGTATCGTTATGATACACTATGCTATCTTGAGATACCACACTCTATACTCCACTAAACCTTCCTAGTTCACTCTCCCACACTCTTCTAGTGTCTAGGTTAGTCACACTAATTAGTCTACTAGGATACTAACTTATCTAAGCCACTATCCTAACTAACTACTCACACAAACTCAAAATAAACCATATGGGACTGAATGAATGAAATGGTATGAAATGAAATGGGGATGGACTGATTTCATGGACTGAAATATGGGTGTTATATGGGACTAATTTTTGGTGGGGTGAATGATTGTATGGATGATTGAAATGCATGAAAGGATGGATTATTAGTGTTGGCCCATTTGGTCATATGGTCAAACCTGATTTTAATAATTGAATAAACTCTGTCTGGATATACAAAGCTAGTCGGGACATCTCGGACTCTTGAACATGATCAAGAATGGCTATCTACTGAATTCAAGACCGAAGATCTGTTTGCCTACTCGAGTCTGTAATTCCTTATACAATGTATTTTTATTTTATTTGAGTCTAGGAATATGTTGTACACCGAGTCGTACTGGCAAATAGGCTTCCCTCAAATGAGTTCAAAATGTTTTTTTAAAAATGACCTCTCAAAAAGGTTTACAAAAAGGTTTTCAAAAAGGTTTTCAAAAATTACCAAAAAGCTTTTTCAAAACCCTAACTAAACCCTAACTTAACCCTGACAGAACTCGGACCGAGTTCGGCCAGAGTTCGGCCAGAGTTCGGTTAGTGGCCGTTGTGATTTTGAATCCTTGGAACTTGGTCCTCCTGCAGTTGCAGATTTGACCGAGATTTGCTCATAGAGTTCTGCCCGAATTCTGTCAGAAGTCTGCCTTTGAAAGTCCTATAAATAGAGAAGGATTTCGATCATTTCAACTCACTCATTCACTTTCAATCTTCTCTCTATCTAAAGCTTTCAGTCTTTCAAAGAGTTTTCTAGAGCTTTCAATTTCAGATCCCAAGCCAATTACAATCTTCTAGTCGATTTGCCAGTACGGTACGGTCTAGAAGTTTCTGAGAGAATGTAATCAGAAGGCTTGATTGAAGAATACCTCTTCACATTTGAAGTTGGACGAGTTCTTCGTATCAAAGCTCGCGTTGTAGAAGTTGCAAGGACTTCGTAAGAAAACTTGCAGTTTTTCCAATAGTGGATTCAACTGGTAGCAAGAGTTCTACCGACTGGATTAGTCCTCAACAGAGGGATACCAGTATATATCGCTGTCTTTGCGTTTGCTCTCTTAACTCTGTCTTTACTTTATTTCAATTGTGATTAATATTCTGTGATTGTGTTGCTAACATTTTTTAATTAGCATTATTCCGCTGCCAACTCTATTCACCCCCCTCTAGAGTATTACGCTTTACTATTTCGTTCCTACAATTGGTATCAGAGCGGGTGTTACAGGTAAAGCAAAGGTAACAGTGCAATTATTTATTCATTTTAATTAACTGTTATATAGATCACAGCACAACACATAGCAACTGTGAAATTCACAAGTGAAGGCTAGAACACAAACAGACCCCCACTGTTTGATGGTACGAATTATACCTATTGGAAAACATGGATGAGTTTCTTCTTGAAATCACTTGACTTTGATTTATGGTCCATTGTTCTTGATGGCTATCAAAAGCCACCTCGTATAAATGTTGATGGAGTTTTAGTTGAAAAACCCAACAGCAGATATATAGAGGAAGAAAAGAAAAGGGCCAGTCTTGATGCACGTGCCATTAATGCTCTCTTTTGTGCTTTAGACAGAACTGAATTTAACAGGGTGTCTATCTGCACAACGGCTAATGAAGTGTGAAAACTACTTGAAGTCACACATGAAGGCACGACTCAAGTCAAAGAATCTAAAGTCGGCAGACTTACTCAAGAGTACGAGGCGTTCAAGATGAAGCCCAACAAAACAGTTACACAAATGTTCGAAAGATTTTTGGATATTGTAAATCCTTTGTCCTCCTTAGGCAAAGATTACAGTAACCATGAAAAGATTCGCAAACTCCTGCGAGCACTTACCAAGAACTGGATTCCGAAGGATACTGCAATCAATGAAGGGAACGACCTCACATCTATGTCCCTCGAAGTACTCATGGGTAAGCTACTCACTCATGAACTGGAGCTACAAGATTTTGAAGAGCCTGCACCAAAGGAGAAGACGATCGCTCCCAAGGCTCAGCACAGAAAAGCTGCTGAAGGTGACTCAGACAGCAGTAGATCTGACGCTAAAGATCAAGTACTCCTGGCAAGGAAGTTCAAAAGATTCATGAGACATGAGAAGAGAGTCAAAGAGAACAATAGCAACAACTGGTATCAAGAAGATGCTGTTTGCTATGGCTACAAGAAGAAGGGACACATGAAGAAGGATTATCCCACAAACTCATTATCAAGCAAGAAGAGCAACAGGTATGAAAAAGGGAACCTGAAGAAATCAACATCTAGGAGATATGCCAATATTAGCATATGGCATGAAAGTGAAGCCAGCGACTTAGAAGACGAACAATCAAAAGACGCTGCAAACGTATGCTTTATGGCATCCGATCAGGTACCTACTGAACCTATAGTTGATACTTATGATGACTCCACCTTTGAGCAATTAGGAGATGGCTTCAGTGACCTGATGACTGATTACAGGAAACTGCGTAGCAATTATCAGACCGCTAAGAAGGTACTCAAAGAGTATAAAGGTGAAATAGGTAGACTTACCGACCTACTAGCTGAGGTTAGAAATAATGTTAGTGAGTCTGGTGAGCTTTCTTCTATAAAGCTCTTATTACACGAGACTACCAAGTCATCTGAAGAGAAAGACAAAGTTATTGACCAACTCAAGGAAGAACTTTCTATAGAGAAGAAAAGTCTTCAAAGTGCACAAATCAGAATGGAAATACTCACTTCTGATTATACTAAGTTGTATGACACTTCCAAAAGATTGGAAATTAGGTTAGGAAAACAGCCTGAGCCTGCTGCTTCCTATCCTAACACGTGTTACTTACCGAAAAATCGGAACATTCCCAAGCCAAACACTGTCAGACCTAACCCTATCAAACCTTTACCCCAAAAGGTTAAGCCCAAACAGGATTATAGGCATGCTTTCTTCTATACTAGAAAAACTAAACCTACCAACCATGCACACCACTCAGCTTTCAACACTCGACATGCAAAATGTCATTATTGTGGCCTTATTGGTCATATTTCATCTGCATGTAGAATCAGAAAGCTTGTTGATTTAAATGTTTATGCTTGGATACCTAAAGCTAACAATTCAGGACCCTACAAGAAATGGGTACCAAAAGTTTCATCTGCAAACTGTTTTGTAGGTGGAACACCCTTCACATGCTAGAAGCAAATGGATCCTCGACAGCAGTTGCTCACGGCATATGACCGGTGACGCTACCCTATTTGCAACACTATCGAAGAAGAAGAAGGAAGGCTATGTCTCCTTCGGTAATAACTTGAAAAGGTATATTATTGGTATCGGTGATGTTGGTAAGTCTCCCTATCATGTTATTAAAGATGTCTGTCTGGTTACCGAGTTGAAACATAATCTACTCAGCGTAAGTCATCTAGCTGATCATGGTTATGGCATCAACTTTGGCAAAGACAAATGTACTATAGTTGATAGCTCAACTGGTAGTACTATCTTTGAAGGTATCAGCGAAGACAATATATATGTTTTCTATTTGTTGGAAGAAACTAACATTTCAGGCAGATGCTTAATGGCTAAAAGTGATGAGAGTTATCTGTGGCATATGAGACTCGGTCACGCAAATATGGACACAATATCAAGATTATCCACAAAGAAGCTAGTACGCGGTTTACTGGATATTACATTCAAGAAGGATTCGGTATGCAGCCAATGTGAAAAGAACAAAGCTACCATATCCATATTTAAGTCAGTAAACGCAGTATGTACTACTAGACCTCTACAATTGCTTCATATGGACTTATTTGGTCCTAGCAGAGTTGCTAGCCTCGGAGGTAAACTTTATGCTTTTGTAATTGTAGATGATTTCTCTAGATACACGTGGGTATACTTCTTGACACGCAAGAATGATGCATTATCCGAATTTGTCGCCTTTTACAAGAAAGTACAGAATGAAAAAGGTTACATGATCACTCGTATTAGAAGCGATCATGGTGGCAAATTCGAGAATACTGATTTTGAGCAATTTTGTGACACACACAGTTTTGTACACAAGTTCTCCTGCCCTAGGACTCCACACAAAAATGGAGTTGTGGAACGTAAGAACAGAACTCTAACCGAAATAGCCAGAGTGATGTTAAATCAGTTTAGTCTACCCAAATATTTCTGGGCTGAAGCTGTCAATACAGCTTGCTTTGTACTCAATAGAGTTCTAATTCGACCCAAATCGAAGAAGACTCCATTTGAGTTATGGTTTGATAGAATTCCATCTGTTTCATACTTTAGAATATTTGGCTATAAATGTTTTATTCTTAATTCAAAAGACAATTTGGGAAAATTTGATGAAAAGGCCGATGAAGGTATATTTTTAGGTTATGCGGCCAAGAGCAAAGGATACAGAGTCTTCAACAAAAGAACCATGATCATCGAAGAGTCAATCAACGTCACCTTTGATGAACTAAATCAGATGACGATCGATGACAATGATGAAGATCCAACTGTACCAAGCTCTACATCAGCTGATCCTCAACCAAGCTCTGCACTAGCTGAACCTCCTAGAGAAGATCCAGGAACCAGCTATCTTCATAATTTACCGAAAAGGTTGAAATTTACAGCTGATCATCCAAAAGATTTGGTAATTGGTGATATTACCAAAGGAGTAAGTACTCGTACATCCAGTAGAGATATTGTTTCTACTGTTGCATTTATTTCACAGCTAGAAACCAAAACTATTGATGAAGCATGTAGTGATAGTTTTTGGATAGATGCTATGCAAGAGAAATTAAACCAATTTGAACGGAATCAAGTTTGGGAACTTGTTCCCAGGCCTATTGATCATCCGGTCATTGGCACCCGTTAGGTATTCCGAAATAAACTAAATAAGAATGGTTTAGTGACTCGTAATAAGGCTCGACTCATAGCTCAAGGATACAATCAAGAAGAAGGTATCGACTACGATGAGACTTATGCCCCAGTTACGAGATTAGAATCCATTCGTATGTTATGTGCATTTGCATGTTTTCATGATTTCAAACTATTTCAAATAGATGTCAAGAGTGCTTTTTTAAATGGTTTTATAAAAGAAGAAGTTTTTGTAGCACAACCTCCAGGTTTCACGGATTTCAAAAACCCTGATCATATTTTCAAGTTGAAGAAAGCCTTATACGGTTTAAAACAAGCCCCTCGTGCTTGGTATGATCGTCTAAGCTCTTTTCTACTTGACAACAGTTTTTCAAAAGGCAAGGTTGACACTACACTGTTTATTAAGTCTTTTAATGGCAAACTTCTTTTAATTCAAATCTATGTAGATGATATTATATTTGGATCTACTGATGAATCTCTGTGTCAAGAATTTTCTAAGTGTATGCAGAATGAGTTTGAGATGAGCATGATGGGAGAGCTGAAATTCTTTCTCGGATTGCAAATCAAACAAACTGATAATGGGACATTTATAAATCAAGCCAAGTACACAAAAGACCTGCTTAAGAAGTTTGATCTGGACAATGTCAAACCTATTGGCACTCCAATGGCAACTTTAACAAAGCTTGATTCAGATGAACAAGGCAAGCCAGTCGACACACGTAAGTATCGAGGTATGATTGGTAGTTTACTTTATTTAACTGCTAGTCGTCCAGATATAATGTTTAGTGTTTGCCTGTGTGCACATTTTCAAGCTAACCCAAAGGAATCACATCTGTCTGCAGTTAAGCGTATCTTTAGATATCTTAAGGGCACTTCTTCTGTTGGTTTGTGGTATCCCAAATCTAAGTCCTTTGACCTTATTGGTTATTCGGATGCAGATTTTGCTGGATGCAAGGTTGATAGAAAAAGTACCAGTGGCACATGTTATTTCTTAGGCAAGGCTTTAGTCTCATGGTTTAGTAAAAAGCAAAATTCTGTAGCCCTATCAACAACAGAGGCTGAGTACATCGTCGCAGGACGTTGTTGTGCTCAGATTTTATGGATGAAACAAACCGTAGAAGACTATGATTTATTTTACACACATATTCCTATTTTCTGTGATAACATGAGCACTATTAATTTGACTAAGAATCCAGTATGTCACTCTCGTACTAAACATATCGAGATTCGACATCACTTTCTTAGAGATCATCATCAAAATGGAGATATAAACCTTGTGTACATAGATACTGAAAATCAACTAGCTGACATCTTCACTAAACCTCTAGCGGAAGATCGTTTCAATTATTTACGTCAAGAATTAGGAATTTTAGACGTCAATAATGTTAATTAATTTTGTTTTATGATTATATATCATTACGCAAAAACTGTGTTAGAGACAAGCCAATAAAGAGTCTTTCTGTCACCACAACTACGGTTGAAGCGAAGCGGTACTTAAGAGTTCCCCGGTGAACCTCCGCCAGCTGGGACAGTACTCCTACAGCTAATCTGAAACAGTCGCTGTGTAACGACATTTAATCTATAAAATAATATTAATTATGTTAATTGAAGTTGAAATGACTAATCTTTGAATTAAATATTTGAAATGAGACAATGAAAAAGAATGGCAAAAATCAACTTTAAAAGAACCCTAGGCGAATTCGGCCAGAGCTCTGACCGAATTCGGCCCGAGTTCGGTTGAGGGTGTCTGGTTATATATGCAGAACCCGAGCAGCCCTTCTTCTTCATTGCTTCCAAACTATTCACAGCAGCAGCATCAGCCGCGAAGGACCCCCAAACCCTAGCTTTTCACCATCCTCTTTCTTCCAATCCAAGTGGTGAAATCCATCCAAAATTTGGATTCGTGCGGAGTTCACCATTCTCTTCAACATACTTTGATTTCGGGAGGTATAACCCCATCTTTCTCCACTTTTCAATTAGTGCATTTTTATTTCAATTTGCACAAATGGCACCCAAATTCAATCCATCAAAGAGGAAGAAGACGAACCCTAGTGAGGAAGGGTCACCTTCGCATCCGCATACGGATTCCCTCTTCTCGCCGGTCCAAACGAGCGACGGTACGTTCGACGGGTTTTTCTTTCAAACCCTAGACCAAGCCCTACTGTGGTATGGAGACTTCTCCATGAGATCCATATGCACAGGCGTTCCAGTCAAATGGACTGTATTTCCTGATCATCGTCATTTATTTGAGGCATTAGGGTTACATCTTTTTGTTAAAATCTGCTTTCCTATAGCAACTAATGCCATTAGATTATTTTATTGCAATCTCATATTAAACACTTTTGATGTGAGCACTCGTGTTAGAGGCATTGATATCAATTTTAATGATGACCTCTTAGTGGCGATCCTTGGTATCCCTAACGAAGGTGAACCGCTAGTTGACATCACTGATTTTAATTTTCCTGAAGGCACGACACTCGCAAGTTTCAAAGCGGAACTCTGTGCACCTGATAGAGTACACTCTAGAAAGTTCAAGGCTAACAACCTGAACTTGTTTAACTATGAATTGCATCACATCATCTATTCCACTATCCTTCCATAATCCACTTCAAAAGATGATGTGACTTCTCTTGAGCTGTCCGCCATGTACCACATTCTTAAGGGGATTCCATTTTCTGCCCCTAAGACTATGATTCAGATGATGGGTCATTGTTGTGCAAGAGATAGAAATCTCTCTTACGCGATGATTCTCCCACGCATCTTTCAGCACTTCGATATCGATCTGTCGACTTGTACTCAGGACCCTGAGCCCAAGTTTCTTCAGTTATCTCGTCGTAGCATGACTGCTTCAGCTCCACCTCCTGCTCCTCCTACTGCACCTCCTCCACCACCTCATCAGTATGCCATGACATTTGAGGGCATACATCAGTATTTATCTGCTTTGCACGTCTCGATGACGGACATGGCTCGCGAGCGTGAGTTCTGCGACGTCACCCGCTATTAGGCGCTTGCAAACTCCTTAGCTGATCTTCGTTTCGCCCAGATTGGTCATTCAGCCGATTCCATCCGTAGAGATCCAGCTTTCTTCGGTTACCGTTGTGAGGATGAGGCTGTTCATGCCTACTTCCAGCCCGGTAACACCTATGATTGGTACCGTCCTGACCATGCTCTACATCGTGATTATGTTGGTGAGTTCTATGCTGGCGCCCCTCCACATCCTTCTGGCGCTGGTACCTCTGGAGCTGGTACTTCAGGACATGCTGGTCGAGCTGCTGATGATGATGATGAGGATGATGATGAGGAGATGTGACTATGTGATTTTGAGTGATATTTTATTGTGCACTTGGAAATGCTCCGACATTCTAAGTTATTATCAGTACTTTTATTAGCACTTTTTAGTATGATTCAGTACTCTTTTATTTTCATGGACATGTTGATTATGCCTTAGTTTATGGAATTCAGTTTATTTCAGCACTTTGTTTCATTTCCAGTTTATGCTAGCACTATTTCTTATATTGCTTAATTCTTATAACTGCATGTGAAATTACATACCTGAGATGATTTTATTTTTTTTACAATACATGCCTGCGATATTTCTCTAGTCTTATTTTTTTATAAGTTTTCTCACTATTTGTTACTTATGCATTTGATTGCGGGGGAGCTTTATCTTTTGCAATTATTTTGCTAAGTGACAAAGGGGGAGAAAATTAAAGATCTAACATTTTTTTGAGATAATACAGGATTTGAACAATTCTACTTCTTTTTGATATTTTGAACAAGCTTAATGTTATATCATTCATAGTTTGTCAATTATCAAAATGGGGGAGATTGTTGGCTCATTTGGTCATATGGTCAAACCTGATTTTAATAATTGAATAAACTCTGTCTGGATATACAAAGCTAGTCGGGACATCTCGGACTCTTGAACATGATCAAGAATGGCTATCTACTGAATTCAAGACCGAAGATCTGTTTGCCTACTCGAGTCTGTAATTCCTTATGCAATGTATTTTTATTTTATTTGAGTCTAGGAATATATTGTACACCGAGTCGTACTGGCAAATAGGCTTCCCTCAAATGAGTTCAAAATGTTTTTTTAAAAATGACCTCTCAAAAAGGTTTACAAAAAGGTTTTCAAAAAGGTTTTCAAAATTACCAAAAAGCTTTTTCAAAACCCTAACTAAACCCTGACTTAACCCTGACAGAACTCGGACCGAGTTCGGCCAGAGTTCGGCCAGAGTTCGGTTAGTGGCCGTTGTGATTTTGAATCCTTGGAACTTGGTCCTCCTACAATTGCGGATTTGACCAAGATTTGCTCATAGAGTTCTGCCTGAATTCTGCCCGAATTCTGTCAGAAGTCTGCCTTTGAAAGTCCTATAAATAGAGAAGGATTTCGATCATTTCAACTCACTCATTCACTTTCAATCTTCTCTCTATCTAAAGCTTTCAGTCTTTCAAAGAGTTTTCTAGAGCTTTCAATTTCAGATCCCAAGCCAATTATAATCCTCTAGTCGATTTGCCAGTACGGTACGGTCTAGAAGTTTTTGAGAGATTGTAATCAGAAGGCTTGATTGAAGAATACCTCTTCACATTTGAAGTTGGACGAGTTCTTCGTAACAAAGCTCGCGTTGTAGAAGTTGCAAGGACTTCGTAAGAAAACTTGCGGTTTTTCCAATAGTGGATTCAACTGATAGCAAGAGTTCTATCGACTGGATTAGTCCTCAACAGAGGGATACCAGTATACATCGCTGTCTTTGCGTTTGCTCTCTTAACTCTGTCTTTACTTTATTTCAATTGTGATTAATATTCTGTGATTGTGCTGCTAACATTTTTTAATTAGCATTATTTCGCTGCCAACTCTATTCACCCCCCTCTAGAGTATTACGCTTTACTATTTCGTTTCTACAATTAGGTGAATGAAATAAATAAAAGGGTCAATGAATGATATATGAGGTGAATGAATTGAATGAGAAAAATGATATTGGGATTTATAAATTGGATGCATGCGTGAATGGTTGAATGAATGGAGCAACGGGTGGGCTAAAAAAATGGAATGAAGAGGCTGGATATGGAAGAATGAATGGAAGAAGGGGGTGAATGCATGACTCGATTGAAATAAAATGAATGGATGGAAAATAGAGAATGAATGAATGGGTAAATGGTGGGTGAATGAGTGTAGAATGGGGGATGAATGGGACTGATTTATTGGTGAAACGATGGGCTGTTTTGTGGGGATTGAAATGTGGATCAATGTTGGATTGATGGACTGATATTTGGAGTAAATGAAATGGTGAACATGGACTGAATTTATATGGAATGGGTATATAGAAATGAAATATTGAATGAATGGAAGGGTGAATGAATGTATTTTGAGTGAACGAATACGGGAAAAATAAAAGGAAGAATGAATGGGTAAAGCATGGCTGCCTATGGGGCTGTCCCCTCCCCATCTAGCTGCTATAAAATACAGCATTGCACAATCCTGCTACTAGGGGCATGATCCCCCCCTTTACTGCTACATAAGTAGCAGTCCTCACTGCTACAGTGCCCGAAATCAGTCCCCTGTGGGGACTGATACTGCTGTCCCTACTACTGCTGATTTCAGCAGTGCCACCCCCCATAAATCCTTCATTCCTCACTCTCTCTATCACTCTATATTACTCTCTCTACCTCACTTAATCACTAATCCTTCTCTTAACATTCTCTACTCCACACCCTCTATATCTCATTCTCACTCTCCACTCTCTCAATCACACTCAATCTCGAATCCCCTCTAACATTCCCTACTCCACACTCCCTATATCATATTCTCAATCCCTCTCTCATACTCGAAATTCCCACACACAATATATATACCTACAAGACACAATATATATATATATATATATATTATATATATATATATATATATATATATATATATATTATATATATATATATATATATATATATATATATATATATATATATATATATATATATAATATGATACATGTAGATACCATATGATACATTAAGAACAAATCTCTAACAATATAAATCTGAGATTAAATATAAATTAAGTCATTCACACAAATATCACAAACACTATGTGTCCAAAATTGGGGGTTTCCCACATGGACACAAAGCATAACACAAAGGACACTCCTATGACCTCCAAATGGACACAAAACCGACACAAATGGAGATACAACCATGGGGGTCATTCCTATGGGTTCAAAATAAACCTATATGCATATAGGAATGAAATAGAGAAGAGATTATACCTCCCGGTTGATCGAATCTAGGAAAACTCCTTCCGATACGATACCGACACGTAGAGACCTCCAAATGGACACGAACGAGTTCCGAAACTCCCAAAGTATAGCTAGCTCCCCCTCTTGATGAAAATAGAGAAGAAAAGAAAGGGATTGATAGGTGAATGGATTGATTTGATGTGGAAAGGAATGGAGACTTCTCTCTAATTTTTGGAAAAGAACATGAGAGAGAAAATAGAGTGGATAAAACAAATGAGGCTCAACCCTATCCTTCTAGCTATGGTCGGCCATGGGAAGCCTAGGTGTCCCCTATTAGCAATGTCCAAAAAGCCCATACTTGTCTTATTAATTAATATTAGGAATAGGTTTAAGGTTGAGGCTAAATTAGTCATATTTTAAGTCTCTAATCAAACTAAACCTATCCATGAATAATTAGTCTAACATACTAACTAAAAATAATGTCATGTGGGCCATGCCCAACTAATGAGTGGGTCCCACTAGAGTCAAAACTACATGGGGTCTCCGTTACAAGTCGATTTGAGTTGAAATTCGAACCCGACTCAAATAACCCCAAAACAATATCATAAATAATAAAATAAATTTCAAAAATATTCAAAATAAAAAATGACCAAAATACCCATGTTCTTGAAAACTGGGGGTGAAAAATCTATCCACCTTAAAAAAAATTTGTCCTCGAAATTAAAACAAAGCAATCACAAGAAAATCATGCAGTTCGATAATCATATGCGTCTGTCCAAAATCATGATACTCAGAATCTCCGTCATGCTAGTGAGCAAGGTTACGATAATCACAGAGTCCTTGACTAAGGTACATACCTCTAAAATTATGGTATTTAAAATTTTCGTATTGTCCCATGCTTGGCAGCGAAAACCTTAAATTCCTACACCCGAAAAATACGACCATAATCCTATATGTCCTCACTATGCCTGCTAGCATGACCCTAGAGGATTCTAAAATCTCATAATCGAGGCAACCTAGCCCATACGACTTATCTCAGAAGAAAATCACATCACAAGAACAAAAATTTTATCAAACGATCAAGGAACAGATGGAATCGAATTTCAAGACAAATATAAGGAGGAAAATGCGGAAAATGAGATCGAACGATTGGAACCTGCAATCTGCCCTACTACTGCCTGAGTGCCCTCAACTGTCATGATGAAAATATGCCCATGTTGGCCTCCTCTAGCCTGCTGTAATCTGTCCTGGCCTGCCTGTCTGGCTGCACGGGCAGCACAGTTCTTCATCTGGTGATCTGGAGCTCTACAGAATAAACAAATTCCCAGCCTCATCCTATAAATCTTTCGGGTATGCCCTATCTTTCTGCAGAAAGTACACTGGACGGCCTGCCACTTGCCCTGACCCTGCTGCTGGTTGACACATACTGGTGCCTGCTGAAGCTGTAACTGAGGCTGCTGCTGAATCTGCCTCCTGGAAGTGAGGGCGCTTCGTCGTTCCCACACTGGAACTCGCTCCAAGAACGTCGCTTCCCCTCTTCGGCTTGAGGTCGAAGTCCTCCTCTGCTATCTGTGTCTCCATCAGTATCAGCTTGAAGGTCGTATCGCGTCGCCCGGAAGTACAAGTATGAACCGCATAAATAAGGCCCTTACGGAACTTGCAGGCCTTATACCCCTCATCCTGGATCAGATCTGGTACAAACCTACTCAGACGGAAGAACTCCACTGCATACTCATCCACCGATGAGTTCCCCTGCTCCAATCCGACGAAATGGGCCTCCAGAGCTGTCAGAGCCACATCGGGGTAGAACTTCTCCTTAAAGAGACGCCTGAAGTTCTCCCATGTCAAACCTCTCACTGACGTACGAGGATCCATGCGAAACCACGTCAAGGAGATGTCGAAGAACTGACTTGCCGCAGATGTGACCCATAGTCCCCTCGGAACCTCTACTAACTCCAGGCTCCTCTGGACGTCCTCCAACCAGTCATCTGTATACATGATACCCTCGGTACCCTTGAAGTCCCTCGGGTTTATCTTCCTGAAATCTAGACAAGTGTCAGGCCTTCCCTGACTCTACTGCTGAACTGGGGTGCCCTGCCGTCGTCAGCTGGTGGGAGTTCTTCATGCTCTGTCGTAGCACCTCTGTCTGGCGGTAGGATGCGTCAGCCTGATGCTGCTGTGCCTCTGTCTGGGCCCTCTTTGGCTGTATCATCTGATGTAGAAGGGCCATCACCTGTTGTGCATCAGTCGGTAGCGGAGGCGGCGGTGGAAGAGTCTTACGAATGACTATGGACGGACCCGCTACTGGAGGTGGAAGACCTCCTGGAACTGCCGCTGCTACATCCGCCTGAAGGGCAGGAACTGAGACTGCTACTCTCCCGACTGCTACTCCCGTAGCCGGAGGTGGAGGTCCTACTGGATCGGACCTCTCCGAAACTGCACTTGGCCCTGCTGCCTGAGAACGAGTCACTGTCATCCTGCAGACGAATTGAACCCAAGAGATCAATATGGCACAAGATAAGATATTATCAAAGGAGGACAATTGAATTCAAATGCAAGAAGAGTTGTCATGGTAATCAAAAGATCAAATTTTTTTATAAAATGTGATTGAGTAACTCCTATCATATCCTAAATCCTATGTCCTAATCGCAGGCTCGTAATTAGTACTCTAAGTAGAGCACCATTACGAGATCGCACTATTTGTGACACAGACCTGCGTGGGCTACCATAAAAACGTGTCACGACCCGTACCCTGATTAGGGGCACGAGTACGTGGTTACGTCCAGCCTACGCCACAGAATCGGCAATAGAATGCTGTATAGGTCATCCATAAATACTACAACTAAAACAGTATAAAGGTACATGTACAGTATATACACTCCGAATGGAGGTGACATAGCAAATACAGTCTCAATCACAAGATAAAACTAAGGTAGATAGCACGGAAAGAAAATATGATAGATGAAAATAGGAAATAAGTTCAATATCCAACACAAGCCCAAAGATATACACAACATCACAGGGAAACAAAATATAATATAGACTACTACAGTCTGAAAGTATTAGCTGGATCGCAGTCCAGGCAAACCTAACTAAGCTATACTACTCTGGGTATGCAAAGTCTAGTGGCTCAACTAACAGGCCACAGTCCTGGCCTAAGTCTCCATCTGTCTCGACCCCATAGTAGGTCGAGCAGTTTGCCTCAAAAATACTGTAATATATCAACAGTATCCTGTAAGAAAAATAAGCAAGTAGAAACACTAATAGCAGTTCCATATGAATTGACAAATTCTATAAGAGACAGTATAATGAAATACAAGACAAGATATGGGAAGACTTGGAAGCCATTCGAAAGCCGAGCTACAACCCGTAAACCATACAAGGACCGAGGTTGTAACCCTTCTCCCGAACAGAACCTAGCCTCTAATCAGGGTATAGCATAAGAGCATGTAGAACATGTGAAATACAAGACAAATCAACAGGAAATATGTAATAGGATGTGAGTACTGAATAGGACGACAATATATAGGATGACTTGGGAACTATTCGGAAGCCGAGTTACAACCCTTAAACCAAATAAGGACCGGGGTTGTAACCCTTCTCCCGAACAAAACATAGCCTCCTATGATAAATGTAAACCCCTGACATGAATTTATATTTTTTAGTAAATTTAATTTTTATTTTATTATTGATTTGGACCCAAGGTAGAAACTTTTGAATTTGTTGATATTTCTAAATAAATGTCAAATAGGTTTATTGTAAGAAGAGAGGGGGTGTAAATTCATTTTGTTGGAGGACTATAATGAAAACTTTTGAATTTAAATCCCCCACGGCCAGGAGAGCGGATAGAACCAATAGGAATTGAATTTCCCTCTTCTTATCCTTCAGTGATTCAAATACAAGTTTGATTCAAACTCATAGTCTATTCTATCACTTTTCCTTGTATAAAGGATTCAAGGGTCGGCTATTTGCTCAAACCCTAGCCATTTACTTCACCTCCCTCATGAGGAAAAACCTAGGAAGGAACAGAACGGACTCCAATTCGAACGAGAGGCCATCCAAATCTGTCATCTATATCAAGAGGCAATCCCCAACCATCTGGATACTTGTAAATTTCTGTCATTAGCAAGTTGGGTTTGGATTGATTTGTGTTTGATAAAATTCCTAGAAGAACCCATGTTAGAAGATTGTATATAATGAGGAATGGTTTCTACAAGCTTTCGTGTCCCTGTCCAGATGATGTTACATATGATTATTTGTATATG
>JANAVB010033631.1:0-140000 GCA_029216955.1 Iris pallida
CAAATTGTTGGGCCGGGCCGAGCCATGTCCAGCCTACGCTTAAGATAAAGTGCAGTAAGCTGTTCTAGAGATAACAAGACAAGACTAAATGTGCCAACAGTTCTACAAGTGAAGAAGAATCATAAATGCTCCAAACACAAAAGTCGTCGTATATAGTAAAATGTCCAAGTACAAGTGAACTGTAAAGTAAAACTGGATACATGTCCAGTTACAAAATGATATAGTCTAATACATGACTACACTAAGTATCCCAAGCAGCTAAGCAAACTAGACGAGTCTCTCCGCAGGAACATCCTCGTATGGCAAAACCGGGTCCTCGGCAGTGACTCCATAATACGAATCACAGAGCAACTCCTCCTCAGTAAGTATACCTACAACGTTATCCTGTCAGGACGGAAGCAAGTACTAAATTTGGCAAACTAGCATATGAAACATGGAAATGAACATGAGAGGAATAACTGGAAAGCATGGCATCACACAGTCTATCATGGCAAGGACACATATGTCATAGAGACAGATGTATATGTAATGTTTAAAACTGTAGTAGGTACGTGATCGGTCAATAGGTGTACAATGTACTGAAGCACAATGTAAATAAAATGTACATACGTACAAGTGTAAAGGCGATATATGTACACACGTACAAATACAGCTTGGAGAGTAAGGCCTACGGCGCAGTATCATATAAAATGTAACTTTGCTCGGTACTGAAGAGGGGGTATGATCACGTACTCTACTATCAGTTTTCCCATAACCCATATTCTAATCATGTGAGAGATACATTAAGACTGTTCTAAGCATGGTAGTAACTGAAAGTACAACATGTAGAGATCTAACTTGCTACCCCAAGGATCAGCATGTAACATGGTGGGGTTTGCAGTTCATTCATGTGACAATATGTAAAGTTCGTAGAAAGTACTTGCCTCTAGCAAAGCAAAACAAAACAAGCTACAATAATAATGCTATGGATGTCTGGTAGCTCGTCACTGTAGAAGTAAATACAATAACTTAGTTTTACACTAAGCTAAAACACTAGGACACTAATTGGTGAAACACGACTTGTGACTGGACACCTAGCCAAAATGATGACTTGGCATAAGAGACCAATGTGGGGTGACACACTATGTTAACTAACTTTCTAGGGTCTTTACACTAGTGAGGGATGGGGTTCAACACGACTAAAACTCCAATAACACAAAAAGCTACAAGTCGTAATTAATCAATAAATAAATCAAAAGATTATTGTGTTCTAACAATTTTAGAGATAGGCAAAAAGTCTAGTTTTTCTTAAAGTAAAGTACTAAAGTAATCCTTGTTAATCATAGAAATTTATTATAATTTTCTGGAATTTATTAACCAGTACAAATATTTTATAAACATCAGTTTTCCTAAGTATACAGAAAATGAGTTTTGGTTTCATATGCCAACCTAGTGGCAAAACAGTAAATTAAATACTACAAAAATTATACTAAATTAGCTAACTTAACAAAGTATCTAAAAACTATTTTTCCATAATTTTAGCAATACTTTAAGTATTTTTAGAAAATCAAAAACAGCAATGCACACACTAATTAATTATCTGCGTATTTTTGTCCATGTATATAATTTGAACCAAAGTTCAAATACAGGACCCAAGGCCATGAATCAAGTCCAATATGACTTGTACAGGTCTTGAATGTGTGAAAACATATTTGGGCCCAAATACCCATGCTAGGCTTGGACACCAAATTGTTGCAGTAATTTAAATATACAAAAATACTAAGTGGTAGAAAAGCAAAGTAAATATTAATATTTTATTTATGTGAAAAACTTACAAAATAGTCATAAAAATATGACAAGTAATATTTATATATTTAAAATATACATATGCAAATATTACATAATTTACTTAGGCTAAATAATTTTGCATATATACATATATATATATATAACATATATGTATATTATAGAAAATACATATATATACATAAAGAATTAAATATATAATATATACATATAAATATAACATAATATATGTATATATATGTATAAAACAATAATTATAATATATAATAGTTTATTTATACATAAAGAAATATATATATACATATATACACAAATACCTAAATATGTATATATATATACTTATATAACAGTATATATATAAAAATACTTAATTACATATATACATATATATCTAAATACATATATATATATATAAAATAAAACAAAACAAAAACAAAAGAAAATAAAAAGAAAAACAAAAGAAAACAGACAGAGGGCTCGAACTCGGCCCTCTGTACTGTAGGGTGATACTTAGAGCCCCACCAGCTGGCCAGTGGACCTGAGCGGGCTTGCTGTCAGGGTGGGGCTTGGGTTTAATTTAAGGAGTTCGATTAATAATGGGTTTTTAACCCGCTAAAGAAACAAACCCGACCCATTAAGTTATACCGTGTCCTGACAGTTAGGGACACGGCTAAGGAACATGACACAGTGTCTTGTGTCCAAACTCAGCACGACACGCACGAAATGATTCGGCCGTGTCCAAACTTACCAAAAGACTTGCCCGTGTCCTGGCGAGTTACCCACGTGAGTTCGAGACACAAATAGGACACAGAAATAGTACTGACACGTACGTGTCCGAAATGGGGCTGCTGTTGGGGTGGCGACTGGGCGGAGGAGCGGTCGTGGTCAGGGCGGTCGGGTGGCGCTGGGGTCGGCTCGTCGCGGCGCGTCGGATGATGGCGGTTGGGGGCGGTGGATGTCGACGGTGGGGCTAGACGGGGACTCGCCGGAGTTAGGTTTAGGGTTTGGAGTTTGGGACTGTCGGCGAGGCTGACGGGGGTGGCTGGAGAGGATTTAGGGTTTGGGTTTGGTCTGGGGAAAGAGAGGGGCTTAAATAGGGGGTCGAGGCGGTCGGAGGCTGTCGCGCTGGCCGGAAATGGCGGGGCAGCCCGGTCGGCGGTCGTCGTCGTCGGGCAGGGAGTGGGTAGGAATTTTACACTAGGGTCCCTAGGGTTTAGGTTATTTCATAATGGTCCCCACAGGTAAACATTGCAAATAAAATTTGCAAATCCCCTCCCGCAGCTATTATATGCAAATAAAATTTGCATGAACAAATAGGAATTTGCAAACTGATATCTAAATAATTTAATAAATTACAAAATGCATTAAAAACATTTTAGAAAATTGCAAATTGATATTTTAATATATAAAACTCATTTAAAAATCATTTAAAAATTCTAGAAAAATTCCTAAAAATCTAAATAATTATTTTAAGGCCATAAATGACATTTAAAATTAATTAACACTAATTTAACTAAAATTTGAAAAACAGGGATTACAGAATGGGACTCGAATGGTTTGACCGATGGAAGGGGTCGGTAGCTCGATATTCGGAAGATCAGGATCCTCTATCTAGGGAGTGAGATGCGCCTCGCAGTCCGGACGTAGCACCTCTGCGTATGATAGAGCCTTGGGGAAGTTTGCCACACTGGCCGGGAGGGGATATAGATGCATAGCTGTCGCTCGCGGGCGCATGCGTCCCCGGGGGCCCTCCGCTGTGGACGCCTGCGACAAGATGGGATGGCGCATGGCATGCCACGGTGGGCGCCATTGAAGGCGCAAGGCAGCCTGCGGGTGGAGGGCACATAAGGCCGAACGGGAGGGCGCATGGCCTACGGAGCATTCGCATGAAGCGAAGGGCGCCAACGACGGCGCATGGTTGCCCAAGGAGGCAGGCGCATAGCTGCCAATGGCTTCGGCAGGGAGTGCGCATAACCTCCCTTGGGAGGGGCTGTGGGCGCATATCGAGTCACTGATAAGGGGTGGGCGCATAGTCGCCAACACCCCTTGTGGCACGTGAGCTCTCCCCCTTCTCCACGTGGGAGGGAAAGAAATTTGAATTCCATGGGCGAGAGAATCCGGCTTCGGATCCGGAGGAAGAGGGAGCGCCTTTCGTCTGGCTAGGCGGTCGGGACAGGGGGACGGTGAGAGGGTCCAGCGGAGAGTGCGGCCAGCGTAGAGGGGGCCTCGCTCGGTGGGAATGGTGCCCGGGGACGCTCGGCGAGCGTTGGGGCCTTGCCCGAAGGCCAATGGAGGGGAGGCGCGACGGCCGGGCTGGGGGCTGGGGTGGAGGGTAGCCAATGGAGCTTGGGGGCCACCCCGACCGGAGCAAGGCCGACGAGGGCCAACTGTGCGCTGGACCAGGAGGGTTGGGGCCTCGATGCCAGGCCTCCGGTGGACGCTGAAGATGGAAGGCCGTCGGTGCCGACGCGGGCGGACGGCCGTAGGGATGCCGGGGGGTACGGGTATGGCGAGCGCCGGGCCGTCGCCCGACGTCGAAGGCGGGCACGGAGGAGGGGGGGAGTTTATATATATATATATAATATAAATATATATATATATATATATCCCAGTGGCCGTAGCCCGTTGGGAACGGTGGAGCACCCCGGCGCAGTGGCGGGTTCGAGCCCCCTTGTAGACATGCCTCCAAGCACCATTAAAAGTGGACACCCTCAATATATATATATATATATATATATATATATATATATATATTTTTTTTTTTTTTTTTTTTTTTTGTCTTCCCTCGATCCATATATCAAAATAACCTAATCGCGCTGTTTAGTCTTTTAACTGAATATTATCTACCTTACAATATGTAGCTTCACCTAATGGTCCAAAAATACATTTCAAATGAGAGAAGAATAAAAGTTTCATTCACTGAACACATGAAACTGGAAGGTTACTACCAATAAAAGTCGACAAAATCTTCAAGACAGGTAGGACACAATCTCAACAAGCATCAGAAACGTCTTCACATCATGCCCTCCGTTAAGACAGATCACAGGAACGCGTCCTTCTCGAGCAACTTGAGCACGTCTTCCTTGTTGTTTAGCTTGGCAACATCGATGGGAGTTTTCCCATCCAAATTTTGCACAGTAACTGCAGCGCCATTCTCCAACAGAAGTGCCACACATTCTTTCTGCCCATAGCCAGCAGCATATGGAGCAGTGTTCTTGTTCTTGTCCAGTGCATCTACAGCAGCACCAGCCTCAAGAAGGACTTGAACACATTTTACTCACCGTAGCCACAAGCAAAATGCAAAGCTCTCCTGCCCTCAGAGTCTTCTTCGTCCTTGTCAGCTCCAGCAGCAAGTGCAGCCTTCAGACCCTCAACATCACCAACACTGGACGTGTGATGAACAACAGACTCATCATCGTATCCTGCTTCCTCTTCTGCATCTTCAGGACCAGAAAGTTCAGTTGAAGATGCTGCTTCACCTGAAGCTGGCATGCCCATTGCTTGACCAAGCTTTTGTAGAACATGAGGGTCATTCCAATACTTCATCATTGCAGCTGGACCTCCACTCTCTATCTCATCAAGAATTGGCTTCAGAGATGGATCTTCCTTGATACGGGACATCCGTTCTTCAATTTGTTCTTTATTAGATGGATTAGTGAAGTTTTCGAGCATACTCGACATAGTAGAATCCTGCATGAGAGCATTTCCAAGACGTTCTGCCATGGTCAAGAATTGAGGATTAGCCATAACCTGTTGCATGGTCGAAATATATTGCTGCGGATCCATTTGAGGGATGCCATCTTGTCCTGTGGTTTGAACACTTCTTTGAAGCTTGTCAGCCATCTGGTTGAATACAGGATCTTTTGCTATCTGCTCTGCTAATTCTTTTATTGATGGATCGTTGAGAAGGTCGGTCATGGCCGAGAAGTCGAAAGGGTTAGCAGGAAGCCCAGGCGACATCGCGGCGGCGGCGGCGGTGAAATCCCAGGCTCCCTGCCTGCGGTTGCGGCTGGGAGACGACGACGCGGTCTCCTTCTTGGAGACCTTGTTCTCTGCTGGTTTCTCCGACCTGTCTTGATTTCCTGAAGCCATGGAGAGGAGCAGAGCAGAGCGAGCTCAACAGCAGTCAGCTCCGGGAGAGGATGGGATTTCGAGCGGGTCTCTCTCCCTCAAATATTAATATATATATATATTATATATATATATATATATATATATATATATATATATTATATATATATATATATATATATATATATATTATATATTATATATATATATCTTATATATATATAAGAATGTCTCCCCCCTTTTCCCCCCGGAACATCCCCCTCCGCCCGCTTGGCCTTTCCCCCCGCCCCCGTCTCAGTCTCTGAGCCGGCCTGCGGCTGCCGGAGGCCAGCCTCCAGCCCACGACTGGAGTCAGTCGGTTTTCTTTCCCTCCCGGCAGGCAGAACGACCGTCGTCGACATCCGTACTTTCCCAAGCCGCGTCACCCATGGCAGATCCTTCCTCCCCCAGCGCTCTCCCCGTCCATGCTCGGCGTACCCCTTTCCTCGATTGGTCAGACGAGCACCTTGCGCTCATCGGCAAGTGGTCGGTCCTTTCTCAGTCTTCCTCCGCCCGTCCTGCGGCTCCTCCGGCCGCGGCCACCCTGGCTGAGCCCCGGCACAGCCTTCGTGGGTCGGGACCGCCCTTCCCCAATACCGACTATCCAGTGCGCGTCGGTTCCCCGCTCCATAGCCTCGGCCGGCGTAGTCGATCTCCCGGGCGCGCTTTCTATTGCCGCCGGTCATCTCATCTCGGGAGGAGGGACCAGTCCTGTCCCAGGCACTGGCATCGAGGACCCCCAGTCAACACCTGGCTCTGCTCTGATTCAGCCCAGGCGTGGTCTTCGATGGCCAGTCGACCCCTCTGTCCCCAGTCAGCGCATTTCCCGAGTGAGTGGGGCCCAGCCTCATCCTTCTTTGGCGTAGGTTATCAACTGCGCATCCTTGTTGGCGCAATCCGTGGAGGCAGCCCCCAGTATTTTTATTTCCCACGTGGGCGGGGCCCAGCCATTTACTTCTGTGGCGCCTATTGCCAACTGCGCTTCCCTTTCTGTGTGTTCGGTAGGGTCCTCCCTCCCTCGGGAGGAGTTCCGGGTGTTGAGTTTGGCGCAGAGCCCGAGGCTCCCTTACCCTTCGGTCCTGGAACGGGCCACGTCACTGCGCTGTGTCCCCTGGCGCAAGCCACAGTCAGTGAGTGCCTGCGCCCCTTGGCGCTAGTCGCTGAGAGTGAGCGCCCTTTGTCGTCAGTTCCTTCCCTCACGCTGACTGGTCCGGGCGGCCTTCGTGGGGCTGTCCTCGTGGCTGCCCCCGAACAGGTCTGCAACTCCGTCGGTGGGGCCGGCACTCGTTCATCTCTCTCCGGGCTGACTTTTTCGACCGCCGAGCGCACTCTAGCTCGCTGGCTCCTCTTATCGGCGTCATCCCCGCTTTGACGGAGGTCTCCCCACCCCACTCCTCTGTGCAGTTCTTTGTGCCATCCTCGTCCCGCTCTCTTCCTCTTGCCGCCGACGTGGCTGGACCCATCGTGGCGGGTCACCCCTTGGTGCATCCCTCTGGCAACCCCCCTGGAGTTTTCCCGACGCTCCCTGTCGCCCCCCACCTGGCGCTGCCCTCTGGCTTCGGCCCAGCACTCCTGGACATCCCAATCCCGGCGCTGTCCAAGGTTAACGCTGAGGCTTTCCCTCGGATCACCCCTGGTGACCCCTCACTCCCGGACATCCCCGGTTCGTCAACCCTCCTCCGAGCCCCCTCTTACGTCGCGGCCTTACGGCCAGATCGGGGGCAGCTTCCACCATCTCTGACGGTGGAGATTCTTCTTCCGGACGTTGAGTTCCCGCCTCCAGCGGACGGTGATCCCATCCGGGTCCCCTTCGCTGCGTCAGAAATCTCTTCCCTATCCTCCTCCTTCACAAAGACGTTTGTGCTCAAATTCGGATCCGGATGCCCGAAAATCATCACAGCCTCGAAAGCCGTCGCTAAGTGGGGCCTCTCCGCAGCCCACCGAGTCGCTCCGCTCGACCCCAAGCATATGCTTCTACACCTCTCATCTGATTCGGACTATGCCATAGTCCGAGCTAAGGGCACCGCCAGAATTGGCATGCAGACTGCTAAATTAGTCAAATGGACCCCCGAATTCAATCCTAAAATTGACTCAACAACTATATCTACATGGATCATCCTACCCAACCTCCCCCTGGTCTGCTTTCCCGCAGTCGCCCTCAAACGGATTGCCAGCTCCTTTGGGACCCTAGTGGCCATCGCAGAAGAAACCCGCAACCTCTCCAAGTGCAATTATGCGAAGATTTGCGTAGAGGTAGACCTCAAGAATGACCCCCCAAAACTCATAGAGATCGAGCTTGGAGATCAAACTCATAGCCAACCGCTGGTTTATGACAACAACATAATCTTTTGCAAACACTGTCAGATGAGCGGCCACCTATTGCAGTACTATTTCAGAGCCCACCATGAACTAAAAAAACCTAGCACGCGCACCCCACGCGCGCCGAATGCCCAAAAAAACCTGCCATAATCATCCATAACTCAAATCCCGACCCCCCTCCTCAGATTGACGGTCCAACACGGCCCCATCCCCATACGACCGCAACGACCAGCTCCGCTATCGTCCCCTTCACTCCATCCGCCTTCTCCCTCCAAAATTCATTCGAACTCCTCTCAGGCATCACTCCCGACGATGCCCACTAGTGGTCTCACACACCACCCAAGCACCGACATCGTTCTCTTCACCCAACCCTCCAACTCTTCTGAGATCACAATATCACACCCCTCTGAGGACTCTTACTTCACCCAACCAAATTTCTACCACTCTCAACAGCTTGGACAAGACCTGCCGGTGAGACACTCTGAGCAGCCCAAGGAACCCCAGTCCACCGACACTGATCCCAAACGCCACTCATCCGAGCTGACCATTCCCCCGGCTGATTCAGAACACCATCAAAATCCTTCCACTCACTCCAAGGATGCTCAAACCAGTTTCAACCCAATCCTAACTTGCAGATTTTGGCAAGCCAAGGAAGCAAGATTTCTGGACCGCAACAACCCCTTATGTGCCCTAGAAGAATTTGATAACGACCCAGCTATCCCCGTCACTGATGTCGATGAAAGCAGCGAACCGGGTCGGACTGACAAAGATGCCGGAAGCATCTGGCCTACCATCACATCCACCAATAAAACCTCTTCTAAGAAGAACAAAAACAAACAAAAATAGATGACAGCAAGGACAACTAGGTCCGCCATGAAGCTCAGTTACCCCTTCCCACTCCCACATCCAATGCTTAACATCATCTCCTGGAATGCGAGAGGGCTCGGCAACAAACCAACAATGAACAGAATCCTCAGCCTCAAAAAATCAAATCATATAGACCTTTTAATCATTAGAGAACCCAAAATCCCTCAAAAAAGAATCAAAGACATTCAACTCATGTTAGGATTCCCTCAAGCCATCACTGGATGCAATGACATCTGGATTCTGCATTAGCATCATTCAAGACACGCCTCAGGCTATCTCATATTGGATTGAACACCCGGCCCTCAAGTCCCGTTCGGTCCTCTCCACCGTCCATGGCAGTTGCGACATCCCAGAGCGTAGAGAGCTCTGGACTGATCTTCTGGAGGTGCATTCCCAAGGCTTTACGTGGCTCTGCATCGGAGACTTCAACACGGTTTCTTGCAGAGAGGAGATGTCCGACGGCCGCCCTCCTCTCCAGCCAGTGATGGACGATTTCAACAACTTCACCTTTCATGGCAACCTCACCCCCATCCCCTTTTACGGCAGCGCCTTCACCTGGTGCAACATGCAGGAGGGTCATCGGCGGTAGTACTCCCGATTAGATCGGGCGATGACCAATGATTGCTGGTCCGACATGGGCCTGATTACTAGCCTCTCTCATCTGAACTCCACCGAATCGGATCACTCCCCTCTCCTTGTCCAGATCAGCAACAATCACGCCGGCAACAAAAAAGCATTTCTCTTCCTTGACTTTTGGTGTCATCACCCCCAATTCCAGAACGTCATTGATTTCGCTTGGAATTCCGTCTCGGATCTTGATCCCCTGGCCCGGGTGGCGGCTAAGCTTAAAGCCACTCGAAAGGCTCTCTCGTCTTGGAGTAAAGAGGCCTTTGGAGACATCTTCCTGGCTATTAAGGAGGCAGAGGACGACGTCACCCGCGCAGAGACTTCGTTTGCCATTCACAGATCCCCGGAGGCCCGCGCCTCGCTCAACCTAGCCAGAGCTATTCTTAAATCCAGGCTGAGAGTGGAGACCGAATTTTGGAGACAGAAAGCTAGATCGACATGGGATACCGACGGTGACCGGAATACCAGATTCTTTCACGCGTGCGTCAAAGGCCGCAGGAACAAACTAAAATTACACCATATTCTTGACGACAACGGCACCCTGGTCGACGACCAAGCCGGCATTCAGGACGCGGCTGTGAACTTATTCTCTAACCTATTCACCAAAGAGTGGGTCGTCAAAGACGTGGCACTGTTGTCTGTGATCCCTTCCCTCATTAGCGACCACGAGAACGAGACCCTGCTGGCAACCACTTCGGAGGAGGAGGTCAGAGCGGATGTATCGTCCATTAACGAGCACAGTGCCCCGGGGCCGGATGGCTTCAACGGGGTCTTCTTCAGAGCTTTCTGGAACACCCTCAAAACCGACTTAGTTGAAGCAACTATAGCCTTTCTCCAAGTGGCCAGATATCCCAATTCGATTTCCTGTGCCAACATCATCCTTATCCCAAAGAAAGAAAATCCGGAAAACTTTAAAGACTTTCGTCCGATCAGCCTCTGTACCTTCACCAACAAGATCATATCTAAGATCGTCGCCAACCAGATGTCCGATCTCCTCCCCAAGCTTATTTTCGAAGAACAAAACGGGTTTGTTAAAGGCCGTAATATAACTGACAACATCCTCCTAGCTCAAGAGATGATCACTTGCATGAAGTTCTCATCTAGGGGAGGGAACGTGGCCATTAAACTCGACATGGAAAAGGCATACGACCATCTCGACTGGCAATTCATGATCTGGGTATTCAGGGCCTTTGGCTTCTCCGAACCGTAGATTGACATCATTTTCAGATCCATCAACAATGCGTGGTTTTCCACCGTCATCAACGGCCAGGCTGCGGGATTCTTTCGATCCACTCGCAGGATTAGACAGGGGTATCCCCTCTCCTACACCATTTTTATCATTACGACAGAAGCTCTCTGCAGAAGCCTCAATAGCATGCCCAGAATGTCCGGCTTCAATCACTTTCACACCACTACCGGTTGTCCTCTAATCACTCACCTGGCTTATGCAGAAGATATCCTTATCTTTTCCTCTGGAGACAGCGGATCGATCGAGGTTGTCTTGAGTACCATCGACAGATACACCACTTGTTCTGGACAGCGCATCAACAACAACAAGAGCGTCATCTACACCCATCACAAAGCTGACATAACTCGCTCTACTTTGCTCTCCAACATGACCTCCTTCGACACGGCCTATCCATCCTTCCTTTACCTCGGGTGCCCGTTGGTGTACGGTAAGTCCAACTCGGGGATATATGAGCACCTAGTAGACAAGATCCGTAAACTCATCGCCGGTTGGCACAACGCAACCTTATCCCCAGGGGGCAAAACGATCCTCATCAAACACATTCTATCGTCCATCCCGATGTACACCCTGGCCGTTTGCTCCCCTCCCATGAAGGTGCTCTACTCCCTCGAATCCCTCTTCGCCAAGTTCTTTTGGGGTCATTGTAGAAGCATAGAAAATACTAAAGGAAATGATTCATGCGGCTCAGAGAACTCATGCGGCTCAGGGAATCATGCGGCATAAGGAGCTATACGGCCCAAGGCATTCCATGCGGCTGAGAGGACACGTGGCCTGATAGTGCTCTCCTCCAACCCATGCTGCATTAATTGCTATGACGGTTGACCCCTCTGAAAAGTTAACAGCCCTGACACAAAGGCAGGTAATTATGACTCTGTCATAATGATGAATCTCTAGGGAAGAGGAAAGAAATCTCTGACACAAATCCCCTGAGAGCCATAAAAATGCCACGTGGCCTTGCCACGTGGGCGTTCGTATGCGGCTCGCTTCTCATGCGGCTCAGAATAAATCCTATGCGGCTCAGACCATAGAAGTCTCATGCGGCTCGAGCAAAGGACTTCCCATGCGGCTCAGAGTGAATCCATCCTATGCGGCTCAGGCCATGAAAGCCTCATGCGGCTCGAGCGAGGACTTCTCATGCGGTTCAAGAGGATCATGTCCATGCGGCCCAGGCGGATATATACCTATGCGGCCCATAAGGATTACTCCTCTGTAGTTAGAGGACTCAAGTGAGGGCTACTGCCCATGCAGCCCTGACACGTGGGCGTAACCATATGCGGCTCACATTTATATGCGGCTCACATTCATATGCGGCTCACTAGTCATGCGGTCCAGATCCCCCCAGCAGCTCCTAGGACACGTGTCCTAAGCCGATTAATTCCTCAGATTTGCTGCCATTAAAGATTGGGTCAAATCCCAATAATCTGGGACACGTGGCAGAAGAATAGATCTGATTTATTCGCAAATATCAGAAGATCAGCATAAGGAAGATTTATTCCAATCAGCATTAATTGCTCATGGGATTTGGTGTAATCTACACCTATTGGCCCGGATTCATCATAATCAGGATGAATGGCCTAGATTGACCAATCCCCAAGCCGCCGCCATCTCTAAAAGCTAATCATTAGCAACCCTAATGATCACACCCCACTATTATAAATAGCAAGGTACCATTCCCTTGTAAGATATACAATTTCAGAGAAAAAATACGTATATACAGAGAGACTCCCCAATAGTCAGAGAAAAGAATACACACAGAGAGAGAGAAGCCAGAAGAGCAACAGAGGAGCAAGAAGAGCATTTCTTCGTCAATGCCAACCATATTTTCACAAGGAGCCAAGGCTGCATACCGATCGTCCAAGGAGTAAGACAGGGCTGCCGTCGCCTTCCTGAGCCTCTATCGTTACCCCCCAGAATCTAAAATAAACAATTGTACTTAGACTGCTGTACCTAGGTTTTCGTCCCTAGGCTTTCTTTGTACAAGCGAGTTTGTAACGTGGAGTAAAAGTTCGGTCCTCCGATAATTGTTCTGTTCTTTTGTATTTCATGGCAAACACGATGGCGACTCTGCTGGGGACTAACTTCTCTACGGCTGAGGAGTTGGTGACGCAATCGGATGCAGCCAAGCTTGGCTCCACGCAACAAAAGATGGTCACCCGGTTCGACCAACAGGCGTTCGAAGAAATGCTCTCCGACAAGAACACTGTCCCGATCCAGAAGCGAGCCCGCACAAAGAAGGCCCGTAAGGAGTGGAGACCCCGATCCTTCGTTCCTGCTGAAGCTCTTGCAGAGACACCCTCTGTTGTTCAGGACGGCGAGCAAGATTCCCCTGCGGCCCTACTTCAGATCATAGACAACTCTGCTGTCCCCAAGTCCGGCAGAAGAAAATACTATGATGCTAGACTTGCAGGGGTAAAGAGAAACTCTATGAGATCCGAGCCGCATAAGGTTATCAGTCGCAGGGAGAAAGCTCATGCGGATACATCCTTCAGCCGTAGGGAGAAAGCTCATGCGGCTACATCCTCCAGCCGCATGAAGAAAACTCATGCGGCCATATCTGTCAGCCGTATAGCTTATGCGGCTACAGTTGCCAACCACACGAATGAAACTAATGCGGCTGTGGGAGTCAATCGCTTGCAGAAAACCCATGCGGCCACAATTGCCAACCGCATGCGGCCAGCCTGTACAGTCGTGACTCCTAGCCGCACGAAAACAATTCGTCCAACGGCAGAAGACAACCGCATGCAGACAGCCTGCACGGTACCCAACTCTAGCCGCATAGCGTCCGTTTCACGCTTCTCTCGATCAGTCTTCGACCGTCTCTCATGCGGTCCTGACCCTGATGATTCTCTGAACGATAAGCCAGACTCTGTGGCATTCAACTTGGACTCCTCTTATTACGCACCCGCAAGTGCTAAAAGGAGGAAGTCTAGGACAGCGCGGGCTCATCAGGCCCAGCCAGCTGTCCCAACCTCTGACTATCGGGGCATCTCGTTGACTATCACACGGGCCTCGGATGGAAAGTTGTATACAACCGCTCGAGTCCAGCCCCCGGCGGCAAACGGACAAAGTAGTTCTTCTGACTTGCGAAAGGCGATCCTCCACAAACGCAAGGAAAGAGGAGGAGTGTCGGCATGCAAAGAGTCCTCGCTTGGACATCGCTGCACCCAAATCATCGTCAATTGCTGTTGCAACAACGTAGCAATGACGGAAGATCGGTCATCCGTCTTCCAAAGACTACAGCATCCGAGCTCAGAAGATGAGGCACCTCCGGTAGTCTCCTGCAATTCCGCTCAGAAGGTCCCCGCCGAAAGGAGGGGGAAAAAGACGAGTATCTCCAGTCCAAGATATCAACCACCACAGCTAAAAAAATATCGTCTAAACGGTTGTCCTCTACTGGTGTATTCCAACACACCCGTTCAAAGACAAAATTCACCGCGATGGGAAGTTCATCATCCACATCGCTGGGGGTTGAGGGAACTGGGGGTAGCACTCCTCCGAACATCCGTAACAATCCGATGTTTCAAAGAGCCGAGCCCGGACAAACAACTCTTCCATCAGGGGCAATAGACGCCGATGTCCCCAAAGACATCCATAACTCTCAAGACGAAGCAAGCTCTGAGGCTGGGGGTACTGCTCCCTCCGAGTCCGAACCAGAAGACAATATTCCCACATATCCCGATGACTTTTTGGTACACGGGTACGACTCGGAGGGCACATCCTCCACCGTTCCTTCCATCACTCCTCACGTAAGGACGGTGTTCATGACGGACAGCAATCAAGGTGGTTCCAATGATCGCTAGCGCATCGACAATCTCGAAGCCATATTACTTGCTTTGGTCAAATCTGTAGATGAGATTAAAGCGGCACTGCCCACTCTACAAGGAGGAACACCTGGTCAAACAAGCACGGGCCCTGCGGTAAATATAGATTCAAACTCAGCGGCACCAAACCCGAGCAATAATCCTTCCGAAGTAACAGCCCCTACCGTGACAGATGAGACCCGAGAAGTAAGGAGAGAGGTCCAGGAGCTCCGAGCCATGTTCCATGCCCGAGAGAACGCTCAAGATCTCAGAATACGACAACCATACCCTGCTGAATGAAGGGATGTTCCATTCCCACCAAGATATAAGCCGTTCAATATCAACCCGTATGATGGCAAAACCTCAGCAAGTCGGTACATCACTTACTTTGAGGTCACCACCGACCATCTGCCTCATGATGATGCGATCCTCACACGGTTATTCATCGGGGCATTGGAAGGAGTCGCCTTCGATTGGTACCGTAATCTACCGGACAACTGCATCCACTCCTTCGTCGGCATCAAGCGCCTGTTCTTGGAACGATTCTACGAAGTAGGACAGGACGTCACTATGTCCACTCTCATGGACGTCGTCCAAGGGGAGAAGGAGTTAACAAGAAACTACATCGAGCGGTTCCGCCAGACCGCCATGAAGCTGCCTTCCGAAAATCCAGATTCCTCTTTGATTAAAATTTGCCAAATGAGACTGCTTCCAACGATCAGTCTCTGGATGGGCAAAAGTCAATTCAAAGATTGGAAGGCGTTCATCATCAGCGCCACAAGCGCCGAAGAACGACTGAAGAAGGCTCGCCAACTGGGATTGCACATCTCAGAAGGAGAAAACAAGGGCAAGCGTCCCAACAACGATAATGGGGGTAACCCCTCCAACAATTGGGACAGCAAGGAAAAGCAGGCTATGGTGGCCGACACGGCCCAGAAGCCCGAGCCACAACCAGCAGACAAATAATGGACTCAGATCACTTACTCTTTCGAAGACGGCCACGTCAAGCCTATCTTGGACATGCTCATACAAGGAGGTAGAATTCAGCTTCCTCCACCGAGGCGGGAGCCTCGGCCGGCTGATTTGGAGAATCCAAAGTTCTGCCATTACCACCGTTATGTACACCACGCTACACACGACTGCTACCAACTAAAACGGTAAATCCAAAGCCTCATCGATTCGAACGCTCTGGCCATCGACTTCGAAGAGGTAACCGTAGCAGCCAATATGGTGTCCGTATAATTCGGCAGCTTTTCTCCGACGAAAACTCAAGACGGGGTAATCCCCGTCCCTCTGGCGACAATAGAGATTACCAATCTTTCACCTCCCCGGGAACAGGCTGCTGGTCTAGTACCTCTCACCACCTCACGAGAAGAGGTCATGTGGGTCCATCCAGACTTGGTATCAGAAGTAACTCGGCCCACATTATCTCCTACCAACAGAAAGAAGAGTGGAAAAATCAGGACCTGCCACACAATCTCAGCAGACAATGAGGAAGCTACAGCCGTCGTCACGCGATCCGGAGCACAATCCCAACCTGTGGTTGACAGCCCAGCTGAAAATCATCAACCTACTACAACTGATGCTCCGGGACCGGCTCAGCCTTCGACGACCGACAAGCCTAGGCCGAAGGAGACTCGCTTCGACAAATCTCTCCGAAAGGACGCAGCCCAAGGGCTAGAGAGGCCCTATAACTTTAACATCTTAGCACAATTGGCTAACACTCCAGCCAAATTGTCACTATACGAGCTCCTAAGGCTCTCCAAGGACGTTCGTATTGTATTGAGCGAAGCACTCCAAAATGCCGATGCTTATCTGGCTCAATCCAACCTCACCGGGGAGGACTTACCCGTGGATCTCCAAGACAGTGCCTGCATGGGAGCAATGCCCAATATCGTCTTTACTCCGCAGGATATGCTCATCAAAACCAACCTACATGATCGTCCACTATACTACACGGGATACATCGGCGAGGTGAAGGTGGATCGGATGCACATAGATCCTGGCTCTTCCATAAGCATCATCCGAAGGGCTTGCTACATCATCTCCGCATCCCAATGCATTGCCTGACGCCCACAAACACCGCCTTCAGCGGTTTCAATTCGGGCAGAAGCTACCCTATTGGGAAGATTCGTCTGAAGTGTCAAATTGGCGACCTCTAATCCGAAGTCACCTGCTACGTCATAGATACAGACACTTCTTACAACATCCTCTTGGGGCGTCCATGGATTCACGATTATATGATCGTGCCTTCTACGCAACACCAGTGCTTCAAATATGTCGACAAACACGGTTTCGTGAAGACAGAATTTGCTGATATCGATCCCTTCAAAGGGGTCGAATCCTACTACTCAGACTCCTGCCTATACGAAAGATCGAAGAGGCACCTTGATGAAGGAGATGCACAAACTCATACCGAGACAGCCACGGGATCAGAAGGACCCCTGACGATCCACCTCCAAGCTCGTAAACCGGGCAAGTCTGCACCCCTTACCGCCACTCTACGGAAGGACGCAATCAGTCTCTTAGCGCAGGAGGAGCAAATGATAATCCGGCTGCCAAGGTCCGGCCAAGTGCCGAGACCCACAACTGAGCCACTGACAATCAGGCTACCAAGAGTCAGCCAACCACAAGCAGGGAAGCTCAACCCCTCGGACAGGCCCATGACGATACGCCTTCCCAGGAAGGGTCGTCACCCCGACGTAAGTTCTGACACTTCTAGCAAACCAGCCACTCCTCGCCCCACATCAAATGCCAAACTGGGGGTCGCTAGTCTGCCAACAACTCCACCCTCTGCTTCATCAACCGAACCACTAACAATCAAGCTTCCTAGGTCGTCCTCTCAGTCTTCATTTACGCAGGGGGTAGCCGAAGAGGAACCGGAGCTAGCCAAGTATATGGCTACCCACACCAATGTCTCCTCCGCTGATGATGTAATTCCCCTAGAAAAGATACCTTACTTCATCAATAAAGGATTATCTTTGAACTACACCGAGCTCAATAAGCTATGTACAATGTATGCTATGGAACACGGTATAGGCGCTCACCTACACACATAGGTGACAAATATGTACACCGCGATCCAGCTTACTCCAGTAGAAGACGCTTACCGAATATTCGAGGGAGAAGATCATCCGATCATCTTCGGCCGGACGAACAACCCGCATCCCCTTACCATAGAAGAAGTCGACCTCGGGTCAGATGCCGGAAGACTGCCTCTGTATCTCTATAGCCCTCAACCCAAATATCTCATGCAGAAACAGGGGTATGATCTAGAGACGATGCCAGGATTGAACTACGGCACTGGGCGACGATTATCTTTGAAACCGCCAGTCCCGGCAGGCAAACCTCGGAACTACTATAACAAAACTCGATGCGGGTTAGGGTATGTAACGCCTACTACGACCCCTGAAAGTTCAGATGAAGAATGCGACTGGCAGTCACATTCAACCAGATCGCCAACTTCTGACTCAGATACCAGCATCGGAGATGTGTTCAGACAAGTCATGTCAGTCAACATGGCATTCGCCAACGCTTACGAGGAAGACGAAGATATCCCCGAAATCTTCAAGCTAGAGCCATGGGCCCAGCAATTAGACGCACAATGGGAAAAGCGGTTCGAACTGAGAGAACCTCCTACTGAAGATGAGGTCATACAAGTGGATCTCGGCAGCAAATCTTCTCCAAAATCGATTTTTATCAGTAAAAGACTAACTGACGAAGAACGGAAGTCGCTGTTAGAACTTGTCAGAGAATATATTGATGTGTTTGCCTGGAGCTATGAAGACATGCCAGGGTTAAATCCTGACATCGCTCTTCATAAACTCAACATTCGACCAGATGCGAAGCCGGTCAAGCAACAACAGCGACGCTTCCGTCTAGGCATCATGGATGCGATCGAAGCCGAAGTCAACAAACTGATAGCCAGTGGCTTCATCCGTGAGGAGCAACATCCCGATTGGGTCGCCAATATAGTACCCGTCCTCAAGAAGAATGGGAAGATTCGAATCTGCATCGACTTCCGTAACCTGAACGAGGCGTGCCCCAAAGATGAATTCTCCCTTCCTATCACAGACATCATGATCGATAATACCTGCGGCTTCGAACGCATGTCATTCATGGATGGCTTCTCGGGGTACAACCAAATCAAAATGTCTCCTGATGACGAAAAGCATACTTCATTCCGAACACCAATTGGAACGTACTGCTACACAGTCATGCCTTTCGGTTTGAAGAATGTCGCCGCCACATATCAAAGAGCCATGAGCATCATCTTCTGAGACCACTTACGCAAGACAGTGGAGTGCTACATTGACGATATAGCCGTTAAGAGCCACTACAAAGAAGACCATCTGCAGGATCTAAGGACGGTATTCGACCTAATGCGAGCGCACAATTTGAAAATGAACCCTATAAAGTCCTTTCTGGGCGTATCCAGTAGGAAGTTCTTAGGCTTCATCATCACTGCAAAGGGTATCCATGTAGACCCTGAGAAGACAAAAGCAATCATGGAGATGGGTCCCCCGAGAAATCTCCGCAAACTCAGAGGCCTTCAAGGGAGGCTAGCTTATATCAGAAGATTCATTTCCAACCTCTCCGGGCGATGCCGACCATTCACGCACATCATGAAGAAATGAGTCTCATTCGTATGGGACGAGGAATGCCAGCAGGCTTTCGACAGCATCAAAGAATATTTGTCAAATCCTCCAGTTTTGGTGGCCCCGGTTCCTGGAAAACCATTCCTGCTCTATGTATGAGCAATGGAACACTCCTTCGGGGCTTTGCTGGCACAGAACAACGACGCAGGCCCCGAGCAGGCCATATATTACCTCAGCCGAATGATGATTAGGCCAGAGCACCGATACACCGCTGTAGAGAAGGAATGCCTCGCCCTGGTGTTCGCCATTCAGAAAATGCGACATTATGTCACCGGACAAATGATACATGTGATCTCGCGAGTCAAACCTCTCAGGGTCCTCATGACTAAACCAGGGGCACTCAGCTCTCGACTCGCCATATGGGCAATATTGCTGTCCCCTTACCATATGATCTTCGTCCCCCAAAAGGCAGTCAAAGGTCAAGCCCTGGCAGACTTTTTAGCAGCCCACCCAGGCTCAGAGTCCTCCAGAGTATATGAAGAGATCCCAGACGAGGTCGCCGACTTGCATGCAACCTCTCACGAGGCTATATGGTGAATGTTCTTTGACGGTGCTTCAAGGACCGGACCTAAAGGCAATATAGTCATCGGAGTCGGGGTAGTGCTGATCTCCCCTTCCGGATTGGTGATTAACCGCGCTTATTTCGTCACCGAGCCCTACCCTAACAATGTGGCCGAGTACAACGCTCTGGTCATTGGCCTCCAACTTGCAAGAGAGCTGGGGGTAGAATACCTCGAAGCATACGACAATTCCCAACTAATCGTCAATCAGATCCGGGGTTCGTACGAAGTCCGCCATGAAGACATGATCCCTTATCACCAAATAGCGATCGATATCATCTCGTCATTTGAGGGGTTCTTTATCGAGCACGTCCCCAGGCTCCGAAATATTGAAGCCGATGCCCTAGCTGGTCTTGCCGCTTCCCTAGCAGTTCCGAATTATGATCGCCAATCAGTGGAAGTGATAGGCCATAAACTGGTTTGTCCCAAAAATAATATACAATTCGTGGCAAGTTATTCCGCACAAACGATCGATGACGCCCCAGATTGGAGACAACCATTCATCGACTTCGTCGTCTACGATATCCTGCCCGAGAACCCAAAGGAAGCCACTTCCATCAGAAGGCGTTCTCTCAGATTCTTCTACGATACAGAGACGAAGATGCTGTATCACCGCTCCTACGACGGATTATTACTTCGGTGTCTGTCAAACGCAGAAGCCAAAGAAGCAGTACGAGAAGCTCATGACGGTGTCTGCGGGGCCCACCAGCCCGGCCCAATACTACAAGATCATCTTCGCCGAATGGGCTACTATTGGCCCACGATGGTGGCAGATGCGATCGAATATGCTAGAAAGTACAAAGCTTGCCAAGTCCACGCGGACTTCATTCACCAACCATCCGAATTTCTACATCCGACAGTGGCGTCCTGGCCATTCGAATCATGGGGAATGGATATCATTGGTCCAATCACCCCACCTTCCTCCCGAGGACATCGCTTCATACTTGCGATCACTGATTACTTCTCCAAGTGGGCGGAAGCTGTCCCACTCGCCGAAGTCAAGACTTCGAACGTGATCAGCTTCCTGAAGCATCACGTCATCTACCACTTTGGACTGCCCCGAAGGATCATCCATGATAATAGTCCGCATTTTGCAAGCTACGTATTCTATCGATTTTACGATAAACACCGTATCCAGAATATCGCTTCGACGCCGTACAATCCGACAACAAACGGGTTAGCAGAGGCGTTCAACAAAACAATCATCAAACTCCTCAAGAAGTTCGTCTCCTCCAACAAGCGCTACTGGAACGAGAAGCTCGGCGAATGCTTATGGACTTATCGTACCACAATTCGAACATCCACCGGAAATACGCCATTTTCTCTAGTGTACGGGAGTGAGGCAGTTCTCCCATTAGAGACTCAAATACCCTCACTCTGCGTCACCCTCACTTATTAATTGACATCGGATGATAACTACCGACGTCGACTGCAAGAATTAGAAGCCTTAGATGAAAAGCACCTCCTAGCTCAGCAAAGGATCGAGCTATACCAAGCACGCATCTCAGGAGCCTTCAACAAGAAGGTCAAAATCAGAACATTCCAAGTGGGTAATCTTGTTCTGGCAGTCCGGAGGCCGATGGTCATGACTTACAAGACCGTCGGCAAGTTCCAGCCAAAGTGGGAAGGTCCATTCGTCATCGAGGCCGTATTCTCCAACGGTGCTTACCGCCTCGCCAAGCAGAACGGAGACTTGCTCATGTTGCCCGTCAACGGCAAGTTCCTGAAGAAATACTATGTTTAAACAATATTCTCCAGATCCTCGAGTCACGTACCCGCTGGTACCACTGAACTCGCTCCATAAATTTCCAGATTATTGAGTCATGTATCCGCTGATACCACTGAACTCACCCTCGCAGTTTTCCAGATTCTCGAGTCACGTACCCGCTGGTACCACTGAACTCGTTCCATAAATTTCTAGATTATTGAGTCATGTATCCGCTGATACCACTGAGCTCACCCTTGCAGTTTTCCAGATTCTCGAGTCACGTACCCGCTGGTACCACTGAACTCACTCCATGAATTTCCAGATTATTGAGTCATGTATCCGCTGATACCACTAAACTCACCCTCATAGTTTGCCAGATCATTGAGTCACGTACCCGCTAGTACCGCTGAACTCACACTCACCATTCTCTAGATTACCGAGTCACGTACCCGCTGGTACCGCTGAGCTCGCACCCACAATATCCCAGATTTTCGAGTCATGTACCCGTGTGTACCGCTGAACTCATGCCCTTCTTCCACAAAGATATCCTAAATTTCCAAGTCATGTACCTGCTGGTACCTCTGAACTTACACTTTGATTTCAACATTCATGGATTGTCGAGTTATGTACCCATCGGTACCCCTGAACTTACATCCTGGTCACTCTTTTGAAAGAAAGTCATGTATAACCATACCGCTGAACTTTCTTCCTACAAGAGATCCTTCCTCATGATCTAATACCTGCACTCCCAGTGCGCAACAAAGGTAACGGGTCCACAAACTTCCAAGACGGCCATGTCCTCATTACCTCTGAGTCGTTCCACTTCCGCCAAAAATAAATCACCCCCTACGTAGAACTTTCATGTCCTCATTACCTCTGAGTTGTTCTATGTGCCCTCCTTCTTTGAGCCCACTCCTGTCATGTCCTCATTACCTCTGAATGGGAAGGCTCCGTCGAAGAAACCTTCATACTTGCCATGTCCTTATTACCTCTGAGTAAGTATGATGACCCCCTTTCGACCTATTATCTGTACCCACAACCGGAGTACGCCAAGGGTAATAGGTCCATAAATGTCCTCTGCTGACCATCAATATCCTCCGTCGAGTTCACTCCTGCCATGTTCTCATTACCTCTGAGTAGGAAGACTCTACGTTTAAAAAAACCTTTCCACTTGCCATGTCCTCGTCACCTCTGAGCAAGTATGTCGGTTCCCCTTCATCCTATTATCCGTGCCCTAAACCAGGGTACGCCAAGGATAATAGGCCCATAAATATCCTCGGCTAAATTTCTCAGCACAAATCTATCACCTCATCAGGCCCCAGGAGCCCAGCTGCTCTACGGCATTCCTTTTTCTCAATACCAAGAGCACCCATGACCACTTCGCTATGGCTGCTTCAGGTACCCTAATCAAAACTTGTTACCTCTGCCTAAAACCAAGGTACGCCATGGGTAACAGGTCCATAAATATATCCCCTATACGGGGGTAAACATCACCACAATATCACAAGCGCAGCAAGCAATACAAATGAAGGGTAGAATTGAAAGTACTCTTTATTTGAAGGAAGAAAAAGCATTACATATTTTCGGGATCATGTCCCCTTCAGAAAGAAAGAAAACGGAAACAAAACAAGAAGAAAAAGCCGACTACATTTCAGCATCACTCAATTCTAGTAGACGATTTCTTACTGAGGTGGTCCTCCGTTCAATCCGTTGCCGAGCACGACGCTCGGCCTCCTGGAATAAATGTTCCTCATTGTCCAAGCCCAAGAACGCTTGACAGTCATCTTCCAATTTCTTCAAGGCAGTCTCCAGGTCAGTCGAAGCTTGAGTAACTCTGTCAGCCTCCTGAACAATCAGTCCTCTGTCATTGCGGGTAGTCTCGAGTTCAGACTCCAAGAAAGACAACTTCTTCTGAAGCGCAAGGATCTGCTCCCGTGTCTCAGTAATCTCACGAGAGACAGACTCCTCCCGAGCCACAACATTTTCAGTCGCATAACTCAGTTGATCATACCGATCAGCTAAGTCACTGAGATCCTTCAGCGTGCCCGGTCTGGTCTTATCTCGAGCCGCTCTGGCCCTCTCTATAACAGCAATAAGGGAATTCCGCTCCTCGTTTATAACAGCAGGCAGATCAGCCTGCCACAATACTCGAAGCTCGGACACCAACTGATCAACCTCCAGCAATTTTGCCTCCAGAAGTGAAGCCATCCCTGTATCATCAGGAAGATCCCTAAGGATGTTTATTTGACCAAGGGCACATTATCGGGCCAAGGTAAAAGAGGTCCCTTTGTCTACAGCGGCCTTGATTCCCCTCTTCAAATGACGATGAAAAACTACGTCCTGTAACGCATCACTCAAAACTTCAGCAGAGGAGGGCGTCAGGGAAAGCCGGAGCGGCAACGTCGGAGGAGTAACGCTAGAGTTCGCCACTGGGGGAACGGAGTCCGAGAAGAACGATGCATGAATAGCGGCCAACTCGTCTTCCACCGCCCGGAGAGCTTGGATGCTCGGTAGGGAAGAAAGGTCGACTCTCGAAGCCATCGGAACAGAGGATGATGCAAGGACCATCGTCCCCTGTCCCGACTGCCCCGAGAATTGGTCCGTGAAACTCGGGCCCCCAGAAGGCCCCTCAAGACGAGTCGGGCAGTGAGGAGGTACACCTCTTTCCATCGATGCCCTTTCGGTTGGGGTTGTCTCAGCGACGTCCATCCTCGGTACTGGAGGGACAGGACCTGAATGTCCAGAATAATAGTCAATCGACGTAACCCGAAGGACATGATGATAGAGCAGATAGGCTTCTTCACGGGTTAAGATTCGGCTAATCTTACCAGGGGAGGGGCATAAAGGCCGCGGCTCATCCACAACTGGCATGGTCCCCTCACCTGCAATCCCCGAGTTAAACTCAGTCACGTCCCCTGCCCCCATCACCTCGAAGGAGAGTACAGGTTGATCTGCATACTCTTGAATAGGAGCAGGCTCATGGGAGTCCCTGTCACCCAGGGTTACCGCCTCGACAGCCTGAAACTCTTCTTCTTCTCCCGACATCTAAAAGAGGAAACGAAGACAGTCAGGATTCAAACTCAAAGAAAAGAAAGGAGAAGGGATCGGGAGCAGTTTTGTTACCTCTGACGCAGGGTTGACTTCTTCAACACCTTCTTTTATGGCTAGCGGACGGTGCCTAGTCGCAACCAGCTTTCGGGATCGAGAAACACTGCCTATAGGAGAAACTTGCCTGCTACGTTTCGGAATAGGACCAGGCACAACAAGAGACTGATCCCTCAGCACCTCATCTGACAAAATATGCGACTGACCTACCTCTGTGCCTACCACTGGAAGGATAGAGTCATCTTCATCACTCTGGTTGCCTTCGCCACCCTCAGCAGCGAAACCCAAATCTGGCACTTCGGCTCTAACCTTTCTTTTCTTGGCCCCTTAAGAGCCTTCGTACCTTCACAATAAAACTGGTACCCGGGTTAAAACCGATTGGGGGCTTGTTCGCCATGATATGATACAGAGCTGCCATGTACAAGATCTCCACTGACTCCTTAATGGCAGGGACCGAGAAAATGGTACGAGTGTGGAACGAATCATAATATTGCCAAGCTCTGATACCATCAAGAAGACTACCCTCATAACCCAGACAAGGACTGGGGCTGTCCAGACAAAGTTGGCTGTATCCAAACTGCCGGGCAAACCTGCTAGGCAAATAAGGCTCCAGAAAAATAGCATTGCGGTTACGGTACACTAAATGTGCGGGACGGATGTTACGCAACCATAAGAGCATCTGGCCATCCAGAAGCTGAGGGGGCGCGATACCGTCAATATGTACAGCCTCTATGTCCCTGGCAGTAAAGCGAGGGATGGATACGAAGATATGATACTTATCTGCCCTCGCCAATACCATCCGGCAAGTCCGCATGGTTTCACACTCCTAAGGCTCGTCACGATAACGGAAGATAAATGCGTCATCATCAGTCACACCGTCTTCAGAGCCCGGCCTCATCAAAGACGGGTAATGTATCAGCAGCCACCCCATCAAATAGTGATAGGGCAACTCAGTTCGTTCAAAATCCTTAGTCACGTCGCGAGCAATGATTTTGGATGTGAAGGTACGAAGGCCACGGTGTATACTGCACACCATGGCCGGGAGGAGAGCTAGCCTGATTCGTAAAACTAGCTTCACAGCCGGAAGGATGAAGTTACAACTAATTCTCTCAATAGAACCGGCTCCTCTCGAGACTACATAGTTTCGTAGCCAGATCATCAAAAATCCTGCCAAAAGCGCTTTCTCAGACAGCTCTTGAGTATCCTGGTAAAAGTAATCAAAAGTATCAGTCTGGCTCCCGAATCTGTCGCTGGTAATGGCCACTCCCTTAGCCGACGACACCGAGTCCTCAACCGTTTCCCGATGTCGAGGGCGACGAGAGGTGACTCTACCTAAGGTATCTGCCGAGAAGAGATAGTGCACCCAATCTTTGGTGTAGGGAGCATTCCCTTCCAGGTTACTATCCTTTCGGGTCATCTGATAACATGTGTTATAATGGCACAATATCTCCTGGTAAAGGGCCGCAAAGCCAGGATACCGTCGTTCCAGATCTTCGTGTTCCTCATTAGTGGGAGTATACGCTTCAAACGCTTCGTCCCCCCAAGGAAGCTTGGAGACCGCGTGCATCTCATGGAGCACGAGTCCCATCTCCCCTACAGGTGTGTAAAAGGTCCCCGTACGGCAATTATACATTTCCAGCAGAGACATGAACAGCTTCTTGTTTATGGACAAGCCATGACTGGTACCTTGGATAGCGTGGTACAGGCCAATCTCGCACAAAAAGGCCTCATACTTCTGCAAGATCCAAGTAGAGAAATTGATCCACGAAGGAATAGAGTGTACTCAACCAGGGAACGTCAATCGACCGACAGGATAAGAGCCTTTCCGAGCAAGCTGATTTATAAAAGTGTCGGCGGTAGAAAAGGAGAAATTAGGGCCTGCCACATTCAGGAAAGAACCTGGGACCAATCCCGTCACAGAACAACTAGTGTGCACTTTGCCGCCAATCACGGACTTCAGATTGTTATTATAATGGATGTTCCCCACAAAGATCCCACCCATGGTAGGGGTTAAAGTCTCCCCCATCTTTTTCGATCTAACGGGAGCATATTAAACCAAGATAGTGGGAAGTGTCGCTCCATTTGGGGGATGCGAATCGCCATCCCATTAGAAACAAAGGTCCAATCCTCCGACACCTCCAGGACATGATCGTTCTCCACAGTCAAGGCGTCTCCAAAAAAGAATGCAGGCTTCAAATACTCCCCTTCAAATTTCCCGGAGTTCATCATAGCATTAAGGAAGTGGAAAGACTGATTCTTGATGGCATTCAATCTAACCGTAGGCTCGTCGCTCGGAAACTGGTCAGCCATATACTGAACAATATGGTCATACCTATAGCCGAGAGCGGCTTGAGCGCTACCCACCAAGAGTTCTCCAGCAGCGTTAACCGACAGATTCACTGAAGAACAAACAGAGAAAAGTAAATTAAACGGAGGGATAAAACAAGAGAAAGCCGATTGGGTGCTCTCAAACCCCATGCGGCTCAAGAAGACATCCATGCGGCCCCATGAAGCTTTCGGAAATCTTATGCGGCTCCGTACAATAAAAAATCAATGCGGTTTAGCGTCACTTATACGGCTTCGCTAGTAAGGCACGCATACAGACGCGGTAGTTCTCTTATGCGGCTCGCAGCTCAGCCGTAGGGCGAACATGCGATTTATAAAGGCTCGTGCATAAAGTATGCGACGTAGCCATGGCGGTTGGGGTTCTTTAACTCATGCATTGTCCTTACCAGTAATGGGGGGGTGAACGTCAGGATGAACATCAGGTACGGCGACGGGCGGAGTAGCAGCCGCAGCCGAGGTGGAAGTGGAGGCCGCCTTCTTGCCCTTTACTGCCACGGTCTTCTTGGGAGCCATTAATTATCAAAAGAGGAGAAGGGCAATCGAGATAGGGAAGGTCTGAGGAAGAAGAAGGAAAATAAAGAAGTCTTCTCTCTCTTCAAACTCTTCCTATTTATAGGAAGACGGGAGAAGGAGGACACGTGGGCCAATGACCGACTCATGAAGAGCGCAATCGACTCCTTGGGTTTCGTCTCCAAGATTCACCCAAGGCGTCAAATCCGAAAAGATTTAATAAGCTGACTCTTGGGATTCCCTCCTACAAAGACGGCGCTGAAACGAATTTGAGGCAATTAAAGACCCACACGCGTGGCAAGAAGCTATGCGGCTGAATAGTCTCCTGCGGCTGGATCACTTATGCGGCTGAATAATTCATGCGGCCGGGACTTCTATGCGGTCAGAATTCCATATGCGGCTAGGGGAACACGGCCATGCTTCTTATTCAAAGTATTTTAATTTTACAAATTGAAAACTTTGAAGGGGGTCCTGTAGAAGCATGGAAAATACTAAAGGAAATGATTCATGCAGCTCAGAGAACTCATGCGGCTCAGGAAATCATACGGCATAAGGAGCTATACGGCCCAAGGCATTCCATGCGGCTCAGAGGACACGTGGCCTGATAGTGCTCCCCTCCGACTAATGCTGTATTAATTGCTATGACGGCTGACCCCTCTGAAAAGTTGACAGCCCTGATACAAAGGCAGGTAATTATGACTCTGTCATAATGATGAATCTCTAGGGAAGAGAAAAGAAATCTCTGACACAAATCTCCTGAGAGCCATAAAAATTCCACGTGCCCTTGCCACGTGGGCGTTCGTATGCGGCTCGCTTCTCATGCGGCTCAGAATAAATCCTATGCGACTCAGACCATAGAAGTCTCATACGGCTCGAGCAAAGGACTTCCCATGCGGCTCAGAGTGAATCCATCCTATGCGGCTCAGGCCATGAAAGCCTCATGCGGCTCGAGCGAGGACTTCTCATGCGGTTCAAGAGGATCATGTCCATGCGGCCCAGGCGGATATATACCTATACGGCCCACAAGGATTACTCCTCTGTGGTTAGAGGACTCAAGTGAGGGCCACTGCCCATGCAGCCCTGACACGTGGGCGTAACCATATGCGGCTCACTAGTCATGCGGTCCAGATCCCCCCAGCAGCTCCTAGGACACGTGTCCTTAGCCGATTAATTCCTCAGATTTGCTGCCATTAAAGATTGGGTCAAATCCTAATAATTTGGGACACGTGGCAGAAGAATAGATCTGATTTATTCGCAGATATCAGAAGATCAGTATAAGGAAGATTTATTCCAATCAGCATTAATTGCTCATGGGATTTGGTGTAATCTACACCTAATGGCCCAGATTCATCATAATCAGGATGAATGGCCTAGATTGACCAATCCCCAAGCTGTCGCCATCTCTAAAAGCTAATCATTAGCAACCCTAATGATCACATCCCACTATTATAAATAGCAAGGTGCCATTCCCTTGTAAGATATACAATTTCAGAGAAAAAAATATGTATATACAGAGAGACTCCCCAATAGTCAGAGAAAAGAATACACAGAGAGAGAGAGAAGCCAGAAGAGCAATAGAGGAGCAAAAAGAGCATTTCTTCGTCAACGCCAACCATCTTTTCACAAGGAGCCGAGGCTGCATACCGATCGTCCAAGGAGTAAGGCAGGGCTGTCGTCGCCTTTCCGAGCCTCTATCGTTACCCCCCAGAATCTAAAATAAACAATTGTACTTAGACTACTGTACCTAGGTTTTCATCCCTAGGCTTTCATTGTACAAGCGAGTTTGTAACGTGAAGTAAAAGTTCGGTCCTCCGATAATTGTTCTGTTCTTTTATATTTCATGGCAAACAGTCATAGCGACGGCAGGGATAAACATCACTGGGCTGGTTGGGAGACTATGGCCAAACCCACAGATGAAGGAGGTCTGGGTTTTAGCAGACTTGCCCACATTGTGGACGCCTGCTCCATGAAGTTGTGGTGGAAGTTGCGGACCGAGACCTCGTTATGGATGAAGTTTATGAGAGCTAGGTACTCCAAATTCTCCCATCTGTCGGAGGCAGTCACTAACAACAGATCCTCGACATCGTGGTGCCGTATAATTCGGGGCCGCATAACCGCGAAACCGCTAATCCTTCTCCAGTTGGGCGACGGTCGCTCATCGGCTTGTCTGGAGCGGTGGCTTGGAGAAGACAACATACTCCCCAACATTCTTACCCCGCAGGAGTGTGCTATTAGAGAACTTTGGGAGGGTAGCTCCAGATGGAATTAGAGGAAGGTCAGAGATTGGCTTGGCCAACCAGCGGCTACCAATCTGCTTGCTGCTAATTTGCGGGTTACTGACACAATGGACACTTGGAGATGGTCCCCTAACCCAAATGGGACATTCACTTTGGCTTCCGCCAGAACCGTGGCCAGAGGCAGCGGGGTGCCAGATACAGTGTATGCCAAGTTTTGGCAGACCTATATTTCCATCAAATGGTCTATCCTTATCTGGCGTGCACTCCGTTGCAAGCTTCCGACTGACGACCTCATCAGATCCATGGGATTCAGCCTCGCCTCCCGTTGCCACTGATGCGAGGAGCACACTACGGAATCAGCAGAGCACATCCTTCTGTCGGGGGAGCTGACTGCAGGCATTTGGTCCAAGCTTCATCATAGACTTAGTCTGGCTCAACCAACCCGGGGCCTCTACGATCTCCTAGCCAACTGGAGTCGCTCCTACGGACATCAGATCGTAGCAGCCGCCAGTATTTGGGTCCTTTGGAAAAACAGGAATAAATTCAGATACGAAGGGCGCCAAATCCCCCCCACAGCTTTTCAGAGAGGTCATCAGACAAAGCATCAAAGCCAGGAGGCGCTGCTCCCACGTCTCCACATCGTTCTGGGAGGCCCTTTATTAGGTCGTCCGCAGGATTTCTCGTTTATTCTGGGAGGCCCTTGTTTAGGTCGCCCCCAGGATCTCTCGCATCCTCCCTGTCGGCGTTGCTCCGCACCTTTTTGTGTGCGTCCCGCACTTTTCATTTTTTTCCTTTTGTCGCGCGAGCGCGCTTACTTGTATATGCTTCGGCATTTTGCGCCTACTACTTCAATAAAGTTTCGGGTTTCCTAAATATATATATATATATATGATGGCCATGAAACCCTAGATCACCTCTCAAATATCCTATGACTCCGGCTTGGCCATTGGCCGAGCCAACGTCTCCTTCGCGCGGTCACCTAATCCAGTTGGACGGTGACGACCTCACTGTGCTTGATTCTTTTTCCAAGGGTTTCATGGCCGTGAAGTCCTTCACAGAAGTGGTTGCGGGGTCATCCCAGGTGGGCCCTCCAATCATCTCATCACGAATAGTAACCTCGTTCATAGGAGTGCGAGCAATTTCCTTTTCGGATGAGGCGGAAGCCACATTAATTGGTCCGCTGAAGTAAGACCTAGTTGGGATGTTCTCTCATGGAAGGCCTTTGATCGATTTAATTCAAAAAGCTTTCTCGGGCTTTGAATTAAATGGTATCATTAAGATGGGACTTATTGGTCCTAAACATATACTTATTAGACCGTCGTGTGAATTTGATTATCTTTGTCTCTAATCTAAAGAGACGTGGTTTATCTCAAGAGCTCCGATAAGAATCTTCAAGTGGGAACCCAATTTTTCGCCATCTCAAGAATCGCCCATGGCCCTGGTATGGATTTCTATGCCTAACCTACCACATCACTTGTACGCAAAAGATGCATTATTTGTAATAGCTTACGACATAGGCCACGTCTGAACTCTCTCGCCCCAGCATGGCTAGCATATTTGTCGAAATAGATGTCTCAAAACCGATGCATAGTGGTATCAGAATAGATATGCCAAGAGGGAGGAGCTTCTGGCAAACACTTGATTACGAGTCAACTCCTATGTTTTGCTTGGACTGCGGCCACCAAGGACACCTGTCGACTCTTGCAAAGTAAAACACAATGAAACAGAAAAAGTGACTCAACAGGAGAAAGGAAAAGAAATAGTGACAGAAGATCTTATCAACATTGGGAGACCTCACTCAACGTCACCAAGAGTGACTCACGTTCTTCAATAAGAGGCTGTTGGATAATCTAATGTCCCACTGGTTATCATGAAAGAGGAAGGTGATAATCTATTGTTCAAAGATCTCCTTACCGCCAGCGCAGGCAACATAGCTGGGTTAGGACCCATTAATCTGAAAGTTAATTCTTTCTCATCGAATAGTATGCGAGAGGATATTCAAGATGGGGATGAAGGTCATAATGAGGATAATGCACTAGTTCCAGAAGGCGAAGGTGAGTTTCCTACTGTGAACAGTCGAAGGATCCGTCTAGAGATGACATTCTAGATTTGAGAGACAATGGTGATCTAGACGAAGATGTGAGAGAAGAGAAAGAAATTATTGCACGTCAGCCAAGCTGGGCAGATCAGGCGAAAGTCGAAGAGGATACCACTGGGGCAGTGGAGGCTAGAGCAGCTAGTCGTTCGCCCAGGCCGAGGAAGAAAAAGCAACCAGAACTGACAGATCGCTGTACTAGGTCATCCTCGGCCGACCCAAAAGCTGGTAAATACCCCCTCACCCCTAATGTTTAATATTCTACTATAGAATGTTAGGGGTGTAGCGATGAAGATGTCTCTTAAAAGAATAAAAACCCTATGTCGGACAAAAGAAGTTCAACTGCTTGTTCTTATTGAACCAAAGGTATCCAAAGATCAACTACTGACCTACCAACTCAAGCTTGGCTTTGGTAATGCCTTATCAAATGACAAAGGAAACATCTGGATTATGGCTAAATCGAGCTCCTCGCTTATTGTAATTAATTCTTTTGACCAAGCCCTAACAGTGACATACAAACATGAGATTCTGCCTTATGAGGTGTTGTTCTCGTTTGTGCATGGCCATAATAAGAAAGAGGGGCACAGAGAAATATGGATGAGGCTATCAAAGATCATATCACAATATAGGCTCCTATGGGCGGTTGGCGGCATCTTTAACGCTGTGACGAGTGTGGAGGAGAAGATTGGTGGCCTTCCACCGAGCCAAGCGTCAATGCAAGAGTTCCTTAATTTTTAGCTAGCGACGGGAGTCTCGGAGCTCCCATATATTGGTAGTGTGTTCACTTGGTTTAAATCTAAGGAGGGGGTTGACAAGGGTCTCTGCTAGATAGAATGTTGTTTGATTAAGATTGGCAGAAGCTAACTCCGCTGTCGATTGAGGAGCATCTCAATCGTTTCGAATCCGATCATGTACCACTTCTGATAAAACTATAGGCTCAACCTAGTGGAGGGAAAAATTCTTCAGGTTCCTAGAGTTTTGGACGAAACATGAAGGGTTCTTACCACTGGTGGGCTCAGCATGGCAGCATATAGATGTAGGAACGAATTTGTAAAGCATAATACTCTAGAGGGGGGTGAATAGAGTAGGCAGCAAAATATAGATAATTTAAAAAGTTAGCAGCTTGTTCACAGAGAAATATATATCACAAGTAAATAACTGTAAAAATAGTGATTAGAAAGCAAACGCAAAGACGATGATGTATACTGGTTTTTCTCTTGTAAGGAGTAGTCCAGCCGAAAGAACTCTATCTTCAAGTTGAATCCACTATTAGAAAATATCGTAAGTTTTCATACGAAGTCCTTGCAACTTCTAAAAACGTGAGCTTGATACGAAGTACTCGACCAGCTTCAATTGTGAAGAGTTTTTCTTTAATCAAGCCTCTGATTACAATCGCACTAAAGCTTGTAGAATGTACCACACTGGCAAATCGACTAGAGGATTGTAACTGGCTTAGGATTTGAAAATTAAAGCTTAGAACTCTTTGGAATAGAACAGTAGGCTTTAGAGAGAAGAGATGAAAGTGAATGAGTGAATTGAAATAATCAAAATTCTTCTCTATTTATAGTTTTTCCAAAGGCAGGACTCTGGCAGAATTTGGGCAGAATTTGGACAGAACTCTATGAAAAAATCTCGTTGGGATCCGTAACTACAAGGAGACCAAGTTTTCAAACGTTCGAAAAACAAACGGTCACTAACCGAACTCTGGCCGATATCTGGCCGAGTTACGTCAGGGTTTAGTCAATGTTTTTGCAAATTGATTTTTGGTCATTTTGGAATTCTTTTAAGCAGTTAGAAGCTTTTTGTAAATAAGGGACTATTTTTCAAAATATGGGATATTTTAAAAATATTTTTAGGATAGCCTATTTGCCAGTACGACTCGGTGTACACTGTATTCCTAGACTCAACAAAAGAAAAAATTATATTACATAAAGGAATAAAGGCTCGAGTAGAAAACACAGCTTCGATCTTGAACAGATCCGATAACTATTCTCTGGCAGTGGCTAAGAGTCCAAAACTTCTTTAAGTAGCCCTTATATCGTGACAGAATTTGATCAATTATTAAAATCAGGTTTGACCATGACCAATGGGCCAACAATCTCCCCCATTTTGATAATTAACAAACCTTGACCGATATAACATCTTTGATCGATAAGATTTGAAAGATAATCAAAATTTTGTAAATTGTACTGTATCCTGAAAAAATGTTCCTGTATCATGCAAAAGATGTTAGATTCTATTTCTCTTTCGTTGTCATTTAGCAAAATAATTGCAAAGAGAGAAGCTCGCCCACAATATATGCATAAGAATAATCGTTGAAGAAAGATAAAAATAGAAAAACAACATTTCACAGGTAGTGTATATTTCACAGGCAGTTAATATTGAAGCATAAAGAGATAGTGATATGAAAAATATGGAATAATGCTAAACTGGATAAAAATATGCTAAAGAAAGCATAAAATATGTTCATAGAATATCATCTCAGATAAACATAATCACAGTACAAAATAAACTAAAAGGATAGAGTACTAATAATATCTTAGAATGCATTTTCAAGTAACAAAGACATGATCAAAGTCTCAAAAAGTGATCATCAAGACAAAATACAGTACGTCTAGGTCACAAATCCTCCTCATCATCATCATCTGCAGTGCCAGCACGTCCACCATGTCCGGATGGACCATCTCCAGAAGTGCCAGCTCCAGAGGTGTGTGGAGTAGCACCCAAACCACGGTACCAATCATAAGCATTATCGGACTGGAAGATAGTATGTACCGTCTCATCCTCATAGCGGTAATCGAAGATAGCTGGATTTCGGGGAATCAAAATGGAAGAATGTCCAGTATGAGCAAATCAGAGATCAGCAAAGGAGTTGGCTAGTGCCTGAAACCGTGTCACATCACGGAACTCGTATTCCCTAGATGTGTTAGTGATGAATGTCCGAAGATCAGAAAGGTGCTGATGGATACCCTCAAAAGATATAGGGTATTCCTGAGAAGGTGGAGCAGGTACAGTGGAGGTGCATGAGGTACGACAGTGATGCGACGGGATAATTGGAGGTACTTAGGCTCAGGGTCCAGAGCACAAGTAGACAGATCGATGTCAAATCGCTGAAAGATGCATGGAATTAACATCGTATAAGAGTGATTTCGATCTTTTGTGCGACATCATCCCCTGATTTGGATAATGATCTTGGGAACCGAAAATAGAATTCCTTTGATGATGTGGTAGAGGACAGATAGTTAAAGATTTGTAACATCATCTTTTGAAGTAGATTTTGGGAGAATAATGGAATAGATGGTGTGATATAATTTATAGTTAAACAAGTTCAAGTTTGCAGCCTTGAACTTTCTAGAACGAACACGTGCAGGTGCACAAATATTGTTCTTGAAGCTGAGAAGAGTCGTGCCATCGAAAAAAATCAAAATCAGTGATCATCGGGTGGGACACCTTCGTTAGGAACACCAAGGATTTCCGCTAATAAGACATCATTGAACTCGATGTTAATACCTCCGACACGAGTCTTAACATCAAAAGTGTCTAACACAAAGTTGTAGTAAAACAATCTAATGGCATTAGTTGCTATAGGAAATTTTTCAGTGACAAGTCGATATAACCCTAATGCCTCAAAGTATGGATGGTGGTCAGGAAACGCAGTCCACGTAATCAGAGCACTAGTGCATATGTTACGCATGATAAAATCACCATACCAAAGCAATGATTGGTCATGAGTTACAAAGTAGTACTCATTGTATGCACCGTCGACCGATTGGACCGGGGAAAAGATGGAATCTTTTAGTGGATTCAAAGACGATGCCTCCTCACTGGCATTGGTCTTCTTCCTCTTGGAAGGAGTGAATCCCTTAGGCATTTATCCCAAAATTGAATAGAAATTAATAAAATTGAAGGAGATGGAAGGTGTAACCCCATCTTTCCAATTTTTAAGAATTTTAAAGTTTTTTATAATAATATTTTGATTTAACAATTTTGAATAATAATGATTGTTTTGGAGGGAGATTTGAATTGATGGCAAAGGGGTAATTTTCCAATTTAGTTAGAGTGGTCCCCAACCCTTTAACAAACTCTCTAACAGATTTTTAATTATTTTCATAAATACTGAAATGGGGGAGGACTCTGTGAAATTATTTTGAGTGGGGAGCCCTGTTTGTAAATTGCTCTTGGGCAGAGGGGTTTAGATGTAAAGTGGCACATCTATATTTTGTTGGCTGAGGAAAGAGAAAGCCCCATTCTCTTTTTCAGATTATTTTCCCAATTGAGTTCTCATTTCCTTCCTCTTCAGCCCAACCAAACCCTAACCCAAGTTCTTCCGTATTTGAAAGTGAAGGTGGCGTGGCAGTGAGGATCTACTCCTCCGATGAAGGCCTAGGCATCACAAGGACAACTCCGGCGATCAAGGCATAGGCACGGCAGCACATGTTCATCCGGCGACTGAACTCTGTGGAGGAGTCAAGTCCTCTCGTGAGGGATCGATCTCCCTCAATGATTGTTAGGTTTGTGATCGAAACTCTTAACCCTCGATTTTGTGTCTCGTGTCGTTCGTTCTTGTTTGAAAGCTGTGTCTGATCCATGGTTGGCAGCTCGAGTACTCGAAGCTGGATTAGATTTCTTGTTGGAGAACTATGTTCCGTTCGGGAAACCAGATCAGTGAGTTCATTATGAACATTTTTTCTTCATGGAGTACCAATTGAAATAGCTCGGATCGACTAATCATATGGTTTGGTTTCAGTTTGTTTGAACAAATCTTCGATTCGATCTTGAGAACTGCTGTACAGATCGAGTACGGATCTGGTGAGTTCGTTTTGTTCCAATTTTGATTTGAGTACAATCGACAGTTGATGCTGTCATGAATGATATTAGCGGTTTGATCCATTGACCTTCTCTATTTTGTGTCAAGATCTGCTGCTCTAGGCTAGATCTAATTTATTTCGTTTGAGAAGGCTATTGTGACTCACTGATTTGAAGTGGAAATCTGTGGTCAGTGTTCTTGCTTTGATTCGATTCCTTCCAGTATTCCTTTCTCCTAATTTTCTTATATTTTTTGTTGATTATGATTTTTTCAATAAGACTTGTATTTCTTTTATGTTGTGTATGTTCGTATCCTCTTGGGGGCTCTGGGAGGTGTTCGAGACCTTGTACCAATCTGTGTCGTGTCCACTGTACCTGGCCATAGTTGTGTCCATTTTATTTGTGTTCGTGGATGCGTGACTAAGCTGGTTCGTGTCTACCTGCGTGTCCGTGTCTGCGTGGACTGGGAGTCGACCGGATCTGGAGATTAGCATGTGCAGGATAGTTTTGTTCTATTTAAATCGATTGGGTTGTAATTCTATTTTTCATGGGTTTGTATAATTCTTGTTGGTTGCTGTTAAGTCTAGTGTATGATTTGCTGGGATGGGTTTGCATAAATTCTGAACTGAGCAATGTGAGCTCTATGTGTTTGATTTTTTAAGAGAGCTATGCATCACTTTTAATTGAGGCTCTCTATGATTGGTTGTTTGGTTGGGACCAATGGGTCTGACTTTGGTGAATTGTTATTACTTTTGAATGTAGGAGTATTGCTGGACTTTGGTTTTAGAGGGTGTTTGGACATGGACTCTCAAATCCAGATAGGCTTTGTTGTGGGAGAAAAGGCCGAGTAGGTTTAGGTTTTAACTAATGTTGGAAATGTTAAACAATCGATTCATTGCATGCTGAGTCTTTAAAATAAATACATTTTTCCTGATTGTTGTTGCTGAACTTTATGCTTTTTGTTTTTCCTTATAATTAATGAGGTTCCCTACCTCGGGCTGAATCTAGGGTAAGATAGACTCTGAACATGTGGTTGAGTAAATTTGAGTATCTAATAAATGTATTTATTTACAAAAGGGTACTAATTATATTTTAAGTAAGGAATTTCTAACAAGAACTATTTTTCTTTATAAATATATATTGTTAAAATTATATAAAATTTTAAGCATATTATTTTGCTATAATGTATTGATAGTAGCATCTCATTATATGGATAGTTAAAGTTAACATGGATTAGAGAACAAACAACTAGTATACCCTATAAGCATTTTTTATAATTAGATTTAATTATGGATAAAGGTAGTTAATTGATACTCATATAAAGTTAAATTTATTTACCAATTGTCTACTCCACTAGTAAAACTTTTGTAAACAACATGTTTGGTTTAATACAAGGATGGTTAGTATAACTTGTTTAGAACTTAATCAAGTTATAACAATTGAACATGAGGACATCCAGCTCCATTCATTACCCGTACTTTTTTGAAGCAAGGCAAGTACTTTCTATGGTTTTGTGCATTTACAAATCTTGTACTTCTCTTGATGACACGTTGTGACACGATATCTTGTACCCTTGTATTTTCCTGTTCTTGTACTTACTTGTGTCGGGGAGGGGAAATACACTAGCTATGTGACCAAACCCAGGTTCTGATATTCATGTAGATAGCTTAGGCCTCGTACCGTGCACGCGGGTCCTAAGCCGTACCGATATTCATGTACTCCTGTACATATTCCTTTACTCACCCCAGCCTGTCACACAGGCTAGTTGTATTTTAAACATTGTGCACATGACATGTCTTGTACTTCAGGTTCATGGTTTACATTCATGTACTATATTTCCTGTACTTACATTCCTGTACTTTCATATTCTTTTCCTGTATTTCATATTTCATGTTCTCCTGTACTTATTACCATATCATGATGTTCTTGTTCATTACCTAGAACTGTACTTTGCTCCGCTTCTGATTGGATATGTTGTAGGTAAGATGGAGGCAATGTGTGACACATACTATGGCCGTGAGCCTATTGACGTAGTAGAGCCAGCTGGAGTTGCTCTGGACTTAGAGGCTGAAGAGGCCTAGCACCTTACCTTTACCAGTTTATATTCTATTGTACTTGAGATTGTCAGACTTTACTTTCCTTTTAACTGGGTGAATGTAATAACTCTTAGACATGTACCTGGATTTCTGCGATCGTTTTATAGATATTGTGATTGTTGTATTCAATTCATATTTTGACTTGTTAGTTTTCCCTAGTTCGGTACAGCTTACTTCGTCGTGTCTAAAGACGAAGGCTGGGCGTGTCCGACTCGTGTCCGATTATCCGGGAGCGGGTCGTGACATATTTTTAGTGGTGGCCCATGCAGCTCTATCCTAATAGTACCTAGGTATTAGTGTACTATTGGAGGACTTGATTTAAACTAGGGAAACTTGAATCACAGCATAGTATTAGTGTACTATTGGGGGACTTGTTTTAAACTAGGGAAACTTGAATCACAACATAGGAAATTGGGTACATCGGATATATGGATATTATATAAAACATTTACATTTACTTGTAGGTTAGATTTTTATCAATCACAAAGTTTTCTTTTATTGCAGGATGGTCAATACGAGGAAGACCAGGGATCAGCTCGGAGTTGCAGACAGTACGGGACAGTCTGCACCAGACGTTCCGGTAGAGCAGCTTCTGCCACCGCCTCCTATCTTTCCTCCGCTACCCCCAACGATGACGTTCGACGGTGCCCAGGTGATGTCCATGTTCCAGCAGTTCATGGAGGCTCAGAACCACCAGGCCGTACAGTTTTAGGCGATAGTCATGGATGCACTCAGGACCCGAGAGCCGGCAGCACCAGCACCAGCAACACCGAGACCGGGGACTGCCAGAGATTACCAGAACCTTTATCCGATGGATTTCTGGGGCCATGAGGGGATCGTGTATGCGGATGAGTGGTTGGAAAATGTCGAAAGGATACTGAAGATGGTGAGGATCCCGGATGACCTGAAGGTGGAAGTTGCAAGCATGCAACTTTTTGATCTCGCCCGAGCTTGGTACCGAGAGGAGCCTCAGTTAGCTGTGCCCCAGGTTCTTTGGACAGACTTTAAAACTCTGTTCAAGGAGAAGTTCTTCCCAGACGTGGAGAGAGACGAGCTTCGGATACAGTTCAAGGCATTACAGCAGGAGAATATGACGTTGGCAAAGTATACATCAGAGTTCACCCGACTCAGCAGGTTCACGGAGAACCTAGTCAGCGCACCAGAGGATAGGGCTTGGAGGTTCAAGAAAGGCCTCACCAGAGAGTTGCGGCATACAGTGGCGATCAGCCAGGCAACGACTTATGCGAGCATCCTCAAGATTGCTCAGGCTGTGGAGAAGGAGGCGGATCCAAAGCTGAAGAGGGACCGGGACATCGGTATCAGTAGCTACCAGACACCGACGAAGAGGACTCAGATTCAGACGAGGCCACAGCAGCCGACACAGCAGCATCACCGTCTAGCCAGAGTTTATACACATCAGCCATAGAGATAGCAGCAGGCAGCTACTTGCGCTTTCTGTTACCGGTCAGGACACCGCTTTGACGAATGGCGTAAGAGGCTCGGGTTCTGCTTATTTTACGGATCAGACGCACATCAGATAAGGGATTGCCCATAGGTTGCAGCTTGACTGACAGGAGGACCTCGAGGAGCTGGAGGACCACCACCTGCACCACCCAGAGCACCACCAGCTGCACCACAGAGGATTCAGGCTTTACCTACTCAGCAGCAGCGTTTTGTACAACATCAGCAGCACAGGGGACCACCACAGCAGGGACGTGCTTATGTCATGGCCGCAGTTAAGGAGGATGAGGCAATTCCAGATGTGATTACAGGTTCTATCCTTTTATATTCTTTCCCTGCCATTACATTATTTAATTCTGGAGCCACACATAGCTTTGTATTATATGAGTTTTTGTATAGACGACTTCACACCTAAGCCCACTAGGAGGAACTGTCGGATTATGACAGGAGGAGGGATAGTGCCAGTTAGTGAGATAGTTGATTGCCCTATCACTATATTTGGGAGGGAGCTTAGGGCTCGACTCCTAGTGATGCTATTGCCCGGATTTGATATAGTCCTCGGCATCGACTGGTTGAATGAGCAGTTTGCTGTAATAGACTCCCATGAAGGGAAGGTTACTTTCAGCCCACCTGGAGCTTCGCCGTTCAAAATTAGCAGACGGATCACAGAGAGGCCAGAGGGAGTCTACTTCAAAGAAGTTGCAGAAGACCAGGAGTTGCCGCACCCGCTAATTACAACGTTTCTTGACGTCTTTCCCGAGGAGTTGCCAGGATTGTCGCCAGAACGAGATGTGGAGTTCAACATCGACTTAGTGGCCGGATTAGTGCCGAAGTCCCAGCATTGCTACAAGATCAACACGAAGGAAGCTACAGAGTTGAAGGCCCAGATAGATGAGTTGGAAGGTAAGGGTTTTATTCAGTCCAGTGCTTCACCCTGGGGAGCACCGGTACTCTTCGTGTCGAAGCAGGATATGACTGTTAGAATGTGTATCGATTATCGTGCACTCAATAATATTACCATCAAGAATAAGTACCCATTGCCGCGGATAGATGAGTTGTTTGATCAGCTGAGTGGGGCCAAAGTTTTCTCGAAGAATGACTTTCGATCTGGGTATCATCAGATGAAGGTTCGGGAGCAAGATATTTCGAAAACAGCCTTCAATACCTGCTACGGCCAGTATAAATTCTTGGTGATGCCGTTTGGACTCACCAATGCTCTAGTATTGTTTATCAACTTGATGAATAATGTTTTTCACAAGTATTTGGACAAGTTTGTCGTAGTCTTCATCAACGACATCTTGATCTATTTGAAGACTGAGGAAGAGCATGTGGAGCAGCTGCGGATTGTTTTGGAGATTTTACGGAAGGAGAAACTGTACGGGAAGCTCTCGAAGTGCGAGTTTTTCTTGGACAGAGTGGAGTTCTTGGGGAATGTGGTGACTGGAGAGGGGATTTCTGTAGATCCCAAGAAGACTGAAGTTGTGGAAGCATGGGCACCTCCCAAGTCAGTAGCTGAGATTCGTATTTTCCTGGGGCTAGCAGGTTACTACAGGAAGTTCGTACAAGATTTTGCCAAGATAGCAGTTCATCTAGAGCGACGCCTGCCAGTCAGCATTCGAAGAATTGAAGAAAAGACTCACTACAGCGCCAGTTTTAGCTTTGCCATCAGGATCTGGAGGGTTCGTCATCTACAGTAATGCATCAGGAAAGGCTTGGGATGTATGGTTAAGCAGAACAAGAAGGTCATTGCTTATGCTTCTAGACAGTTGAGGCCTCATGAGAAGAATTATCCTACGCATGACTTGGAGCTTGCAGCGGGCCATTTTTGCCTTGAAACTGTGAAAGCACTATCTGTGTGGAGAGAGAGTAGACATCTTCACGGTCCATAAAAGCCTGAAGTATGTTTTTACTCCGAAGGAGCTGAACATGAGGTAGCGCAGATGGCTGGAACTCATGAAGGATTTTGACATCAATCTGCAATACCATCCTGGAAAGGCGAATATGGTGGCAGATGCTCTTAGTCGATATCCTGTTGCTATGTTCCTTACTACGGACTGGCATCTTCTAGAGGATCTTGAGAGTCTGGAGATTGAGATTGTCCTTCCGGGAGTTCGAGGGCAGCTGATGCACATGCAGGTATAGTCGGGACTGTTATAGAAGATCAAGGAGGCCCAGTTTTTAGATGAGGGACTCCGATGTTTCAGAGGTCAGGCAAAGGCAGGATTGTTGGACGATTTCACTATTGCAGAGGATAGATCCCGGAGGCATGGAATCTAGTTGTGTGTGCCCAAGGATTTGTGAGAGGAGGTTATGTAGGAGGCCCATCAGTCGTAGTATTCAATCCTTCTTGATCTACCAAGATACGTAGGACTAGAACACAATCATGCCAGCTGTATACATACGAAGTATATGGACCCTCGTATCTATACATAAGCTGTAAAATGCAGTAACCAAGGTACTAAATCTCATCCACAAAAATAAATAGGATATAAAAGTAACTTCGAATTTGTCATGTACACAATAGTTGGGTGGAGACAAAGTCTACTACCAACCAAATTAAATATGGAAAAATATACAAGGAAAGAATTTCGCAAGCGAGAGCAATGGCGAGTCCAAGAGCAATCACCACGAAGGAAGGATTGACCTTAGCTAGAGCACCTGCAAGAAATCACGAACACACACCTGGCGAGATAACCAGGTCCTCAGAGGGACATAATAAGATACATCAATATGCCATATAATACTGAATATAAAATATGCCACAATCAAAGAAAGTGACAAGACATAAATAGGGTAAACTAACCAACTAAAGTGAACATGCAGTGAGAACAAACCTTTCGTCGCATGGGCCCTGGCTGTAAATGGGATCTGGTATAGTCCCCACTTGGGCACCAGTGACCGAGAGCATGACGTTCAAAAATGACAGTGGCCAACCTGAGAGGCTCATACCCGTATCTCCAACGGAGCTTCCGGGTTACAAGGGAAGTGCAATAGAAGCCCATACGATAAAGAAATGTTCTCCCCATCCAATGTACCTATCATGTCGCATCCACGACCATGTAATAATACTAACCGTCAAGTCTTCTAACACAGTACTATTGACAGTTAGACCTAACGCACGTCCTGCACGCATCAGTGATCAGCCAACACGCAAGTCCGTAGACTATATGCCGCTCATAACTCATACATCTTGTGGCACAACAGTGTCAAAGTTTATGCAATGCACTAAGCTAGTGGTAGTCCCTTAATTCTAAGTCTATATGCAATCAAAAGATAAATAACAAGGTACAACTAATATCACTGAGCAGGCAGTAATCATAAACTAGAAATAATTGAACAGTGATATGTAATAAATAAAATGCAACTAATTTATAAACAGTAAATTGTGGCAAGGTATCTTGCCTGTCATTACGCCTGGTGTGCGATAATCTGAAAAGTCCAGCATGGTCTAATAGCCATAGTCATAGTGCAAAGATCCAAAGTCGCGAGAAAATAGGGAAAGATGATCAGTCGCAATCAAGATAATTTAGAGAATTTGTGTAAAGAAATACTTATATTATTTTGTAAAAATTATTTATAATACTTCAAAAAATATCTTTCATTAATCCAAAATATTTTTAAATAAATCCATACTTGAAAAATGGGTCTTTAATTTAGAAACTACCATTTTATTAGTTAAAAATAATTTTACATAAATATTTGAAATCAGTTATATATATCAATTAAGTTTGAGAAATACTTTTTATTAAATACCTTGATAAATCAAAAATCGTATAAAAAGTAGAATTTTTGGTAGACATCTATGTTTTATTAGTCTAAATAGTTCAATGAATATATATAAAAATCTAAGAAAATATTCTAGGAAAATTCGGAATATTTGAAATTACCTGTATAATTTTATCATTTATTCTATGTAGTAAAATATAGTAATAATAAATTTATAAAATAATAATTAATAATAATGATAATAATGATGATAATAAGTATAATAATAATGGTAATGATAATTTAACTAATGATATTAATAATATTAATGATGATAATAAATAATAAACCATAACAAATAACATTAGATACTAATAATAATAATAATAATAACTATTAAAACCTACAACCACTGTACTGTACAGCCTTCCCCCCCCCAATTTTGTTCAGAGAGAGGGAGAGAGAGAAGAGAGAAAAGAAAAGTGCGAAGAAAAGGGGAACGGCTCACCGTGGGTCTCGAGCGCTCGGCGGTGGCCAGTGCTGGGTCGGCGCGCTAGGCGAAGCAGTGTCGGCGCCGGGGGCGCGCTGCCCTGGAGGTGGCTGCATGGTTGGGGGCCACTCGCGGTGAGGTAGCTCCGACGCGAAGTGGGGGTAGGTCGATGGCGCCGGAGTTCCGAAGAGGAGCGCCGGCGGTCCGGCTCGAGAAGGCAGCGAACGATCTAGCAAGAGGCGACGGCGGAGCGGGTGGACGAGTGTTCTGGTGAGGCGGTGCTGAGGCGGCGCCGGTGGTGGTGCAGGCTCTGCTGAGGGGAGACGAGAAGGGGCAGATCTCGGGTTAGGAGGCGCGGTGGGTGCCCCGCGGTGGAAGTGGCGGCCGGAGGCGGCCGACGAGGAGAGGCGCTGCAGCTGGCGGTTCGCGTGGACGTGTGCTGCGACCACGGCTCGGAGGCGATGACAAGCGGAGGTCGGCTCGGGCAACCCAGCGAGGTGAGTTTAGGCTAGGGTTTCCTTCTTCCTTCTATGTGTGATGGTGGTGGGGTATTGCGGCGATGGCCGGACTTTGGGTTTTGGCTGCGGTGGTGGCGGTGGTGGCGATGATAGTGACGACGAGACAGGGACGGTGGTGGCGGTGTGGTCTGGAGGTGAGAAGTCGAGGGTCGGGGTGATGGTGGCTGCGGTTGGGGTGTCGATGGATGTGGGTAGAGTTAGGATCGGGTATTTGATGACGTCGGGGTGTGTCCGACGCGGAGATAATGTAATTGTATAATATGGAATAAGAGTGGTGGACACAGACACAATACACATCTGTGGATGAAAAAATTTCTGGAGGAGTACCTCTCCTTTTATAGGAAGTGAGAATTTCCAGTTGGAAAAGGATTGGGATGATTTAAATCCCAATTAGATAAATCCCCTATTATTTTAAATCGATTTAAATCCAAATCAATTCCAATCCAAATTAATTCTATACTTAATTTAAAATATTTTAAATACGGTCAATAAAATCTTTTACAATTTAAATTACCATATTTAATCAAATCTTGAATAAAACAAAATTCCAAATATCTTTTTCATAAATATTAAAATATAATATTAATTAATTTCAAAAATCAAGGTAAATACTTAAATCATAGCAAAATAAACAAATCTCCTATTTCGCAAATATCCAGAATATATTTTATATAAACCAAAAATTTTCAAATAAACAAATGACGAATAAAATAACACTTTTTGAAATTAAATTATTTATCCTATGTACTTTTCCTATAAAATAAAATTTATAAAAAATGTTTTTCTAAATATGTACCTCGACGCATATTCGCACTCGTCGAGAAATTACGAAACACAATTCTCGCTCGCTAGCAAATACAAAAATACGAATTTGTATGTGACGTGTAGATACGAAGTACAAAAATAAATACAAACATATATTTAAAATATAAAAAAAAATCGTAGTAGAAAATTAGGAAGCTTACATCCTATCCAACTTAAAAGAATTTCGTCCTCGAAATTTTGGAAAAATTAGGATAGGTAGGGTGAAGGAGATAGAAGCAGTATAATCGATAAGAATTTGATTCATATTGAACAAAAAGGCAATCAACGAGAATGAAACGACATTTCAATGGCAATATGTCATTCGATCGACTAAAAATTTCGGTGGTTTTAGATTTTGATCATGACAACCAATCAATGACTAAGTTCGATCAACCTTAACATTAACCTAAAAGCAATCTCATAAGTAGGTAATAAGCTCCTTAATCCTCGATATCGTCAATATTCATGAATCCCTCTTATCATAAATCGTTCTTTCAAAAAAAAAAATTCCGTTCCACGTCCCATTAAACAAAATCAATATGATTCTAAATTTACTATAATTTTTTTTTCTATTTCGTCATAGAATTTCAAGTAGCCTCAAATTTTGACTTCCATAATCTTCATAGCTCATTTTTTTATATATATCTTCCAAAATTTTAATTTTCTCTGAATTTAAAATTTTTTAAATCTTCAACCAATTTGGCCCAGGTAGAAATTGGAAATCTTTTTACTGCAAATTCGTATTTATTGGCACCATGCATCCATAGATGACAAAAATAAAAGTTCGTCTTCAATGTTCGATAATCTTGAAAACTAATAGTATACCTTCAATCTTCTATCATAATTGAAAGCTTCCTAAAATATTTATTGGTCTCTCTCAAAAATTTTAATTCTACAATATCAGTTTCTTGATGGTAGAAATGAACTCATCTTAACTTCATAGTCATATTCATCTTAGAACCTTAATAAAAAATATAGAGGTTTCTTTCCTCAACAATTGGTCATCCTTGAAAGCTAATATCATAATAACACTCTATGCTATCGAAGGCAAAGTCAACATTGTTCCTATCAAAAATTTGAATTTATAATTTTATATATATTTGGTTCTTAAACCATCGATACTTTAGAAAAAATTTCACTCGATATGTAGTTACCTCAAAACAAATTTGAAAGTCACGAAGTCTATTTATCCTCGAGTGTTTCATCAAAACATAATATATCATTCCTTAACTCATCTATTTAGATTTATCGCGCCTTTTCATTCACATCCCATCTATACCTCATAATCTCGTAATTATCTTAATCAACTACATTATTTATCTATGCTGTGGGGTTCTCCAATCTAACTTCTACTAACCCAAGATTGTCATGATCAAATTCTGCTTCGACCAAGGAAATCATAACATGAGTCAAATCGCATAAACCATAGAGGAATCAAGGTGAAATACGACACGCAATTTAGTGAGAAGGGAAAAGAGTAAGGGTTGCAACAAGCGAAAAGAAAAATGTTATGTGTCTAAGTGAATCGAGAGAAACATGAAAATAATGACAAGGGTTAAGCAGTCAAGATAAAACGCAAGTTAAGCATTTAACGGACTTAGTAGATCGCAATCGGGCCGAAGATTTGAGTCGTGATCAAATCCAAATATATAGTCAAAAGTATTTCGGTACCATGGTATAGGTTATAGTTGAGTCTTTATGACCCGAAAGTCGTACCATAAAAATAGGGTACAAGGGGACATGTTTTAGTGGGATATGATATACCTACATGAAGGTGAGCTCGTCTAGGTCTTGTATGTGAAATTTGTTGGAAGAAAAGGTCTAGTGTTGTGCTCCACATATCAAAGTCACGATTGGGAACGCCGAATGATCAAAAATAGAAAGTGGGTTTTCATAAGATTCTAATTAATGCAAAAATTTAAAAGGTTAAAGCACGAAATAAGATAATTAGAAAATCTCGTAGGTCAAGAAAAAATAATTTAGAGACACCGTTTCTAGAGGGAAAATAGTCTCATAGATAAGGGTATGGTCAAGAGAACGACTCTAATCATTTCAAAGTTTCAAACAAATGGATGGTCACAAATAATAATCTAGATTCGAGGAAAGTCGAGTAAGTCAAAGATATGTTCATCGGGTTGGTCGATGACTAACTATACTTGTGTATATGCAATATTATAGTCATAGATGGCATGGCAATCTAATGTGGAATACCTCTATCTTACTAGGGGACCTTACTTGTTTCTTGGTCCTCTACCAATATATGATCTAATCCAAAAATCTTTTAGTTCCTCAAAAGTTTCTCAATAAATTTTCAAGATACTCCGCTAAAATTTCCAGTTATCTTAGACTGTCAACTTTAATCAAAATTTTAAATTTCTAAACAAATCTCAAAATAACCCTTGTGTATCGCAAATTGATTTTTTTCTCCAAAATTTAAATATCCATAATCAAGACTTTAAACTCGAAATCTAAATAACTTTATATATCATAGATCATATGAGCAATATTTAAATTTTTACTTCAAGTCGATTTCATATCTTCCAAAAATATTTCAAACCAAACCTTTTTACCATCATCTTCTTCAAACTCAAAATTAAATAAATTTAAAAATTCATATGACTCAATTTAAAACCTCAAGCTCTATAATAAACCATAAATTCTAAACCCTCTATATTCTCTTATGATTTAAAACTCTTTTAAAAACTTTTACAATCCAATACTTGAACTCAACGTAAATCACATGTCATAATTTAAAGATGTTTTCCAATCGGTTTCATATCCCAATAAATCATAAACTATTTTGCAATTTCAAAAAAAAACATAAATCATAAATTTGTTTTTGCGATCTAGCTGTCCTCTTGTGTATACCACCTTGTAATAGCAAAATAAAATTTCAACTATCTATTGAAAGCGAAAAATATGCTACTACCCAACTTGAAATTAACTAATCCTTAAAATCATACTTTCTAGAAAAATAAATTCCTTTATAACTCAAATAAAGTTCCAATGCATATTAATTGTCAATGTAACCTTCTAGCCATGTGTTTGACCTATGAGCATATACTAGTGTAGTCATCTTACTAAACACGAAGCTAAGAATTTACGGTGGAAGGAGTCAAGCAAGATGCAAATCAAGGGGGTCGAACGAGAGTTCGGAATTTGAAGTCAAGGAAGGAAGTCAAGTAGGTGGATGAGATTCTAAACTCTAATCCTATATTGCAAGTCCGTTTGGTTCAATCATGTAACCGAAACGGCAAACTAGACCTGTATGGGCCACCACAAAAACATGTAACGCCCCAGTCCCAAAATACGAAAGACTAGAATACAATCATACCAGCTGTATACATACGAAGTATATGGACCCTCGTATCTATACATAAGCTGTAAAATGCAGTAACCAAGGTACTAAATCTCATCCACAAAGATAAATAGGATATAAAAGTAACTTCGAATTTGTCATGTACACAATAGTTGGGTGGAGACAAAGTCCACTACCAACCAAATTAAATATAGAAAAATATACAAGGAAAGAATTTCGCAAGCGAGAGCAATGGCGAGTCCAAGAGCAATCACCACGAAAGAAGGAATGGCCTTAGCTAGAGCACCTGCAAGAAATCACGAACACACACCTGGCGAGATAACCAGGTCCTCAGAGGGACGTAACAAGATACATCAACATGCCATATAATACTGAATATAAAATATGCCACAATCAAAGAAAGTGACAAGACATAAATAGGGTAAACTAACCAACTAAAGTGAACATGCAGTGAGAACAAACCTTTCGTCGCATGGGCCCTGGCTGTAAATGGGATCTGGTATAGTCCCCACTTGGGCACCAGTGACCGAGAGCATGACGTTCAAAAACGATAATGGCCAACCTGAGAGGCTCATACCTGTATCTCCAACGGAGCTTCCGGGTTACAAGGGAAGTGCAATAGAAGCCCATACGATAAGGAAATGTTCTCCCCACCCAATGTACCTATCATGTCGCATCCACGACCATGTAACACTACTAACCGTCAAGTCTTCTAACACAGTACTATTGACAGTTAGACCTAACGCACGTCCTGCACGCATCAGTGATCAGCCAACACGCAAGTCCGTAGACTATATGCCGCTCATAACTCACACATCTCGTGGCACAACAGTGTCAAAGTTTATGCAATGCACTAAGCTAGTGGTAGTCCCTTAACTCTAAGTCTATATGCAATCAAAGGATAAATAACAAGGTACAACTAATATCACTGAGCAGGCAGTAATCATGAACTAGAAATAATTGAACAGTGATATGTAATAAATAAAATGCAACTAATTTATAAACAGTAAATTGTGGCAAGGTATCTTGCCTGTCATTACGCCTGGTGTGCGATAATCTGAAAAGTCCAGCATGGTCTAATAGCCATAGTCATGGTGCAAAGATCTAAAGTCGCGAGAAAATAGGGAAAGATGATCAGTCGCAATCAAGATAATTTAGAGAATTTGTGTAAAGAAATACTTATATTATTTTGTAAAAATTATTTATAATACTTCAAAAAATATCTTTCATTAATCCTCTTTCATTAATCCAAAATATTTTTAGATAAATCCATACTTGAAAAATGGGTCTTTAATTTAGAAACTACCATTTTATTAGTTAAAAATAATTTTACATAAATATTTGAAATCAGTTATATATATATCAATTAAGTTTGAGAAATACTTTTTATTAAATACCTTGATAAATCAAAAATCGTATAAAAAGTAGAATTTTTGGTAGACATCTATGTTTTATTAGTCTAAATAGTTCAATGAATATATATAAAAATCTAAGAAAATATTCTTGGAAAATTTAGAATATTTGAAATTACCTGTATAATTTTATCATTTATTCTATGTAGTAAAATATAGTAATACAAAATTTATAAAATAATAATTTAATAATAATAATAATAATAATAATAATGATAATAAGTATAATAATAATGGTAATGATAATTTAACTAATGATATTAATAATATTAATGGTGATAATAAATAATAAACCATAACAAATAACATTAGATACTAATAATATTAATAATAATAATAATAACTATTAAAACCTACAACCACTGTACTGTACAGCCTTTCTCCCCCAATTTCGTTCAGAGAGAGGGAGCGAGAGAAGAGAGAAAAGGGAAGTACGAAGAAAAAGGGAACGGCTCACCGTGGGTCTCGAGCGCTCGGCGGTGGCCAGTGCTGGGTCGGCACGCTGGGCGGAGCAGCGTCGGCGTCGGGGGTGCGCTGCCCTGGAGGCGGCTGCATGGTGGGGGGCCTGTAACACCCTGTTTTCTGAAATTGGGGATTTTTGAAAAATTTATTATTTTTATTATTTATTAGTGGTATTTTAGTCATGGTATGATTTTCTGGTGATTTTAGTTAGATTAAACCATTTTCTAAGTCATGCTAAGTCATGACTTATGACTTTGTGATTTTGGTTAGTATAACTTAGTGTAAACCCTAGTTTTCTCTAACCTAGAAGTTGTCAGGACCATGATAGCTTAGCCATAGGCTTAGAATATCAAATTTGGGGTTTTTGACCAAAAGGGTATTTTGGTAATTTTCTAGATTTAATTTGTGATTATGTGATTTTAATATTATTTAATACTTGGTAGGTCTCATGATTAGTTCCTAACCTATCCTACCCTAAACTAGTAGTTAGCCCCTAACCTAGAATCATTAGGGTGATGTTTAGGTCATGGGTTAAAGTAGATAATATCTAGATATTTGCTTTATGGATATTTTGCACAAAACATGCAAAATATCACAACCCCTTTACCAAAAGTCCATGACTTAACCTAGAAGGAAGCCAAGGACACCCCCCCCATGTCTTGGCCGGCCAAGGGGTACCCCCCTAGCTGGTACACACTCCTATATAACCCCTTGGATTAATTCATGAAGAAATTACATGAAATTTAATCCACAAAAATTCCCTTTCCTTTCAACTTTCATAACTTGAGCTATTTTGATCCAAATTGACTCTAGTCTTTTGCATTGGAACCCTACAACATCTAGGGAGCTAAGGGAAGCAAGAAATCTAGAATTTGGGAGCTTGGGCATCGTCGAGTTCGAGATCACAACACCCTCTTTTCATTGATTTTCCTTAGAATTTCACCAATAGGTAAATATGTCCAAACCTAGTCTAATTCCTGTTTTTATTTCATAAATGCATTCATATAGGGATAACAATACTGTGGGTAAAGTTTGGTGGGATTTTGATGTGATTTGGTGTCCGTATCGGACACGTATCATGGGTTTAATATAGGTGTTTGGTTGAATGCCTCAAAGGAGAGGACTTCCAGTTTTTACAAAACTTTTTATACAAAAACCTAGTCCTAGGTTTCCTAACCCTAACCCTAGTCTTCTGCACTCAAACCAATGCGGTGTCCGTGTCCAAATTGGACGCGAACCCGACAGGACACACTGTGCACAAGTGCACAGTAATGCCCTGCTACCCGACACCTAGTGTGCACAGCACAGACTACTTGGACACGTGTAACTCGACACAGACGAGGGGGCATTGTTTGCGAACATGCCCCCAAAGTCTCGTGTGGTGTCGTGTCGTGTCGAGTGAGAAAACTCACTCGCACTGGACACGCACTGGTCACGCACACACGCACAGACACCAACTTGGAGTGTCTTGTGTCGCACGGACACGACACGATGACACCTCGTAGTGACACGAGAGTGTAGCCCTATACGTGGCGTACACGTGGACACGAGCACGTGGTGCTTCGTGTCCTGTGTCGTGTGTACGACGCGTGTAACCGCGTGCACGACGTAGTCGTAACACGCGTGTATCAGTCGTGTTTTCACGACTGATACGCTGTTAGTTCTGTGTCCACGCGTGTCGTGGACACGTGTCAGGCTATGGGATGTGTAGCCCTATGTGTGGGCTACACGTATGCACGACCACGAGACGTGTCGTGTCTCGTGGTGTGTCCACGAGTGCGTGGAATGCGTGCACGACGCTGTTTTCGTGTGCACGTATCAGTGCTTACCCGATGGACTGTTTTGGGTGTTTGGACACGTGAAAACGTGTCGTGGTGTCGTGTCAGTGTCTTGGGATCCTAGAGTATCTATGGGGTGTCAGTTACCAACCCTTGGTTGGGAGTCTTAGCTCGATTTAGTATGGGTAATTCGATTTTCCCCATTTCAGTGCACTGTGCACAGTTCACAGTTTTGGTTTATTTCCAGTTTTTGGAAATCGAATTTCGATTCGATTTTGTTTATGTTTAATACATTAGACTAGTGTATTTTAGTGTGTAGATGTGAAGTGCATAGGTATTTGTGAGGGTAGGTCGAATTTGGGGAGATTTGGTTGTGTGTGTGTGAAGTTATATGTATATACATATATGTATGTATATGTGTTATGTATGTGTGTGTGTGGTTCTGGATTAGTTCCAGAATTCCTGGAACAAAACCCCTCCTTCTCACTGTCTTTCATTCCCTCTCTCTCATTCAGTCTCTCTCTCTTCTTCCCTCTCTATATATATATTATATATATATATGAGTTTATATATATATATAGGTGTATATATATATATATTGATATATATATATATATATATATTTGTATTAGTTTTCATATAGTGATTATATATATATATATGTATGTGGGTTTGTATTGTATATAGTATCCATATATGGGTATATGGGTAGTAGATAGATATATATCTATATATAGATATATACATATATATATGATTTCTAGTATAGGTTTATGTGAAACCTATGACACTGGCCTATGGCCTAGGATTATTGGCCTATGGTTGGGGCTAGCCCTAATGACCCAAAAACCCATGTTGACCCTTGTTGACTGGAAGTTGACCAAAGTCAACTTTAGGGCAAAGTTGACCTAGATCACCTAGAAATGACTAGGAATGACCTAAATCAACTAGTTTGACTAAAACCCTAACTAGTTTGACTAGTATTGACTTAACCTTGACTAGTTTGACTTTAGAGTTGACCAAGAGTTGACTTTTGACCAGATTGACCTAGAATCATGTAGTTTGCATAGTAGACTTCATATTTACTATTTAGAACACATTGTGACTTGTGTTGCTCTGATCAGGAGCCAGACACCTCTCCTCAGACTACATATTCTCTACAGACATTCATACAGCAGGCGAGTACATTCTCTGACCGTTTCATACTTGTTCAGGCTTTACTTCTCGCTCTAGATTACTTTACTTGTTGCTGTCACGTTGGTAACACGGATTGGTACTATATGGATCTTTACATGAGATGTTATCCCCCTCGGGAGCATCGGGTACTTCATGTTATGTGTGTTTCACTATCATCATGTACTCCTATGCTTTTATTATTCATGTACACTCATGTGATCATGTACTCTCATGTTTACTGAGCTCTCATGTATACTATCATGTGCACCCTTTTATGGGCCCCATGTGATATCATGTACAATAACGTAACTTGTATAGATCCTTGTGTATTGATTGGGGTACGGGAGAGTAGAAGTGGACATGTGAATAATTCCAAAGTAGTGTAGTCATGTACAAACTCAGTAGTATAGTCATGTATAAATTCTAGCCATTCACATGCCTATCTTGTGCTCTACATCACTAGTCACTACAGTTCTCTATATACAGTAGATATTTCATTACAGCTATCTCTTTTACAGCGTATATTTCCTTTCAGCAGTTCATGTATCTTACTCTATTGCCTGTATCGTATTTCCTAACCTGATATGCACTGCGTGAGATGTATTGTGCTCGTTCCCGTCCTGATTGGACCTGTTGAAAATATTACAGAGGATGAGGATGAGGCCCTGGTGTCTACCTATTATGGAGCAGGACTAGATGATACTTGTATTGAGGACCCTCAGCAGGTTCCACCTACAGCTGAGGAGGATGTTTCAGTAGTCTAGACCAGTTTAGTCTAGGCAGTCTTTTCTATATTTACTTTTTGTCTCACATTCTGTGTTGTATTTTGAGATGTGGAGATGTATAGACTCTTAGACTTATTGTATTATGAGTTAACATTCTGGATGTTATGTATCTTAGACACTTAGTCTTATTTCATCTATGCTATGGTTCTCTTTGAGTTACTATCTATCTGTTCTTCGTTCTTCTACCCTAGATGTGATTGAGATTGTTTTCTATTTGTCACCTCCATTCGGAGAGTATAAACTGTACAGGTACCTTATACTGTTAGATGATTTACCTAGGACAGCGTTCTACCGCCGACACTGCGGCGTAGGCTGGACGTACCCACTTCTCGTGCCCTTACTCTAGGGTGCGGGTCGTGACACGTTTTTAGTGGTGGCCCATGCAGGTCGAGTTTATGTAGTGATATTCGAACTAGAGTATCACTACAGCCTGTGATAGGATTAAGGAATAGGCTTAGAGAGAGTGGATACTCAATCACAAGTTAGGAAAAATTTTCATGGATTTGAATCTACTGACTTTGTTCAAATCTATATAATCTATTTCATATTGTCCTTTGATACTATCATCCTTGTACCGTTATTGACTTCCTTATTGATCTGTCTTCAGGATGGTGGAGACACGATCGCAGCGACTCGGTCCAGGTGATACTACTGAGAGGTCTGCCACCTCTCGTCCAGCTCACCAGGACCCGGGGACTGCAGCTCCCCATACTCCAGCTCATGTGGGAGTTTCTGCCCCAGTTGGGGGTGCACCTCTTACTATTCAGGGGGTCATTCCAGCTACTCCAGACATGCCTCCCCCGCAGTTTCGTCAGCCTCAGTTTCAGCCGAAGTATCAGCAGCAGCAGCAGCAGCAGTACCAGCAGCAGTACCAGCAGCAGATGCCATCTGGATATGTGGATGCTGCGCAGATGTTTTCATATTTCCAGCAGTTCCTAGAGTCGCAGCAGACCCAGCAGCAGCGTCAGACGACGGCATTTACAAGAGGCATTGATGATGTCCATCAGCTGGCTACAGCGACGATAGAGAGGTTGGCAGCCCAGCCGCAGGGAGGAGCAGGACCGCCGCGACAGCAGAGGATTCCAGGTATCCAGGACTTCAAGAAGATGAACCCCAGGGACTTCTTGGGAACAGAGGGGATACTTTATGCTGATGACTGGATCGAGCACATTGAGGAGATCTTTCGACTGGCGGAGATACCAGTCGGACTCCAGGTCGAGGCAGCTGCCAGCCAGATGCGGGATCTTGCCCGTACCTGGTATCAGACGGATCCGAGAGTAGGTACTCCAGGGCAGGCATGGGGAGCTTTCAAGGAGCTCTTCAAGGGGAAGTTTTTCCCAGATCAGGCAGTCGGCGCTTTGGAGACACAGTTCGAGAACCTGGTTCAGGGGAACCAGACCGTAGAGGAGTACGCCGGTGAGTTTTGCCGTTTGAGCAGATTCGTGGAGGGCCTTAGCGAGGCAGCGAAGGCGAGAAGGTTCAGGAAGGGCTTGGTCAAGGAAGTCAAGTCCTTGACCAAGAGTGAGAGGAGTGCCACATTTGAGGATATTCTAGCAGGAGCGATGGCGGCTGAGGATGATCTTGAGCTGAAGCTCAAGAGGGGCCGCGACACTCAGGGAGCTGGCAGCAGTGGAGGACAGGCCAAGAGGCCTCATTTTCAGCACCAGCAGCAGAGGCCATTCCAGCAGCAGAGGCCATTCCAGCAAGTGCAGCAGCCGAGGCACCAGCAGCAGGCACCCAGGCAGCAGGTCGTTAGTTGCACTTTCTGCAAGAAGTCGGGACATGGATGGGGTGAGTGCAGGAAGAGGTTGGGCTGGTGCCTAATATGTGGGGCAGCGGACCACCAGCTGAGGGAGTGTTCCCAGTTCACAGGCAGAGTAGCACAGGGAGCAGCACCAGGAGCAGGAGCCAAGGCTCCGGTAGGTCAGCAGCAGAGAGGACCATTACAGCCACAACAGCAGAGATTTATGCAGTTTCAGCAGCAGGCTGGAAGAGGTCAGCAGGGGCGTGCTTACGCCATGACAGTTGAGGATGCTCAGGCAATTGGTGATGTGCTTGCAGGTTCTGTTCTTCTAAATTCCATTCCCACCTTGCTTCATTATATCTATCTTAAAATCCAATTCCATCTGCTCCTACCTATTCTTTATTAGTGATCAGTTTTGTCCTGGTAGTTCATTTGGTTTTGTCGATTGTTTGTTGTTTCTTTATCTCTTACTTAGGAGTAGGAGTAGGAGTAGCTTTAGCTATTAATATAATTCTTGACTAACTCTTTTGTCAAGAACTTTCCTCTTAAATAAATTAATTTGTTTTATGCCTTTTGACTTAGAGTTGATAGAGTAGCTCTGACCATAGAATGGTGACCCTTTTAGCCCTGTGATTTATTGTTTCCTTACCTTCCTAGTCTATGCCCATGACCAGGACTATGTATCTTCCTTCATCATTCCACCCTTACTTATATCTTATGCTACAAATTTATCCTTAGTTTTACAAGCTTATCCTTTTCGAGCTTGATCATGATATATTTTATTGGGTGCGCACCCACTAATATATTGTCTAATCAGAACCGGCGCATGATGGTCTGATCAACCTATTGCATTTTGGTTCGCCTTTTCATATATTAATCTACGTGGATGTAGACACAGTTAAACTTACCCTAGAATCTTATCCGCAACAGCCTTGATGATTGTTGTTTCCTTACTTTCCCAATTAGGACACCTTATGACCTAAAACTGCTAGCCAATTTTTGGACATGACCCAGTATAGGTCTACTACCCATATTTTGCTTATTTGACCTTGTATGTTGCCTAGGTAGTGGCTTCGTCCCTGATTGTTGGAGGTTTGACCTAGGAGGAGTACGACCATCTAAATTTCGAGGACGAAATTATTTTAAGGTGGGTAGACTTGTAACACCCTGTTTTCTGAAATTGGGGATTTTTGAAAAATTTATTATTTTTATTATTTATTAGTGGTATTTTAGTCATGGTATGATTTTCTGGTGATTTTAGTTAGATTAAACCATTTTCTAAGTCATGCTAAGTCATGACTTATGACTTTGTGATTTTGGTTAGTATAACTTAGTGTAAACCCTAGTTTTCTCTAACCTAGAAGTTGCCATGACCATGATAGCTTAGCCATAGGCTTAGAATATCAAATTTGGGGTTTTTGACCAAAAGGGTATTTTGGTAATTTTCTAGATTTAATTTGTGATTATGTGATTTTAATATTATTTAATACTTGGTAGGTCTCATGATTAGTTCCTAACCTATCCTACCCTAAACTAGTAGTTAGCCCCTAACCTAGAATCATTAGGGTGATGTTTAGGTCATGGGTTAAAGTAGATAATATCTAGATATTTGCTTTATGGATATTTTGCACAAAACATGCAAAATATCACAACCCCTTTACCAAAAGTCCATGACTTAACCTAGAAGGAAGCCAAGGACACCCCCCCATGTCTTGGCCGGCCAAGGGGTACCCCCCTAGCTGGTACACACTCCTATATAACCCCTTGGATTAATTCATGAAGAAATTACATGAAATTTAATCCACAAAAATTCCCTTTCCTTTCAACTTTCATAACTTGAGCTATTTTGATCCAAATTGACTCTAGTCTTTTGCATTGGAACCCTACAACATCTAGGGAGCTAAGGGAAGCAAGAAATCTAGAATTTGGGAGCTTGGGCATCGTCGAGTTCGAGATCACAACACCCTCTTTTCATTAATTTTCCTTGGAATTTCACCAATAGGTAAATATGTCCAAACCTAGTCTAATTCCTGTTTTTATTTCATAAATGCATTCATATAGGGATAACAATACTGTGGGTAAAGTTTGGTGGGATTTTGATGTGATTTGGTGTCCGTATCGGACACGTATCATGGGTTTAATATAGGTGTTTGGTTGAATGCCTCAAAGGAGAGGACTTCCAGTTTTTACAAAACTTTTTATACAAAAACCTAGTCCTAGGTTTCCTAACCCTAACCCTAGTCTTCTGCACTCAAACCAATGCGGTGTCCGTGTCCAAATTGGACGCGAACCCGACAGGACACACTGTGCACAAGTGCACAGTAATGCCCTGCTACCCGACACCTAGTGTGCACAGCACAGTCTACTTGGACACGTGTAACTCGACACAGACGAGGGGGCATTGTCTGCGAACATGCCCCCAAAGTCTCGTGTGGTGTCGTGTCGTGTCGAGTGAGAAAACTCACTCGCACTGGACACGCACTGGTCACGCACACACGCATAGACACCAACTTCGAGTGTCTTGTGTCGCACGGACACGACACGATGACACCTCGTAGTGACACGAGAGTGTAGCCCTATACGTGGCGTACACGTGGACACGAGCACGTGGTGCTTCGTGTCCTGTGTCGTGTGTACGACGCGTGTAACCGCGTGCACGACGTAGTCGTAACACGCGTGTATCAGTCGTGTTTTCACGACTGATACGCTGTTAGTTCTGTGTCCACGCGTGTCGTGGACACGTGTCAGGCTGTGGGATGTGTAGCCCTATGTGTGGGCTACACGTATGCACGACCACGAGACGTGTCGTGTCTCGTGGTGTGTCCACGAGTGCGTGGAATGCGTGCACGACGCTGTTTTCGTGTGCACGTATCAGTGCTTACCCGATGGACTGTTTTGGGTGTTTGGACACGTGAAAACGTGTCGTGGTGTCGTGTCAGTGTCTTGGGATCCTAGAGTATCTATGGGGTGTCAGTTACCAACCCTTGGTTGGGAGTCTTAGCTCGATTTAGTATGGGTAATTCGATTTTCCCCATTTCAGTGCACTGTGCACAGTTCACAGTTTTGGTTTATTTCCAGTTTTTGGAAATCGAATTTCGATTCGATTTTGTTTATGTTTAATACATTAGACTAGTGTATTTTAGTGTGTAGATGTGAAGTGCATAGGTATTTGTGAGGGTAGGTCGAATTTGGGGAGATTTGGTTGTGTGTGTGTGAAGTTATATGTATATACATATATGTATGTATATGTGTTATGTATGTGTGTGTGTGGTTCTGGATTGGTTCCAGAATTCCTGGAACAAAACCCCTCCTTCTCACTGTCTTTCATTCCCTCTCTCTCATTCAGTCTCTCTCTCTTCTTCCCTCTCTATATATATATTATATATATATATGAGTTTATATATATATAGGTGTATATATATATATATTGATATATATATATATATATTTGTATTAGTTTTCATATAGTGATTATATATATATATGTATGTGGGTTTGTATTGTATATAGTATCCATATATGGGTATATGGGTAGTAGATAGATATATATCTATATATAGATATATACATATATATATGATTTCTAGTATAGGTTTATGTGAAACCTATGACACTGGCCTATGGCCTAGGATTATTGGCCTATGGTTGGGGCTAGCCCTAATGACCCAAAAACCCATGTTGACCCTTGTTGACTAGAAGTTGACCAAAGTCAACTTTAGGGCAAAGTTGACCTAGATCACCTAGAAATGACTAGGAATGACCTAAATCAACTAGTTTGACTAGTTTGACTAAAATCCTAACTAGTTTGACTAGTATTGACTTAACCTTGACTAGTTTGACTTTAGAGTTGACCAAGAGTTGACTTTTGACCAGATTGACCTAGAATCATGTAGTTTGCATAGTAGACTTCATATTTACTATTTAGAACACATTGTGACTTGTGTTGCTCTGATCAGGAGCCAGACACCTCTCCTCAGACTGCATATTCTCTACAGACATTCATACAGCAGGCGAGTACATTCTCTGACCGTTTCATACTTGTTCAGGCTTTACTTCTCGCTCTAGATTACTTTACTTGTTGCTGTCACATTGGTAACACGGATTGGTACTATATGGATCTTTACATGAGATGTTATCCCCCTCGGGAGCATCGGGTACTTCATGTTATGTGTGTTTCACTATCATCATGTACTCCTATGCTTTCATTATTTATGTACACTCATGTGATCATGTACTCTCATGTTTACTGAGCTCTCATGTATACTATCATGTGCACCCTTTTATGGGCCCCATGTGATATCATGTACAATAACGTAACTTGTATAGATCCTTGTGTATTGATTGGGGTACGGGAGAGTAGAAGTGGACATGTGAATAATTCCAAAGTAGTGTAGTCATGTACAAACTCAGTAGTATAGTCATGTATAAATTCTAGCCATTCACATGCCTATCTTGTGCTCTACATCACTAGTCACTACAGTTCTCTATATACAGTAGATATTTTATTACAGCTATCTCTTTTACAGCGTATATTTCCTTTCAGCAGTTCATGTATCTTACTCTATTGCCTGTATCGTATTTCCTAACCTGATATGCACTGCGTGAGATGTATTGTGCTCGTTCCCGTCCTGATTGGACCTGTTGAAAATATTACAGAGGATGAGGATGAGGCCCTGGTGTCTACCTATTATGGAGCAGGACTAGATGATACTTGTATTGAGGACCCTCAGCAGGTTCCACCTACAGCTGAGGAGGATGTTCCAGTAGTCTAGACCAGTTTAGTCTAGGCAGTCTTTTCTATATTTACTTTTTGTCTCACATTCTGTGTTGTATTTTGAGATGTGGAGATGTATAGACTCTTAGACTTATTGTATTATGAGTTAACATTCTGGATGTTATGTATCTTAGACACTTAGTCTTATTTCATCTATGCTATGGTTCTCTTTGAGTTACTATCTATCTGTTCTTCGTTCTTCTACCCTAGATGTGATTGAGATTGTTTTCTATTTGTCACCTCCATTCGGAGAGTATAAACTGTACAGGTACCTTATACTGTTAGATGATTTACCTAGGACAGCGTTCTACCGCCGACACTGCGGCGTAGGCTGGACGTACCCACTTCTCGTGCCCTTACTCTAGGGTGTGGGTCGTGACAGGGCCACTCACGGCGAGGTGGCTCCGACGCGAAGTGGGGCTAGGTCGGTGGCGCCGGAGATCCGGAGAGGAGCGCCGGCGGTCCGGCTCGAGAAGGCAGCGAACGATCTAGCAAGAGGCGGCGGCGGAGCGGGTGGACGAGGGTTCTGGTGAGGCGGTACTGAGGCGGCGTCGGTGGTGGCACAGGCTCTGCTGAGGGGAGACGAGAGGGGGCGGATCTCGGGAAAGGTGGCGCGGTGGGTGCCCCGCGGTGGAAGAGGCGGCCGGAGGCGGCCGACGAGGATGGCAGCGTTTGGTGGAACAGCGGCGCGGTGCCGGTCCAACCAACTGCGGAGGATGGCGGCGGTCGGTCGCGGAGGAGAGGCGCTGCAGCTGGCGGTTCGCGTGGACGTGTGCTGCGACCACGGCTCGGAGGCGATGACAAGCGGAGGTCGGCTCGGACAACCCAGCGAGGTGAGTTTAGGCTAGGGTTTCCTTCTTCCTTCTATGTGTGATGGTGGTGGGGTGTTGCGGCGATGGCCGGACTTTGGGTTTTGGCTACGGTGGTGGTGGTGGCGATGATAGTGACGACGAGACAGGGACGGTGGTGGCGGTGTGGTCTGGAGGTGAGAAGTCGAGGGTCGGGGTGATGGTTGTTGCGGTCGGGGTGTCGATGGATGTGGGTAGAGTTAGGATCGGGTATTTGATGACGTCGGGGTGTGTCCGACGCGGGGATAATGTAATTGTATAATATGGAATAAGAGTGGTGGACACAGACATAATACACATCTGTGGATGAAAAAATTTCTAGAGGAGTACCTCTCCTTTTATAGGAAATGGAAATTCCCAGTTGGAAAAGGTTTGGGATGATTTAAATCCTAATTAGATAAATCCCCTATAATTTTAAATCGATTTAAATCCAAATCAATTCCAATCCAAATTAATTCTATACTTAATTTAAAATATTTTAAATGCAGTCAATAAAATCTTTTACAATTTAAATTACCATATTTAATCAAATCTTGAATAAAACAAGATTCCAAATATCTTTTTCATAAATATTAAAATATAATATTAATTAATTTTGAAAATCAAGGTAAATACTTAAATCATAGCAAAATAAACAAATCTTCTATTTCGCAAATATCCAGAATATATTTTATATAAACCAAAAATTTTCAAATAAATAAATGATGAATAAAATAACTCTTTTTGAAATTAAATTATTTATCCTATGTACTTTTCCTATAAAATAAAATTTATAAAAATATTTTTCTAAATATGTACCTCGACGCATATTCGCACTCGTCGAGAAATTACGAAACGTAATTCTCGCACGCTAGCAAATACAAAAATGTGAATTTGTATGCGACGTATAGATACGAAGTACAAAAATAAATACAAACATATATTTAAAATATAAAAAATAAAAAAAACCATAGTAGAAAATTAGGGAGCTTACATAGACTCATAATACAAACTCGCTTGTACAAAGAAAGCCTAGGGACGAAAGCCTAGGTACAGCAGACTAAGTACAATTGTTTATTTTAGATTCTGGGGGTGACGATAGAGGCTCAGAAAGACGACGGCAGCCCTGCCTTACTCCTTGGACGATCGGTATGCAGCCTTGGCTCTAGAAGATTTGCTCGGCGTTGAAGAAATGCTCTCTTTGCTCCCTCTCTGCTTTTTCCTCCAAGTCTTCCGATCTCTAAAAGGGGTCTCTCTGGTCACACTCTCTCTGTTATGTATATTGCCAGGGAATGTATCTATTTGTAAGGGAATGGCACCTTGCTATTTATAAGAATGGGGTGTGATCATTATGGTTGCCAATGATTGCTTCCTGGAGATGGCGGCGACCTGTAGATTGGTCAATCTAGGCCATTCGTTTTGATTGTGATGAATCTGGACCATTAAGTGTAGATTACACTAAATCTCATCAGCAGTTAATGCTGATTGGAATAAATCTCCCTCATAATGATCTTCTAATATCTGCGAATAAATTTGACTTATTCTCCTGCCACGTGTCCCAGATTATTGGAATTTGACCCAATCTCTGATTGTAATAAATCTGAGAAATTGATTTGGCTTAGGACACGTGTCCTAGGAGCCACTGGGGGGATCTGAATCGCATAAAGATTGAGCCGTATAAGATTTGGGCCGCATAAGGTTTAGGCCTCGTGTCATGGCTGCTCGGGCAGTGGCCCTCCCTCGAACTTTTGAACTGCATGGAGGTGATCATTGCGAGCCGTATAAGGATTCATCCGCCTGAGCCGCATAGAAATGGTCCGTTCGAGCCACATGGGAAGGCCTCCGTTTGAGCCGCATGAGACTGTTTCGGCCTGAGCCGCATAGGACGGCTTCATTCTGAACCGCATGGGAAGTCTTCGCTTGAGCCGCATATGAACGCCCACCTAGGAATGCTACGTGACATTTTTATGGATCTCGGAGGATTGTGTCAGAGATCTCTTTCCCTTCCCTAGGGGTCTGTCATTATGACAGAGTCATAATTGCCTCTCTTGTGTCAGGGCTGTCACTTTTTTCAGAGTTGTCAGCCGTCAAAGTAATTAATGCAGCATAGGGCGGAGGGGAACACTGTTACGCCACGTGTCTTCTGAGCCGCATGGGATATCTTGGGCTGCATAGTCCCTTATACCGTAAGACTCTCTGAGCCGCATGGGCTTTCTGAGCCGCATGAGATTTCCTAGCCGCATGGATCATTTTTCATGCTTCTACAAGACCCCCTTCAAAGTTTTCAATTTGCAAAATTGAAATACTTTGAATAAGAAGCATGGCTGTATATTCTTTTTGGCCGCATATGAAACCCTGACCGCATAGATATCTTGGCCGCATAGAGTGTTCAGTCGCATAGGTGGTTCAGCCGCAGGGGACTGTTCAGCCGTAGAGTTGTTTGGATGGCTTAGTCGCAGAGATTTTTAAACTGCAGGAATATCTCAGCCGCATAGTTCCTTGCCACGTCATTATGCCATACATGCAAACCTTTTTGGGACAGGATCCCAAGGGTTTTTTATCTTTAATTAGCTAGTCAGTATCGATAGCCGAAGAGACGACTACTTTGTACGAGGCGTCGGTCTTGGTCTTCCTTTCTCTATAAATAGAAGGGTATTTGGAGGGATTTCTCTCTTAGGCTCTTCTTGATTAAGATTTTTGTCTTGCGTTCTTCTTCTGACCGACGGACAACGATGGCACCTAGGGCTTCCAAGACAGTGAAGAAGGCTGTGGCGAAGAGTAGGAAGTCGGCTTTATCTTCAACTGCCGCACCCTCCGTTCGTCTTGACGTTCATGTTGTCGTTGAAGGTAAGGACTGTGTGGACGGGTTCTTTGAAACCCTAACAGATGCTGCTCTGCTGCATTTGCTTCGTGCATAATCATTTGATGCGAGCTCTTCAAAATGCATAGTCCGCATACACGTCCCATGAGCCACATGGAATATGTTCCATGTCCGAACCGCATAAAAGTTGTCTTTAAACGGGCCGCATGAACACCCCTGAATATCTTCTGACTATTTTTATCATTCATCGTCACCTTTTTCTGTCTTTTGGTTCTTGTAGTGTCTCCACCGAATACTGAGATTGCAGTGGTAGAGGAGCCGCCGCCCCCTGGGATCAATCAGCGGCCTCCTTCTGTTAAGGAGGAGGCGATGAAAGAAGAATCGGCGCCTGAGAGGGATGACATCCTCCCCACTATCGAGACTGCTGAGGGTGGCAGCGCTGGGAATTCTGATTCTCCTATTCTAGATGAGGATCTTCCTCAATTGCATCCTTCATACGTTATGTGGTTGAAGAAGTTGTATACGCACTTCTGTAACCAGGGTTTTAAGGTTTCTCGTAAATGTCTATCTGTAGTCTTTTCTTTGTTTTGCCTTTCTTCTTGTCTGTATGAAGAACTTTCCTGTAACCGCGTGGATGTAACCGATTTTTGAATGGAATATATTTGCTTCGCTCTTTTGCTGTATGATAATTATTTTGTTGGGATATTTTGCATGGACCCATTGCCCCTAACATACCCTGGTTTTGGATACGGGCAACAAGTTAAAGGGAACGAACATACTTACTCAGAGGTACTAAGGATATGGTGAGTATAAGAGTTTCTTTGACGGGGCCTTCCTGCTCAGAGGTAGTGAGGACATGGCATGAGTAGGCTCAATGAAGAAGGGGTACATAGAACGACTCAGAGGTAATGAGGACATGGAAGTTCTATGTAGGGGGTGATTTGTTTTTGGCGGAAGTGAAACGACTCAGAGGTAATGAGGACATGGCCGTTTTAGAAATTTGTGGATCACTTACCCTTTTTGTGCACTGGAAGTGCGGGTATTGGATCATAAGGGAGGATCTCTTCCAGGAAGAAAGTTCAGAGGTATGATCATACATGACTTACTATCTGAAAGAGTGACCGGGATGTGAGTTCAGAGGCACCAGCGGGTACATGACTCGATATTTGTGAAAGTGTGAGTTCAGTGGCACCAGAGGGCACATGACTCAATAATCTGGGATGTTGTGGATGTGAGTTCAGCGGCACGAGAGGGTACATGACTCAAAAATTTGGAAAATTATGAGGGTGAGTTCCGCGGTACCAGCGGGCACGTGACTCAAAAATCTAGAAAATTGTGAGGGTGAGTTCTGCGGTACCAGCAGGCACGTGACTCAAAAATCTGGAAAATTGTGAGGGTGAGTTCAGCGGTACCAGCTGGCACGTGACTCAAAAATTTAGAAAATTATGAGGGTGAGTTCAGCGGTACCAGCGGGCACGTGACTCGATAATCTGGAAAAATATCGTTTAGACATAGTATTTCTTCAGAAACTTGCCGTTGACGGGCAACATGAGCAAATCCCCATTATATTTTGCGAGACGGTAGGCTCCGTTGGAGAATACGGCCTCAATGATAAATGGGCCTTCCCATTTTGGCTGGAACTTGCCGGCGGCCTTGTGAGTCATGACCATCTGTCTCCGAACTGCCAGAACGAGATCGCCTACCTGGAATGTTCTCATCTTGACCTTTTTGTTGAAGGCTCCGGAGATGCGTGCTTGGTATAGTTCGATCCTTTGCTGAGCTAGGAGGCACTTTTTATCTAAGGCCTCCAACTCTTGTAGTCGACGTCGGTAGTTATCATCCGTCGTCAATTGATAAGTGGGAGCGACGCGGAGTAAGGGTATTTGGGTCTCTAATGGGAGAACTGCCTTACTCCCGTACACCAGGGACAATGGTGTATTCCCGGTAGCTGTTCGGACTGTAGTGCGGTACGCCCATAAACTTTCACCGAGCTTCTCATTCCAGTCGCGTTTGTTAGAAGAGACAAATTTCTTGAGGAGTTTGATGATTATTTTATTGAAAGACTCTGCCAACCCGTTTGCTGCTGGGTTGTATGGTGTCGAAGCAAAATTCTGGATGCGGTGTTTATCACAGAACCGGTAGAAGGCATGGCTTGCAAACTGCAGACCGTTGTTTTGGATGATCCTTCGGGGTAGTCTAAAGCGATAGATGACGTGATGCTTGAGGAAGCTGATCACGTTTGAAGTTTTGACTTCTACAAGTGGAGCAGCTTCTGTCCATTTGGAGAAGTAATCCATGATCGCAAGTATGAAGCGATGTCCACGGGAGGAAGGTGGAGTAATTGGACCAATGATATCCATTCTCCATGCTTTGAAGGGCCAGGATGCCACTGTCAGATGTAGAAATTCGGATGGCTGGTGAGTGAAGTCCGCATGGACTTGGCAGGCTTTGCACCTTCTTGCATAGTCTATCGTATCTGCCACCATCGTGGGCCAGTAGTAGCCCATTCGGCAAAGACGGTCTTACAATTTAGCACCAGGCTGATGGGCCCCGCAGACACCGTCATACGCTTCTCATACGGCTTCTTTGGCTTCTGCGTTTGACAGACACCGAAGCAATAATCCATCGTAGGATCGCCGATACAGCATTCTCATCTCTGTATCATAGAAGAATCTGAGGGAACGCCTGTTTGCCATTGATTGTAAAAGTACAGAACAGTTTTATTGGAGGACTGAACTTAGACTCACAATACAAACTCGCTTGTACAAAGAAAGCCTAGGGATGAAAACCTAGGTACAGCAATCTAAGTACAATTGTTTATTTTAGATTCTGGGGGTGACGATAGAGGCTCGGGAAGGCGACGGCAGTCCTGCCTTACTCCTTGGACGATCGATATGCAGCCTTAACTCCTGTGACGAGATGGTTGGCGTTGACGAGGAAATGCTCTTCCTACTCTCCTCGTATTTCTCTTCTGGCTTCTCTCTCTGGATTGATCTCTGGTTATTGGGGGAGTCTCTCTGTGACAGTATATCTCTAACCGTCTCTCTACAAGGGAATGGCACCTTGCTATTTATAATAGTAGGATGTGATCATTAGGGTTGCCAATGATTGTCTCTTAGAGATGACGGCGGCCTGTGGATTGGTCAATCTAGGCCGTTCGTTCTTGATTGTGACGAATCCGAGCCATTGAGTGTAGATTACACCAAATCCCATTAGCAATTAATGCTGATTAGAATAAATCTTCCTCATAATGATCTTCTGATGTCTGCGAATAAATTAGATTTATTCTCCTGCCACGTGTCCCAGATTATTGGAATTTAACCCAATCTTTGATTGCAATAAATCTGAGGAATTGATCGGCTTAGGACACGTGTCTTAGGAGCCATTGGGGGATCTGAACCGTAGGACGAGTGAGCCGCATACGATTTTGGGCCGCATATGGTTAGGACCACGTGTCAGGGCTGTCTGGGTAGTGGCCCTCTCATGGAGGCGATCATTGCGAGCCGTATAAGGATACATCCGCCCAAGCCGCATGGAAGTGGTCCGCATGAGAAGTCTTTGCTCGAGCCGCATGAGGCTGTCTCGGCCTGAGCCACATGGGACGGCTTCATTCTGAACCGTATGAGAAGTCTTTGCTCGAGCCGCATGAGGTTGTCTCGGCCTGAGCCGCATAGGACGACTTCATTCTGAACCGCATGAAAAGTCTTCGCTCGAGCCGCATACGAACGCCCACGTGGCAAGGCCACGTGGCATTTTTATGGCTCTCGGGGGATTTGTGTCAGAGATTTTTTTTCTCTTCCCTAGAAGCTGTCATTATGACAGAGTCATAATTACTTCTTTTTGTGTCAGGGCTGTCACTTTTTCAGAATTGTCAGCCGTCAAACAATTAATACGAGGGGACAGAGAAGGGGACTGTCCCGCCACGTGTCTTCGGAGCCGCATGGGATGTCTTGAGCCGCATAGTCCCTTTTGCCGCATGATTCTCTGAGCCGCATGGGCTTTCTGAGCCGCATGGGGCTCTTTGGCCGCATGGGTCATTTTCTTTAATATTTTCCATGCTTCTACAAGACCCCCTTCAAAGTTTTCAATTTGCAAAATTGAAATACTTTGAATGAGAAGCATGACTGTGTTCTTATAGCCGCATATGAAACCCTGACCGCATAGAGATCTTGGCCGTATAGATTGTTCAGCCGCATAGGTGGTTCATCCGCAGGGGACTGTTCAGCCGCATGGCTCTTTGCCACGTGTGCGGGTCTTTAATTGCCTAGAATTTGTTTCAGCGCCATTTTTGTAGGGGGGAATCCGAAGGGTCAGCTCATTAAATCTTTCAGATTTTATGCCCTGGGTGAATCTTGGAGACGAAACCCAAGGAGTCGGTTTCGCTTTTTATGAGGCGGTCATTGGCCCACGTGTCCTTCTTCCGTCCTTCTATAAATATGAGGAATTTGGAGAGAGAGAGGGCTTCTTTATTTTCTTTCTTTTTCCTCAAACCTTCCCTATCTCGATCGTCCTTCTCCTCTTTGATAATTAATGGCTCCCAAGAAGACTGTGGCAGCAAAGGGCAAAAAGGCAGCCTCTATTTCCGCTTCGGCTGCGGCTGCTACGCCTCCGGTCGTCGTACCTGATGTTCATCCTGACGTTCACCCCCCATTACTGGTAAGGATAATGTATGAGTTAAAGAACCCTAACTGCCATGGCTACGTCGCATACTTTATGCACGAGTCTATGTAAATCGCAAGTTCGCCCTACGGCTGAGCTGCGAGCCGCATAAGAAAACTACTGTGTCTGCATACGTGCTTCGTCGGCGAAGCCGCATAAGCGACACTAAACCGCATAGACTTTTATTGCACGGAGCTGCATAAGTGTTCTTCTTAGCTTGAGCCGCATGAGGCTTTTTGGAGACGCATAAGACTTCGGAGCCGTATAAGTGTTCATGGAGCCACATGGATGTTTCCTTGAGCCGCGTGAGGCTTGAAAGCACCCAATCAGCTCTCTTTATCCATCTGTTTAACTTACCTTTCTCTGTCTTTTCTTCAGTGAATCTGCCGGTTAACGCTGCTGGAGAACTCTTGGTGGGTAGCGCCCAAGCTGCTCTCGGTTATAGGTACGACCACATTGTTCAGCATATGACGGGCCAGTTTCCGAGCGATGAGCCTCTGGCCAGATTGAACGCCATCAAGAATCAGTCTTTCCATTTCCTTAATGCTATAATAAACTCCGAGAAATTTGAAGGGGAGTATTTGAAGCCTGCGTTCTTTTTTGGAGACGCCTTGACCGTGGAGAACAATCATGTTCTGGAGGTGTCGGAGAATTGGAGTTTTATCTCTAACGGGTTGGCGATCCGCATCCCCCAGATGGAGCGACACTTCCCATTATCTTGGTTCAATATGCTCCTATTGGACCGGAAGATGGAGGAGACTTTAACCCCTTACCAGAAGTGGGATGTTCGTGGGGAACATCCATTATAATAACAATCTGAGGTCCGTGACTGCCGGTAAGATGCATACTAGCTGTTCTGTGACGGGGTTGGTCCCAGGTTCTTTCCTGAATGTGGCGGGCCCTAACTTCACATTTTCTACCGCCGATACTTTTATAAATCAACTTGCTCGGAAAGGCTCCTATCCCGTTGGTCGGTTGATGTTCCCTGGTTGGGTACACCCTATTCCCTTGTGGACCAATTTGTCTACTTGGATCTTGCAGAAGTATGGGGCCTTTTTGCGTGAGATTGGCCTTTACCACGCTATTCGAGGCACCAGTCATGGCTTGTCCATAAACAAGAAGCTGTTCATGTCTCTGCTGGAGATGTATAATTGCCGTACGGGGACCTTTTACATACCTGTAGGGGAAATGGGACTCGCGCTCCATGAAATGCACGCGGTCTCCAAGCTTCCTTGGGGGGACGAAGCTTTTGAAGCGTATACTCCCACTAATGAGGAACTCGAAGATTTGGAACGACGGTATCCTGGCTTCGTAGCTCTTTACCAAGAGATATTGTGCCATTACAGCACATGCCATCAGATAACTCGAAAGGATAGTGACTCGGAAGGGAATGCTTCCCATACCAAGGACTGGGTGCACTATCTCTTCCCGATAGATGCCTCAGGTCAAGTCACCTCTCGTCGCCCTCGATCTCGGGAAGCGGTTAAGGACTTGGTGTCGTCGGCTAAGAGAGTGGCCACTACTAGTGACAGATTCGGGAGCAAGACTGACGCTTTTGGTTAATTTTACCAGGATACTCAAGAGCTGTCCGAGAGAGCGCTTCTGGCAGGATTTTTGATGATCTGGTTACGAAATTGTGTAGTCTCGGGAGGAGCCGGTTCTATTGAGAGAATTAGTCGTAACTTCATCCTTCCGGCTGTGAAGTTAGTTTTGCGAATCAGGCTAGCTCTCCTCCCGGCCATGGTGTGTAGCATACACCGTGGCCTTTGTACCTTCACGTCCAAAGTCATTGCTCATGACGTAACCAAGGATTTTGAACGAACTGAATTGCCTTATCACTATTTGTTGGGGTGGCTGCTGATACATTATCCGTCTTTGATGAGACCGGGCTCTGAAGACGGTGTGACTGATGATGACGCATTTATCTTCCGCTATCGTGACGAGCCTTGGGAGTGTGAGACCATGCGGGCTTGCCGGATGGCATTGGCAAGGGCAGATAAGTATCATATTTTTGTATCCGTCCCTCGCTTTACCGCCAGGGACATAGAGGCTGTACATATTGACGGTATAGCACCCCCTTAGCTTCTAGATGGCCAGATGCTCCTATGGCTGCGTAACATCCGTCTCGCACATCTGGTGTATCGTAATCGCAATACTGTCTTTCTGGAGCCTTATCTGCCTAGCAGGTTTGCCCGGCAGTTTGGATACAGCCAACTTTGTCTGGACAGCCCCAGTTCTTGTCTGGGTTATGAAGGTAGCCTTCTTGATGGTATCAGGGCTTGGCAATATTATGATTCGTTCCATACTCGTACCATTTTCTCGGTCCCTGCCATTAAGGAGTCGGTGGAGATCTTGTATATGGAGGCTTTGTATCATTTCATGGCGAACAAACCCCCGGTAGGTTTTAACCCAGGTACCAGTTTTATTATTGGTACCGGTCTGGAGGAAGGCTCTCAAGGGGCCAAGAAAAGAAATACTATAGCCGAAGTGCCAGATTTGGATTCCGCTGCTAAGGGTGATGAAGGTAACGAGCATGATAAAGATGACTCTACCCTTCCAGTGGTAGACGCAGAGGTGGATCAGCCGCATGTTTTGTCAGATGAGATGTTGGGGGATCAGTCCCTCGTTGCGCCTGGTACTACTTCGAAATGTAGCAGGCAAGTTTCCCTTGTTGGCGGTGTTTTTCGATCCTGGAAGCTGGTTGCGACTAGGCATCGCCCGCTAGCCATAAAAGAAAGTGGAGAAGAAGTCAACCCTGCGTCAGAGGTAACAAAACCGCTCTCGATTCCTTCTTCCCTCTTTCCTTCGAGCTTCAATTCTAATCGTCTTCGTTTCCTCTTTTAGGTGTCAGGAGAAGAAGAAGAGTTTCAAGATGTCGAGGCGGTGACCCAGGATGGCGGGGACTCCCGTGAGCCTGTTTCTTTTCAAGATGACGCAGATCAATCTGTATCCTCCTTCAAGGTGTCGGGGGCAGAGGACGTAACTGAGTTTAACTCGGGGATCGCGGGTGAGGGGACCATGCCAGTTGTGGATAAGCTGCAGCCTTCATACCCCTCCCCTGGTAAGATTAGCCGAATCTTAACCTGTGAGGAAGCCTATCTGCTCTATCATCACGTCCTTCGGGTTACGTCGATTGATTGTTATTCTGGACATACAGGTCCTGCCCCTCCAGTGCCGAGGATGGACGTCGTTGAGACAACCCCAACCGAAGGGGCATTGGCGGAGAAGGGTGTGCCTCCTCACCGTCCGACTTGTCTTGATGGGCCCTCTGGGGGCTCAAGTTTAACGGGCCAATCATCGGGGCAGTCGGGGCAGGGAACGATGGTCCTTGCGTCATTCTCTGCTCCGGTGACTCCGAGAATCGACCTTTCTGCCCTACCGAGTATCCAAGTTCTCCGGGCGGCGAAAGACGAGTTGGCCGCTATTCACGCATCGTTCTACTCGGACCCCGTTCCCCTGGTGGCGAGCTCTAGCGTTACTTCTCCGACGTTGCCGTTCCGGCTTCCCATGACGCCATTCTCTACTGAAGTTTTGGACGACGCATTGCAGAACGTGGTTGCCAGTTTCCATCGTCATTTGAAAAGGGGAATCGAGGCCGCTGTGGAGAGAGGGACCTCCTTTACCTTGGCCCGACAATGCGCCCATGGTCAAGTAAATATCCTTAGGGATCTTCCTGGTGATGCAGGGATGGCTTCGCTTCTGGAGGCAAAATTGTTGGAGGCTGATCAGCTGGTGGCCGAGCTTCGAGTATTGCGGCAGGCTGATCTGTCTGCTGTTATAAACGAGGAGCGGGATTCCCTTATCGCTGTTATAGAGAGGACCAGAGCTGCTCGGGATAAGACCAGACCGGCCATACTGAAGGATCTCAGCGACTTATCTGATCGGTATGATCAATTGAGTTACGTGAATGAAAATGTTACGGCTCGGGAGGAGTCTGTCTCTCGTGAGATTACTGAGACGCGGGAGCAGATCCTTGCGCTTCAGAAGAAGTTGACTTTCTTGGAGTCTGAACTCGAGACTGCCCGCAATGATAGGGGGCTAATTGTCCAGGAGGCTGACAGGGTTACTCAAGCTTCGACTGACCTGGAGACTATTTTGAAGAAATTGGAAGATGACTGTCAGGTGCTCCTGGGCTTGGACAATGAGGAGCGGTTACTCCAGGAGGCCAAGCGTCGCGCTCGACGACGGATTGAGCGGGGGACTACCTCGGTGAAAAACCGCCTCCTAGAATTGAGTAATATTGAAATGTAGTTGGCCTTTTCTTTTTCTTTTTTGAAAGGGACGTGGTCCCGAAATATGTAATACTTCTTTTCTTCCTTCAAATAAAGAGTACTTTCAATTCTACCCTTCATTTGTATTACCTACTGCGTCTGTGATATTGTGGTGATGTTCTCCCCCGCATAGGGGATATATTTGTAGACCTGTTACCCATGGCATACCTTGGTTTTAGGTACAGATAACAAGTTTTGGTCAGAATACTGTAGAAGCATGAAAAATATCAGAATAATAGTCCATACGACTCCGGATACGAAGCCCATGCGGCTCATATGGGAGCTGTCTTATACAGTTCAAAGGAAGACTCTCTGTCTCATGCGGCTCGAGAGTGTATGCGGTTCAGCAGGAATATGCGGCTCGATCCATGCCACGTGTCCCCCTGAGAACCTTCCCTACAGCTGGCCCATTGAATAGTGGCCTCATTTAATGCTCTGACATGATTTGACGACTGTGGCGGCTCTGGCATAAAGTGTCATAATGGCTCTGCCATAATGACAGACGCTTCGGGAAAAGAAGAAGATCTCTGACCCAATTCGTCAGAAATCTTAGGTTGCCACGTGACAAATCTCATGCGGCTTAAATAGAGAACAGCTTCATGCGGCTCACTGAGAAGTCACCCTATATGACTAGCAGAAATCAGCCATATGCGGCCCACTGAGAGCTCAGCCCCTGCGGCTCAATACAACGCTAGCTCATGTGGCTCGCAAAGACTATGCATATACGGCTCATTGAGAGTTCGTTCCCTGCGGTTCGACGAAGCACTGTCCCATGCGGCTCATGAAGATTATCTCCCTGCGGTTCAAGTCTTGCCTATCCCATGCGGCTCTGGCAGGACCCACAATTAAAACACGTGGCATCGAATCAATCAAGGATCTAACCGAATCCCAATAAGTATATTTGATATCATCGTCATAATTACTAAGATCAGGGTATATCATTTATCATCAAGCCAATGGGACACGTGGCGAGCAATCGGGCATTGGTATAATCAATCATGAAGATTTAAAGCAATCAGCATTAATTGCTCACAAGATTCGGTGCTATCCTCATTAATGGCCGAGATTTATTGTAATCAGGAGCAAGGGTTCAGATTGATTGAAGAAGCGCCGACATTCCAAACAAATGATCATTAGCAAACCCTAATAATCATACCCCACTCTTATAAATAGCCAGCACCATTTCTTTGCACAGGGACCGGCAACAAAAGAATAAAATATACAGAGTCAGAGAGAGAATACACAGAGAGAGAGAGAGAAGCCAGGAGAGCAACAGAGGAGCAAAAAGAGCACTTCTTCGTCAACGCCAACCATCTTTTCACAAGGAGCCAAGGCTGCATACCGATCGTCCAAGGAGTAAGGCCGGGCTGCCGTCGCCTTCCCGAGCCTCTATCGTCACCCCCCAGAATCTAAAATAAACAATTGTACTTAGATTGCTGTACCTAGGTTTTCGTCCCTAGGCTTTCTTTATACAAGCGAGTTTGTATTGTGAGTCTAAGTTCAGTCCTCCGATAATTGTTCTGTACTTTTACAATCAATGGCAAACACGATGGCGACTCTGCTGGGGACTAACTTCTCCACGGCTGAGGAGTTGGTGACGCAATCGGATGCAGCCAAACTTGGCTCCATGCAGCAAAAAATGGTCGTCCGCTTCGACCAACAAGCGTTTGAAGAGATGCTCTCTGAAGGAAGCGCTGGTCCGGTCCAGAAGCGCACCCGCACGACAAAGGCTCGCAGAGAGTGGAGGCCAAAATCATTTACTCCTTCCCAAGCCCCCGACGGTGTATCCTCTGTTGCTCAAGACGGTGAGAAGGACTCTTCTGCGGCCCCACTTCAGATCGTAGACAACTCTGCTGTCTCCAAGTCCGACAGAAGAAAACACTATGATGCTGGACTTACAGAGACAAAGAGGAACTCTACGCGAACTGAGCCGTATAGGGGTGCTAGCCGAGTAAAAAAGGCTCATGTGACCACATCCGTTAGCCGTATAGACAAAGCCCATGCGGCCACAGTCACTAGCCACATGAAGAAGAATCAGGCGGTCACATCTGGCAGCCGCATAGTTTATGCAGCTACAGTCGCCAATCACATGGATGAAACACATGAGGCTACAGGAGGCAGCCGCTTGAAGAAAACCCATGCGGCCACTATTGCCAACCGCATGCGGACAGCCTGCACGGTCGTGACTCCTAGCCGCCCAAAGACAACTCATCCGACAGCAGAAGATGACCGCATGCAGACAGCCTGCACGGTACCCAACTCTAGCAGCATAGCGTCCGTTCCACGCTTCTCTCGATCGGTCTTCGACCGTCTCTCATACGGTCCCGACCCTGATGATACTCTGTATGATAAGCCAGACTCTGTGGCATTTAACTTGGACTCCTCCTATTACGCACCCACCGGTGCTAAAGGAAGGAAGTCTAGGACAGCGCAGGCTCATCGAGACCAGTCAGCTGTTCCAACCTCTGACTATCGGAGCATCCCATTGACTATCACACGGGCCTCGGATGGAAAGTTGTATTCAACTGCTCAAGTCCAGCCCCCAGCGGCAAACAAACAGAGTGGTTCCTCTGACCTGCGTGAGACGACCCTCCACAAACGCAAGAAAAGAGAAGGAGTGTCGGTATGCAAGGAGACCTCGCTTGGACATCGCTACACCCAAATCATCGTCAATTGCTGCTGCAACAATGCGGCAATGACGGAAGTTCGGCCATCCGTCTTCCAAAGGCTACAGCATCCAAACTCAGAAGATGAGGCACCTCCTGTTGTCTCCTGCAATTCTGCTCAATAAGTCCCCGCCGAAGAGAGAAGGAAGAAAACGAGCATCTCCAGTCCGAAGATATCAACCACTACAACTAAAAAACTGTCGTCTAAACGGTTGTCCTCCACTGGTGTGTTCCAACACACCCGTTCAAAGATAAAATTTACCACGATAGGAAATTCATCATCCACATCGCTGGGGGTGGAAGGAGCTGGGGGTAGCACTCCTCCGAACATCCGCAACAATCCGATGTTCCAAGGAACCGAGTCCGTACAAACAACTCTTCCATCAGGAGCAACGGACGCTGATGCCCCCGAGGACATCCGTAACTCTCAAGACAAGGCAAGCTCTGAAGCTGGGGATACCATTCCCTCCGAGTCCGAGCCCGAAGAGAACATTCCCACCTATCCCGATGACTTCTCGGTACATGGGTACGACTTAGAGGGCACATCCTCCACCGTTCCTTCCGTCACTCCTCACGTAAGAACGGTGTTTATGGCGGACAGCGATCAAGGTGGTTCCAGCGATCGCCAGCGCATCGACAGTCTCGAAGCCATATTACTTGCTTTGGTCAAGTCTGTAGACGAGATTAAAGCAGCCCTGCCCACTCTACAAGGAGGAGCGCCTGGTCAAACAAATACGGACCCCGCGGTCAATGTAGATTCGAACTCAGCGGCACCAAACCCGGGCAATAATCCTCCCGAAATAACAGCCTCCGCCGCGACAGATGAGACCCGAGAAGTAAGAAGAGAGGTTCAGGAGCTCCGTGCCATGTTTCATGCCCGAAAAAATGCTCAAGATCTCAGAATACGGCAACCATACCCTGCTGAGTGGAGGGATGTTCCATTCCCACCAAGATATAAGCCGTTTAACATCAACCCATATGATGGCAAAACCTCAGCAAGTCGGTACTGTAGGAACGATATAGTAAAGCGTAATACTCTAGAGGGAGGGTGAATAGAGTTGGCAGCAGAATAATGCTAAATAAAAAATGTTAGCAACACAATCACAGTATATAATCACAGTTAAAATAATGTAAAGGCAGAGTTCAGAAAGCAAACGCAAAGACAGCGATGTATACTGGTATCCCTCTGTTGAGGACTAATCCAGTCGGTAGAACTCTTGCTACCAGTTGAATCCACTATAGAAAAAACTGCAAGTTTTCTTACGAAGTCCTTGCAACTTCTACAATACGAGCTTTGATACGAAGAACTCGTCCAACTTCAAATGTGAAGAGGTATTCTTCAATCAAGCCTTCTAATTACAATCTCTCAGAAACTTCTAGACCGTACCGCACTGGCAAATCGACTAGAGGATTGTAACTGGCTTGGGATCTGAAAATGAAAGCTCTAGAAAATTCTTTGGAAGGCAGAAAGCTTTTTAGATAGAGAGAAGATTGAAAGTGAATGAGTGAATTGAAATGATCGAAATCCATCTTTATTTATAGGAATTCCAAAGGGAGAACTCTGTCAGAATTCGGGCAGAATTCGGGCAGAACTCGATGAGCAAATCTCGGTCAAATCCGCAACTGCAGGAGGACCAAGTTCCAGAGAATTCAAAAATCAAACGGCCACCAACCGAACTCTGGCCGAACTCTGGCCGAACTCTGGCCGAGTTCTGTCAGGGTTAGGTTAGGGTTTTAAAATAGATTTTTGGTGATTTTTGAAAACCTTTTTGTAAACATTTTGATAGGTCATTTTAAAAACATTTTGAACTATTTGGGAGTAGCCTATTTGCCAGTACGACTCGGTGTACAACATATTCCTAGACTCAAATAAAATGAAAAATTATATTGCATAGGAAGTACAGACTCAAGTAGGCAAACAGATCTTCAGTCTTGAACGGAGTGAATATCCAATCTTGCTTATGTCCAAGGAGCTGAGATGTCCCAACAAGCTTCGTATATCCAGACAAAGTTTTGATCAATTGTTAAAATCAGGTTGACTATGACTAATGGGCCAACAATCTCCCCTATTTTGATAATTGACAAACTATGAATGATATAACATTAAGCTTGTTCAAGCTTGTTCAAAAATGTCAAAAAGTAGAAATTGTTCATAACCTGTTTTTAACTCAAAAAAAATGTTAGATCATTTTTAATTTTCTCCCCCTTTGTCACTTAGCAAAATAATTGCACAAGAGAAGGCTCCCCCGCATTAAATGCAGAAGGCTCCCCCGCAATCAATGCATAAGTAACAAATAGCAAGAAAATAAAAGAAAGATAGTATAAGAATTAGAGATATAGCATCACAGGAATGTAAAGTTTCTACAAATTATCATCACAGGCATGTATTGCTTCAGAAACATAAAAAAAATCTCAGGCATGCTATTTCACAGGCAGTTTAAAATGGAGAAGCAGTATAAAGAGATAGTGCTTAAATAAAATGCTGAAATAAACTGAGATGTCATAAATGAAACATCAAAAACATGTCCATGAAGAAAAAAAGTACTGATATCAAACTACAAAGTACTGATAAAAAGTAAATAATAAAAACTTGGAATGTCGGAGATTAGATATGTTGTAGAGAAGAACGATCTCCGCACGATTCCAAATTTTGGAAGGATTTCACCAAGTAGATTGGAAGCAATAGATTGGTGAAGAACTAGGGTTTGGAGGTCGAGGTCGGCTGCTGCTGCTGTTGTAATTAGTTTGGAAGTAATGAAAGAGAAGAAGCTCTCGGGTTCTGTATATATACACATACACCCTCAACCGAACTCGGGCCGAATTCGGTCAGAGCTCTGGCCGAATTCGCCTAGGGTTCTTTCAAAGTTGATTTGTGCTACTTCATTTTCATTGACTCGTTGCAAATATTTAATTCAAAGATTAGTTATTTTAGTCTTCAAATAACATAATTAATAATATTTTATGAATTAAATGTCGTTACACAGCGACTGTCTCAGATTAGCTGTAGGAGTACTGTCCCAGCTGGCGGAGGTTCACCGGGGAACTCTTATGTACCGCTTCGCTTCAACCGTAGTTGTGGTGACAGACAGACTCTTTATTAGCTTGTCTCTAACACAGTTTTTGCATAATGATATATAATCATAAAATAAAATCAATTAATATTATTGACGTCCAAAATTCCTAATTCTCGACGTAAATAATTGAAACGATCTTCCGCTAGAGGTTTAGTGAAGATGTCAGCTAATTGATTTTCAGTATCTATGTACACAAGGTTTATATTTCCATTTTGATGATGATCTCTAAGAAAATGATGTCTAATCTCGATATGTTTAGTACGAGAATGACATACAGGATTCTTAGTCAAATTAATGGTACTCGTGTTATCACAGAAAATGGGAATATGTGTGAAAAATAAATCAAAGTCTTCTAGGGTTTGTTTCATCCACAAAATCTGAGCGCAACAACGTCCTACGGCGATATACTCAGCCTCTGTTGTTGATAAGGCTACAGAATTTTGCTTTTTACTAAACCAAGAGACTAGAGCCTTGCCTAAGAAATGACATATACCGCTAGTACTTTTTCTATCAACCTTGCATCCCACAAAATCTGCATCCGAATAACCAATAAGGTCAAAGGATTTAGTTTTGGGATACCACAAGCCGACAGAAGAAGTGCCCTTAAGGTATCGGAAGATACGCTTAACTGCGGTCAGATGTGATTCCTTTGGGTTAGCTTGAAAACGTGCACACAGGCAAACACTAAACATTATATCTGGACGACTAGCAGTTAAGTAAAGTAAACTACCAATCATACCTCGATACTTACGTGTGTCGACTGGCTTGCCTGGTTCGTCAGAATCAAGTTTTGTTAAAGTTGCCATCGGAGTGCCAATAGGTTTGACATTGTCCAGATCGAACTTCTTTAGCAAATCTTTTGTGTACTTGGCTTGATTAATGAACGTCCCATTGTCGGTTTGTTTGATTTGCAATCTGAGAAAGAACTTCAGCTCTCCCATCATGTTCATCTCAAACTCATTCTGCATACACTTAGAAAATTCTTGACAAAGAGATTCATCAGTGGATCCAAATATGATATCATCAACATAAATTTGAATTAAAAGCAGCTTGCCATTAAAAGATTTAATAAAAAGTGTAGTGTCAACCTTTCCTTTTGAAAAACCGTTGTCAAGTAGAAAAGAGCTTAGACGGTCATACCAAGCACGAGGGGCTTGTTTCAAACCATATAAGGCTTTCTTCAACTTGAAAATATGGTCAGGATTTTTGAAATCCGTGAAACCCGGAGGTTGTGCTACAAAAACTTCTTCTTTTATAAAACCATTTAGAAAAGCACTTTTTACATCCATTTGAAAAAGGTTGAAATCATGAAAACATGCAAATGCACATAACATTCGAATGGATTCTAATCTCGCAACTGGGGCATAAGTCCCATCGTAGTCGATACCCTCTTCTTGATTGTATCCTTGAGCTACGAGTCGAGCCTTGTTACGAGTTACTAAACCATCCTCATTTAGTTTGTTTCGGAATACCCAACAAGTGCCAATGACCGGATGATCAATAGGCTTGGGAACAAGTTCCCAAACTTGATTCTGTTCGAATTGGTTTAATTCCTCTTGCATGGCATCTATCCAGAAACTATCACTACATGCTTCATCAATAGATTTAGGTTCTAGCTGTGAAATAAATACAACACTAGAAACAATATCTTTACTAGATGATCTAGTACTTACTCCTTTGGTAATGTCACCAATTACCAAATCTTGTGGATGATCAGCTGTGAATTTTAACCTCTTCGGTAGACTCTGTAGGTAGCTGGTTCCTGGATCTCCTCTAGGGGGTTCAGCTAGTGCAGAGCTTGGTTCAGGTTCAGCTGATGTTGAACTTGATGTAGGCAGATCTTCATCACTATCATCGAGAGATATTTGGTTCATTTCATCAAAAGTGACGTTGATTGATTCTTCGATGATCATGGTACGTTTGTTGAAGACTCTGTACCCTTTGCTCTGGGCTGCATAACCTAGAAATATACCCACGTGTATCTAAAAAAATCATCTACAATAACAAATGCATATAATTTACCTCCGAGGCTAGCAACTCTGCTAGGACCGAATAAATCCATGTGTAGCAATTATAGAGGTCTAGTAGTACATACTGCGTTTACAGACTTAAATGTGGATTTGGTAGCCTTGTTCTTTTTATATTGGCTGCATACCGAATCCTTCTTGAATGTTATGTCTGGTAAACCGCGTACTATTTTCTTTGTGGATAATCTTGAAATCGTATCCATGTTTGTATGACCGAGTCTCATGTGCCATAGATGACTCTCATCACTTTTGGCCATTAAGCATCTACCTGAAATATTAGCTTCTTCCAGCAGATAGAAAACATATATATTGTCTTCCCTGATTCCTTCAAAGATAGTACTACCAGTTGAGCTATCAACTATAGTACATTTGTCTTTGCCAAAGTTGATACCATAACCATGATCAGCTAGATGACTTATGCTGAGCAGATTAAGTTTCAACTCGGTAACCAGACAGACATCTTTAATCACGGGATAGGGAGACTTACCAACATCACCGATACCAATAATATACCCTTTCAAATTATTACCGAAGGAAACATAACCTTCCTTCTTTTTCTTCGACAGTGTTGCAAATAGGGTAGCGTCACCGGTCATATGCCGTGAGCAACCGCTGTCGAGGATCCATTTGCTTCTAGCATGTGAAGGGTGTTCCACCTACAAAACAGTTTGCAGATGAAACCTTTGGTACCCATTTCTTGTAGGGTCCTGAATTGTTAGCTTTAGGTATCCAAGCATAAACATTTAAATCTACAAGCTTTCTCATTCTACATGCAGATGATATATGACCAATGAGGCCACAATAATGACATTGTGCATGTCGAGTGTTGAAAGCTGAGTGGTGTGCATGGTTGGTAGGTTTGGGTTTTCTAGTATAGAAGAATACATACCTATGATCATGTTTGGGCTTAACCTTTTGGAGTGAAGGTTTTGTATGGTTTGGTCTGACAGTGTTTGGCTTGGGAATGTTCCGAATTCTCGGTAAGTGACACGTGTTAGGATAGGAAGCAGCAGGCTCAGGCTATTTTCCTAACCTAATTTCCAACCTTTTGGAAGTGTCATATAACTTAGTATAATCAGAAGTGAGTGATTCCATTCTGATTTGTGCAGATTGAAGACTTTTCTTTTCTCTAGAAAGATCTTCTCTCAATTGGTCTATAATCTTGTCTTTCTCTTCGGATGACTGTTTAGTCTCGTATAATAAGAGCTTTATAGAGGAAAGCTTACCAGACTCACTAACATTAGCTCTAACCTCAGCTAGTAGGTCGGTAAGTCTTCCTATTTCTCCTTTGTACTCTTTGAGTACCTTCTTAGCGGTCTGATATTTACTACGCAGTTTCCTGTAGTCAAGCATCAGGTCACTGAAGGCATCTTCTAATTGCTCAAAGGTGAAGTCATCATATGTTTCTACAGGTTCAGTAGGTACCTGATCGATTGCCATAAAGCAGATGTTTGCAGCGTCCTCTGAATGTTCATCTTCTGAGTCGCTAGCTTCACTCTCATGCCATATGCTGGTGTTGGCATATTTCCGAGACGTTGATCTTTTCAGGTTGCCTTTTTCATACCTGTTGTTCTTCTTGCTCGATTATGAGTTGATGGGACAGTCCTTCTTCATATGTCCCTTCTTCTTGCAGCCATAGCAGACAGCATCTTCTTGGTACCAGTTGTTGCTGTTGTTCTCTTTGACTCTCTTCTCATGTCTCATGAATCTTTTGAACTTCTTTGCTAGGAGAGCTTGATCTTTAGCGTCAGATCCACTGCTGTATGAGTCATCTTCAGCAGCTTTTCTGTGCTGAGCCTTGAGGGCGATAGTCTTCTCCTTTGGTGCAGGTTCTTCAAAATCTTGTAGCTCCAATTCATGAGTGAGTAGTTTACCCATGAGTACTTCAAGTGACATTGTAGTGAGGTCGTTTCCTTCAATGATAGCTGTAGCCTTCGGAATCCAGTTCTTGGTGAGAGCTCGCAGGAGTTTGCGAATCTTTTCGTGGTTATTGTAATCTTTGCCTAAGGAGGACAAAGGGTTTACAATATCCAAGAACCTCTCGAACATTTGTGTGACTGTTTCATTTGGCTTCATTTTGAACGCCTCGTACTCTTGAGTAAGTCTGCTGACTTTTGACTCCTTGACTTGAGTCGTGCCTTCATGTGTAACTTCGAGAAGCTTCCACACACCATTTGCCGTTGTGCATGTAGATACCCTGTTAAATTCTGTTCTGTCTAAGGCACAAAAAAGAGCATTAATGGCACGTGCGTCAAGACTGGTCTTTTTCTTTTCTTCCTCTGTATAACTGCTTTGGGGTTTTTCAACCAAAACTCCCTCGACATTTATACGAGGTGGCTTCTGATAGCCATCAAGAACAATAGCCCATAAGTCAAAATCAAGAGATTTCAAGAAGAAACTCATCCGTGTTTTCCAATAAGTGTAGTTAGTACCATCAAACAGAGGGGGTCTGTTTGTGGCCTGACCTTCACTTGTGAATTTCATAGTAGCCATGTGATGTGCTGTGATCTTATAAATAATGAATAAATAATAGCACTGTTACCTCGCTTTACCTGTAACACCCGCTCTGATACCAATTGTAGGAACGATATAGTAAAGCGTAATACTCTAGAGGGGGGTGAATAGAGTTGGCAGCGGAATAATGCTAAATAAAAAATGTTAGCAACACAATCACAGTATATAATCACAGTTAAAATAATATAAAGGCAGAGTTCAGAAAGCAAACGCAAAGACAGCGATGTATACTGGTATCCCTCTGTTGAGGACTAATCCAGTCGGTAGAACTCTTGCTACCAGTTGAATCCACTATAGGAAAAACCGCAAGTTTTCTTACGAAGTCCTTGCAACTTCTACAACGCGAGCTTTGATACGAAGAACTCGTCCAACTTCAAATGTGAAGAGGTATTCTTCAATCAAGCCTTCTTATTACAATCTCTCAGAAACTTCTAGACCGTACCGCACTGGCAAATCGACTAGAGGATTGTAACTGGCTTGGGATCTGAAAATGAAAGCTCTAGAAAACTCTTTGGAAGGCAGAAAGCTTTTTAGACAGAGAGAAGATTGAAAGTGAATGAGTGAATTGAAATGATCGAAATCCATCTCTATTTATAGGAATTCTAAAGGGAGAACTCTGTCAGAATTCGGGCAGAATTCGGGCAGAACTCGATGAGCAAATCTCGGTCAAATCCGCAACTGCAGGAGGACCAAGTTCCAGAGAATTCAAAAATCAAACGGCCACCAACCGAACTCTGGCCGAACTCTGTCCGAACTCTGGTCGAGTTTTGTCAGGGTTAGGTTAGGGTTTTAAAATAGATTTTTGGTGATTTTTGAAAACCTTTTTGAAAACCTTTTTGTAAACATTTTGATAGGTCATTTTAAAAACATTTTGAACTATTTGGGAGTAGCCTATTTGCCAGTACGACTCGGTGTACAACGTATTCCTAGACTCAAATAAAATAAAAAATTATATTGCATAGGAAGTACAGACTCAAGTAAGCAAACAGATCTTCAGTCTTGAACGGAGTGAATATCCAATCTTGCTTATGTCCAAGGAGCTGAGATGTCCCAACAAGCTTCGTATATCCAGACAAAATTTTGATCAATTATTAAAATCAGGTTAACTATGACTAATAGGCCAACAGGTACATCACTTACTTTGAGGTCACCACCGACCATCTGCCCCATGAGGATGCGATCCTCACACGGTTATTCATTGGAGCATTGGAAGGAGTCGCCTTTGATTGGTACCGCAATCTACCGGACAACTGCATCCATTCCTTCGCCGGCTTCAAGCGTATGTTCTTGGAACGGTTCTATGAAGTAGGACAAGACGTCACTATGTCCACTCTCATGGACGTCGTCCAAGGGGAGAAGGAGCTAACAAGAAACTACATCGAGCGGTTCCGCCAGACCGCCATGTAGCTGCCTTCCGGGAATCCGGATTCTTTTTTGATCGAAATCTGCCAAAAGAGACTGCTTCCAACGATCAGTCTCTGGATGGGCGAGAGTCAATTCAAAGATTGGAAGGCATTTATCATCAGTGCCACAAGCGCTGAAGAACGACTAAAGAAGGCCCGCCAACTGGGGTTGCACATCTCAGAAGGGGAAAACAAGGGCAAGCGTCTCAACAACGATAATGGGGGTAACCCCTCCAACAATCGAGATAGCAAGGGAAAATAGGCTATGGTGGCCGACACGGCCCAGAAGCCCGAGCCACAGCCAGCAGACAAGCAACGGCCTCAGATCACTTACTCTTTCGAAGCCAGCCACGTCAAGCATATCTTAGACATGCTTATACAAGGAGGTAGAATTTAGCTTCCTCCACCAAGACGGGAGCCTCGACCGGCTGATTTGGAGAACCCGAAGTTCTGCCATTACCACCGTTATGTACACCATGCTACACATAACTACTACCAACTAAAACGGTACATCCAAAGTCTCATCGATTCGAACGCTCTGGCCATCGACTTCGAAGAGGTAACTGTAGCAGCCAATATGGTGTCCGTATAATTCGGCAACTTTCCTCCAACGGAGTCCCAAGACGGGATAATTCCTGTCCCTCTTGCGACAATGGAGATTACCAATCTTCCTTCGCCCCGAGAACAAGCTGCTGGTCTAGTACCTCTCACCACCTCAAGAGGAAAGGTCATGTGGGTCCATCCAGACTTGATGTCAGAAGTAACTCGGCCCACACCATCTCCCACCAACAAAAAAAGTAGAAAAATCAAGACCTGCTGCACAATTTCAGCAGACAACGAGGAAGCTACAGCCGTCGTCATGCGGTCCGGAGCGCAATCCCAACCTGTGGTTGATAGTCCATCTGAAAATCATCAACCCGCTGCAACTGATGCTCTGGGACCGGCTCAGCCTTCGACGACCGACAAGCCTAGGCCGAAGGAGACTCGCTTCGACAAATCTCTCCGAAAGGACGCAGCCCAAGGGCTAGAGAGGCCCTACAACTTTGACATCTTAGCACAATTGGCTAACACTCCGGCCAAATTGTCATTATATGAACTCCTGAGGCTCTCCAAAGACGTTCGTATTGCATTGAGCGAAGCACTCCAAAATGCCGATGCCTATCTCGCTCAATCTAACCTCACTGGGAGGACTCAACCATGGATCTCCAAGATAGTGCCTGCACGGGAGCAATGCCCAACATCGTCTTCACTTCGCAGGACATGCTCATCAAAACCAACCTACATGATCGCCCGCTATACTACACGGGATACATCGGCGACGTGAAGGTGGATCGGATGCACATTGATCCTGGCTCTTCCATAAGCATCATCCCGAAAGGTCTGCTATATCATGTCCGCATCCCAATGCATCGCCTAACACCTACAAGCACCGCCATCAGCGGTTTCAATTCGGGCAGGAGCTACCCTATCGGAAAGATTCGTTTGAAGTGTCAGATTGGCGATCTCCAATCCGAGGTCACCTGCTACGTCATAGATGCAGACACTTCTTACAACATCCTCTTGGGGCGCCCATGGATACACGATTATATGATCGTGCCTTCCACGCTACACCAGTGCTTCAAATATGTCGACAAACACGGCTTCGTGAAGACAGAGTTTGCTGACATCGATCCCTTCAAAGGGGTCGAATCTTACTACTCGGACTCCTGTTTATACGAAAAATCGAAAAGGCACCTGGATGAAGGAGACGCACAAGCTCATACTGAGACAGCCACGGGATCAGAAGGACCCCTGACGATCCACCTCCAAGCTCGTAAACCGGGCAAGTCTGTACCCCTCACCGCCACTCTGCGGAAGGATGCGATCAGCCTCTCGGCGCAAGAGGAGCAGATGACAATCCGGCTGCCGAGATTCGGCCAAGTGCCGAGACCCACAACGGAGCCACTAACAATCAGGTTACCAAGAGTCAGTCAACCACAAACAGGAAAGCTCAACCCTTCGGACAGGCCATTGACAATACGCCTTCCTAAGAAAGGTTGTCGCCTCGATGCAAGGTCTGACACTTCCAGCGAACCAGCCACTCCTCGCTCCACATCGAATGCCAAACTGGAGGTGGCCAGTCTGCCAACGAATCCACGCTCTGCTCCATCAACTGGACCACTGACGATCAAGCTTCCTAGGTCGTCCTCTCAGTCTTCGTTCACACAGGGGGTAGCCGAAGAGGAACCGGAGCTAGCCAAGTATGTGGCTGCCCACACTGATGTCCCCTCTGCCGATGATGTAATCCTCCTAGAAAAGATACCTTACTTCATCAATAAAGGGTTATCTTTGAACTACATCGAGCTCAATAAGCTATGTACGATGTATGCTATGGAATACGGCATAGGCGCTCACCTACGCACACAGGTGACAAATGTGTACACCGCAATCCAGCTTGCTCCAGTAGAAGACGCCTACCGAATACACAAGGAAGGGAATCAGCCAGTCATCTTCGGCCGGACGAACAACCCTCATCCCCGTACCATAGAAGAAGACGACCTCGGGTCAGATGCCGGGAGACTGCCTCTGTATCTCTATAGCCCTCGATCCAAATATCTCATACAGAAATAGGGGTATGATCTAGAGACTATGCCAGGATTAAACTATGACACTGGACGACGATTACCTTTGAAGCCGCCAGCCCCGGCGGGCAAACCATGGAACTACTATAACAAAACTCGATGCGGGTTAGGGTTTGTAACGTCTACTACGACCCCGAAAAGTTTAGATGAAGAATGCGACTGGCAGTCGCATTCAACCGGATCGCCAACTTCCGACTCAGATACCAGCATCGGAGATGTGTTCAGATAAGTCATGTCAGTCAACATGACGTTCGCCGACGCTTACGAGGAAGACGAAGACATCCCCGAAATCCTCGAGCTAGAGCCATGGGCCCAGCAATTAGATGCACAATAGGAAAAGCGATTCGAACTGAGAGAACCTCCTACTGAAGATAAGGTCATACAAGTGGATCTCGGCAGCGAATCTTCTCCAAAACCGATCTTCATCAGTGAAAGCCTAACCAATGAAGAACGGGAGTCGCTGTTAGAACTTGTCAGGGAGTACATTGATGTGTTTGCCTGGAGCTATAAAGATATGCGAAGCCAGTCAAACAACAACAGCGACGCTTCCGCCCAAGCATCATGGATGCGATCGAAGCTGAAGTCAACAAACTAATAGCCAGCGGCTTCATTCGTGAGGAGCAACATCCCGATTGGGTCGCCAATATACTACCTGTCCTCAAGAAGAATGGGAAAATTCGAATCTGCATCGACTTCCGTAATCTGAACGAGGCATGCCCCAAAGATGAATTCCCCCTTCCTATCACAGACATCATGATCGACAATACCTGCGGCTTTGAGCGCATGTCATTCATGGATGGCTTCTCGGGATACAACCAAATCAAGATGTCTCCCGACGACGAAAAGCATACATCATTCAGAACACCGATTAGCACGTACTGCTACACAGTCATGCCTTTCGGTTTAAAGAATGCTGGCGCCACATATCAAAGAGCTATGAGCATCATCTTCAGAGACCACTTACGCAAGACGGTGGAGTGCTATGTTGATGATATAGCCGTCAAGAGCCGTAGCAAAGGAGACCATCTGCAGGATCTAAGGACGGTATTCGACCTAATGCGGACGCACAATTTGAAGATGAACCCTACGAATTCCTTCCTGGGCGTATCTAGCGGGAAGTACTTAGGCTTCATCATCACTGCAAAGGGCATCCATGTAGACCCCGAGAAGACAAAAGCAATCATGGAGATGGGTCCCCCAAGAAATCTTTGCGAACTCAGAGGCCTTCAGGGAAGGCTAGCTTACATCAGAAGGTTCATTTCCAACCTCTCCGGGCGATGCCGACCATTTACGCACCTCATGAAGAAAGAAGTCTCATTCGTATGGGACAAAGAATGCCAACGTGCTTTCGATAGCATCAAAGAATATCTGTCAAATCCTCTGGTCTTGGTAGCTCCAGTCCCTGGAAAAACTATTTCTGCTCTATGTACGAGCAATGGAACACTCCCTCAGTGCTCTGCTGGCACAGAATAACGATGCAGGCCATGAACAGGCCATATATTACCTCAGCCGAATGATGATTGGACCAGAGCACCGATACACCGCTGTGGAGAATGAATGCCTCGCTCTGGTGTTCGCCATTAAGAAAACGCGGCACTATGTCATCGGACAAACGATACATGTGATCTCACGAGTTAACCCTCTCAGGGTCCTCATGACTAAACCAGGGGCACTCAGCTCTCGCCTTGCTACATGGGCAATACTGCTGTCCCCTTATCATATGATCTTCGTCCTCCAAAAGGCAGTCAAAGGTCAAGCCCTAGCAGATTTCTTGGCAGCCCACCCAGGCTCAGAGTCCTCCAGGATATACGAAGAGATCCCAGATGAGGTCGCCGACTCGCATACAACCTCCCACAAAAATATATGGCGAATGTTCTTTTACGGCGCTTCGAGGATCGGACCTAAAGGCAATATAGTCGTCGGAGTCGGAGTAGTACTAATCTCTCCTTCCAGATTGGTGATTAACCGTGCTTATTCCCTCACCGAACCCTGTTCTAACAATGTGACCGAGTACAACGCTCTGGTCATTGGCCTCCAACTTGCAAGGGAGCTGGGGGTAGAATACCTTGAAGCATACGGCGATTCTCAACTAATCGTCAATCAGATCCGGGGTTCGTACGAGGTCCGCCATGAAGACATGATCCCTTATCATCAAATAGCGATTAATATCATCTCGGCATTTGAGGGGTTCTTTATCGAGCACGTCCCCAGACTCCGAAATATTGAAGCCGATGCCCTAGCTGGTCTCGCCGCTTCCCTAGCAGTTCCGAATTATGATCGACAATCAGTGGAAGTGATAGGCCATGAACTGGTCTGTCCCAAAAACAATGTGCAATTCGTCGCAAGTTATTCCGCACAGACGATCGATGACGCCCCAGATTGGAGATAACCATTCATCGACTTCGTCGTCTACGACATCCTGCCTGAGAACCCAAAGGAAGCTACTTCCATCAGAAGGCGTTCCCTCAGATTCTTCTACGATACAGAGACGAAAATGCTGTATCGCCGCTCCTACGACGGATTACTGCTTCGGTGTCTGTCAAACGCAGAAGCCAAAGAAGCCGTACGAGAAGCCCATGACAGTATTTGCGGGGCCCACCAGCCCAGCCCGAAACTACAAGACCGCCTTCGCCGAATGGGCTACTATTGGCCCACAATGGTGGCAGACACAATAGATTATGCTAGAAAGTGCAAAGCTTGCCAAGTCCATGTGGACTTCATCCACCAACTGTAGTGCCCCGACCCGCAAGATGCCTTATGATAGATGGTTGGTTCGATGAAGCCTTGTTGGACTTGGGATTATGTGAAGAATCGCTTGGAAGGCTATGCGATCGTGGCGGGAATCGTCCTATGAATGTGAGTAGTGTTGAACCCTTCAAAGATCCTTTAGCTTCACGCTTAAATAAGGATAGTATGCTATGTTTCTTGTTGAATTGCTCAATAACACCTTGCATGGAATTTGGAAAGATAATGAAAGATAATAACCACCTGAACGTAAACTGTTGTGGCTAGATGAATTGTATGCTTGTACGCTGTTGCGATGAATTACATGACAGGTGGAGGCAAAGTCCCAAATACTTGGGCAGGTGAGTATATTGAGCTTTGGCTTAATGAATAGATGGCAAAACAGATGTTAAGACCCAAGTACTGGGCAGTGAGTATGCTTGAATTGCATTTGAATGAATGCATGCTAAAACAGATGCTAAGTCCCAGGAATTGGGCGGCGAGTACATTGAGTTTCGTTGGAAAGATGTTTGGTATCAAAGATGTGGCAAAAGGATTGGGTAACAACATTCTATTATCCTGTTGCCGATGTAGAATGTTGATTACGCCAAGACCCTGGATTGGGCAGATGATAATGTGAGCATTGGCTCAAGGCAAGATGGCTAGATGGCAAGATGGCAATACGAATGAGAATGATGGTTTTGCTTAGTTTTCCTGATCATGTATTCTATGTTTTCTTCTTAGATAAGTTGCATATAGTTGCATGGTCATGGACAACTTGTCGACAAGGTGGTTTCTCGAACGGTATTCCTGGGCCATGGAACCCGGTTCGTCCTAGGGGAAACCAATGCCGAAGTAGTGGCAGTGCTGAAGTAGTAGCACGGTATACAGGACTTGCAGTGGGGCTAGCTACCTGCACTGGCAAGGGCACTGTATACCTGTAAGACGGTCCAGGATGGCGTGTCGCCAGTGACCTTCATATAGATAGGTCAGGTGCTAATGATGTCTTATGCAGGCAGAGTAAGTTATTACTCAAATACAGGGAAGGATGTCGGCTGTTGGTAAGAATCACCTAAACGGTGATATTCATATTGAATCATGATATTGTTTCTAACAATGTCTTGTGCAGGCAGAGTAAGTATTATAAATGTACAGGGATGGCTACACGACCGTGAGTAAGAATCACAAAAAGGGTGATAACAGTATGCTTTAAATTATGTTGGCTATAAGATTTGCATGCTTTATTTCTTGTCGGCTATAACATGAAATTGACCCTAAGGCAACAAGAAAGACCACTGTTAATAATGTTCTGTAACATGATTACTTAGTGTTGTCTTCTTAGGTGAGTTGGGCCAGCACCGCTCGCCAGTACATTGATGATGTACTGACCCACGTTGTGGGCAATATTACAGGTGTTTGCTTGGGGGTAATCCTGTGAATCAGTACTTGGCATCGATGAATCGGATGGGTGTGCATAAGCTCTTCTTTCAAGACGATGTCTTCTGCTATATGGGACATAATGTATGGAACAGTGGAACTCAGATGTACCAGTGAGATTGTAGCCATATTCGCAAGTTTATTGTAAAGAAGTTGGTATATTCATTTGTAGCCTAAAGGGCAAGTGTATACATTCAGTTGGCTATTCAAAAGTCTTGTAAACAGTTGTAAACTCTGTATTCCGCTGCAAGTCTTGTAAACAGTTGTAAACTCTGTATTCTGCTGTAAGTCTTGTAATCTATTTTGATTATCAATAAAGAGATACATTTCTATATAAATTGTGTGACTTCAATTTATCTGCTTGGTTCCGCTGCGTTATTGATGTTTTCTGAGAATTACCAGGAACTGTAGTGGTTTTGCCTTGTACAAGTGCAATCTAGACTTGTACGGCATCACGCCCAGTGGCTAGTTTTCGATCCTCCGGGATCGGGGCGTGACATAATGGTATCAGAGCACGGCTTTACGTCCTTGGATTCCTATTCGATTTGTTTCGAATCAACGTTGCTACTAAGATGATTCTAAGCTGCTTCCGCGATGATTCAAAGATTGCTTCCGTGATTATTCAAAGTTGCTTCCGCGGTGAATCAAAGTTGCTTCCGCAAATACTCAAAGTTGCTTCCGCGATGAAATCAAAGTTGCCTCTATGATGACTCATAGTGCTTCTACGATTATTCTGTGTTGCTTCCAAACTATTCTATGTTGTACCCTTGACTGAAAGTCCGTTGATCATTCTAACCTCTCACTGGGTGTTCCATACAATAAGTCTAAATATGTGGGCTGTGATATGTGTGCTTTGTTGAATTTCTAAAAGATACCAAAAAGAATAACAATGATGCGATGCGTAAGTTTGTGATGTATGCTGAATGTCTTATGTGTGGGATTCTTTGAATCGATTGTTATGCAGCAATCGACAGTGGGTGATGGCATGGTATGTTGGAACAGTATGTGCATGAATTTCAGTGAATGGGAATCGACCGAATTTTGAGTCGGTATTTGTGGTCAGCATAACCACTGCAGGATGGATTGTCCATATTGGACGTTGGTTTGATGCGAGGGAATATTGTATTGGGAATGGCTTGAGCTCTGAGTGGTATATTGTATATACCCTCGTAGTGATAAGATGTCCCTTGACCCTTGATGTGTCTATAATTTTGTGATTGCTTTACCTATAAGGTAGTGGGTGGTATCGAATCGTAGCTGAGCTTACGATTGATACATGTTGGCTAGGCGTGTTCCTTGATTGTTAAGTTGGATGACCGTTATGAGATTTTGATGTGTTCAGATGAACCATCGCTAGACCTTGTCGGTTAGCATTAAGTTGGGTAATAATAGAATTGAGAATATGAAATGATGCCTTGGTTGGGAAAGAAAAGAATTTTAGATTCAGGCGAGTACTTGAATCAGTTGGGTAGAAGGATTGTAGGCTTGGTAACGATAGTGTGGTGTTGCTATCGAATGATTTTGCGGGAATAACTATGGACCGAATATTGAACGATGTTGGAATTGAGTTAAAGAAATTGCATGTTGGATATCGATAGAACTGATGGTAATGTTAGATGCTTATCGGGATATTGCGAATGATTTAGAAGATGCAGAGAGTTGCATCGACGACCGAAAAGTTAGAGAATGGGCTTGTGGAATAGATTATCTTAGCACGTGGTGCAGTGTGCTTGAAGAAAATTGATGTCCCGAATTAACAAGTTATGACCCTTGACTATTTTGAGGCACAGAGAATGGGTACTTGTCCCTTAATGCATGAAAGAGTAGATGTTCCTTATGAGAGTCGAATGGCTGGAATACAAATAAGTATCGAGGTGCAGCAATATGTAAGAGACCATGTCGGTAGATGATGTTGTCGCATGAATAACAAGTTTGGTGGAATATAGAATTGTTGGATTATGACTTAGCCGATGAGTTATGTCATGTCCACTAAGATGACCGATATATGATGCGAGATGATTGGTGCTATAGAGATTGGATTGGTGCAAGAATAGTAAATCTTCTTATGGAATTAGAAGGAGATGATACAAAACTAATATTGATGGTTAACGTGAATTGCTAAGAGATGACCGTGTTGGTGTTAGAAAATTTATAAATGATGCCTCGGAAGAAATATGATTATAGTTGCCTTATTTTTGTTGGTTAAAAGAGTACGGACCGTATCGATGATCTAAGAATGTGGGAAACGAATATGTCGCGAAGAGACCGTAGGAAAGAGATCATAAGTGATAAAGTATTGGGATAACAATGTCGGATGATGATTCAGAATAGTTGACCCGATTGAATAGACATATGAGTACGATATGAAGATGCAAGTCGGATTGAACAAGTGATGCTATGTCTATGCAAGTTGGAAATTGAAATCTTGGATACTCGATTAAGGAATTTTATATGATAGCTTCGAGATTGGCCCATAGAATTGTGGGATAGAATTATTAGATAGAATTGTCGGATAGATTTTGTCGGTTGCGGGTAAGTCTAGAATGAGACTTCGTTGGGTATGACTCGAGTATGAGTACGGGTAGAAAGACTTGACCCTAGATTGTCGGTTGGTTGCCTAGATTGTTGGCTAGTTGCCTAGATTGTTGGCTAGTTGCCTAGAGTGTCGGTTTGTTGCCTAGATTGTTGGTTGCTTGATTAAGTCTCAGATTGGTTGGCTATGTTCTTCAGTTGTCCGTGTTGGGTGTAAGTTCATAAGATTGGGGTGGCGTCCCATGTCCCTAAGTTGGTCAGACCATAGAGTTGCCCTATGTTGAGAATTGGTTGCCTCTAAGATAAGAGATAAGTATGTCCCTGATAGCTACTCATCTCATATGGGTTAGCTGAATGTCTGGTTTAGCTTAGATTAGCTGACCGTAGAGACTTGATTGTATGCTAAGTTGACTATTGGAAAACCGTAGGATGTCCCTATTGGTGTTGCATGAGTATAGTTGGAATGAATAAGATGTGTTGGAAGGTAGGCTTTGGAATGGAATAGATATTTGGGAAATTTTGATGTTATAATATTGGATGGGATGACGGATCATGTTGGTTTCGGAAATTGAGTTGCCTTGGTTGAAATGTTGGGAATTATTAGAACTGGTTGGATTGGTTGATTGATATTGAGCTGCGAAAATTGTTGGTAGTGCTTTGAGATAGTTGGAATAATTTCATTGACCGGATCAAGATTGAGGATAAGTGTAATGACGAAATTGGATAGTGCATGTAGCCGAGATCGACGAATTTGAATATGAATGACCCTCAGAATTAATGTTGCTAGAATATGATATTTGCCTATGCGAGAGGATAATATTGTTGGCTTGATCAATACGAAGAAACATTTGAGTACAATGAGAAATATTACTAGAGTGGGATGATGGTACAATTTGAAGGATGGTACAATTTGGAAGATGGATCATGATTGGGAAATTTACAAGTTGCAAACAAAGTATATGGATGCGAACGATGATGAGTACAAGATTTGACCAACGAGAATCGGGGTATCGAAATAAAATGTGGCAATAGGATTTATCAACTTTGGTGGCATGGATGACAATGAACTTGAAAAGAATACTTGACATATCTAAGTCCGAATACTTTGGAAAATGTTGGATCGATTGAGGAAAATGTCTTGATTTGAATTAGAAACATCTATTGTGTTATCAATTGGTTGGAGTATCGAATAAACAAAGTGGGATTATACAAGATGCTCAAAAAGAATTACTGATGTTCGAAAAGGAAGGTACACCGTAGCTCGTTCGTTTTCTCTATCACTGAACTTGGCTAAAGTGCATGTATTTCGGGGACGCCTAAAATATGTGTATGATTCCGACTAAGTGGTATGCTGAATTCAAACGAAGCCACGGGAAGGATTATCATGTGCTAAGGATTTGCACGAGTGTCGGAGGAAAGATCAAAGATAGTAAACTATGTTGAATCAATTGGGATGCTGTAACGAGATGGTACATTACTTGAAATCAATCGAGAGATTGCGAAGAAATATTAGATGGTGCAAGTTGATTGTAGAGAAGTTTCATGAAAGCTTGGTTGAAGTTTTGGGGATGAGTTTTGTTTTAAGTTTCGAGGACGAAACTTTTTCTGGGTGGTATATATTGTAGTGCCCCGACCCGCAAGATGCCTTATGATGGATGGTTGGTTCGATGAAGCCTTGTTGGACTTGGGATTATGTGAAGAATCGCTTGGAAGGCTATGCGATCGTGGCGGGAATCGTCCTATGAATGTGAGTAGTGTTGAACCCTTCAAAGATCCTTTAGCTTCACGCTTAAATAAGGATAGTATGCTATGTTTCTTGTTGAATTGCTCAATAACACCTTGCATGGAATTTGGAAAGATAATGAAAGATAATAACCACCTGAACGTAAACTGTTGTGGCTAGATGAATTGTATGCTTGTATGCTGTTGCGATGAATTATATGACAGGTGAAGGCAAAGTCCCAAATTCTTGGGCAGGTGAGTATATTGAGCTTTGGCTCAATGAATAGATGGCAAAATAGATGTTAAGACCCAAGTACTGGGCAGTGAGTATGCTTGAATTGTATTTGAATGAATGCATGCTAAAACAGATGCTAAGTCCCAGGAATTGGGCGGTGAGTACATTGAGTTTCGTTGGAAAGATGTTTGGTATCAAAGATGTGGCAAAAGGATTGGGTAACAACATTCTATTATCCTGTCGCCGATGTAGAATGTTGATTACGCCAAGACCCTGGATTGGGCAGATGATAATGTGAGCATTGGCTCAAGGCAATATGGCTAGATGGCAAGATGGCAATACGAATGAGAATGATGGTTTTGCTTAGTTTTCCTTATCATGTATTATATGTTTTCTTCTTAGATAAGTTGCATATAGTTGCATGGTCATGGACAACTTGTCGACAAGGTGGTTTCTCGAACGGTATTCCTGGGCCATGGAACCCGGTTCATCCTAGGGGAAACCAATGCCGAAGTAGTGGCAGTGCTGAAGTAGTAGCACAGTATACAGGACTTGCAGTGGGGCTAGCTATCTGCACTGGCAAGGGCGCTGTATACCTGTAAGACGGTCCAGGATGGCGTGTCGCCAGTGACCTTCATATAGATAGGTCAGGTGCTAATGATGTCTTATGCAGGCAAAGTAAGTTATTACTCAAATACAGGGAAGGATGTCGGCTGTTGGTAAGAATCACCTAAACGGTGATATTCATATTGAATCATGATATTGTTTCTAACAATGTCTTGTGCAGGCAGAGTAAGTATTATAAATGTACAGGGATGGCTACACGACCGTGGGTAAGAATCACAAAAAGGGTGATAACAGTATGCTTTAAATTATGTTGGCTATGAGATTTGCATGCTTTACTTCTTGTTGGCTATAACATGAAATTGACCCTAAGGCAACAAGAAAGACCACTGTTAATAATGTTCTGTAACATGATTACTTAGTGTTGTCTTCTTAGGTGAGTTGGGCCAGCACCGCTCGCCAGTACATTGATGATGTACTGACCCACGTTGTGGGCAATATTACAGGTGTTTGCTTGGGGGTAATCCTGTAAATCAGTGCTTGGCATCGATGAATCGGATGGGTGTGCGTAAGCTCTTCTTTCAAGATGATGTCTTCTGCTATATGGGACATAATGTATGGAACAGTGGAACTCAGATGTACCAGTGAGATTGTAGCTATATTGGCAAGTTCATTGTAAAGAAGTCGGTATATTCATTTGTAGCCTAAAGGACAAGTGTATACATTCAGTTGGCTATTCAAAAGTCTTATAAACAGTTGTAAACTCTGTATTTCGCTGCGAGTCTTGTAAACAGTTGTAAACTCTGTATTCTGCTGCAAGTCTTGTAATCCATTTTGACTATCAATAAAGAGATACATTTTTATATAAATTGTGGGACTTCAATTTATCTGCTTGGTTCCGCTGCGTTATTGATGTTTTCTGAGAATTACCAGAAACTGTAATGGTTTTGCCTTGTACAAGTGCAATCTAGACTTGTACGGCATCACGCCCAGTGGCTAGTTTTTGATCCTCCGGGATCGGGACGTGACACCTACCCTCCGAATTTTTACATCCGACAGTGGCGTCCTGGCCATTCGAAGGATGGGGAATGGATATCATTGGTCCAATCACCCCACCTTCCTCTCGAGGACATCGCTTCATACTTGCGATCACTGATTACTTCTCTAAATGGGCGGAAGCTGTCCTACTCGCAGAAGTCAAGACTTCAAACGTGATCAGCTTCCTTAAACACCACATCATCTACCGCTTTGGACTACCCCGAAGGATCATCCATGATAATGGTCCGCAGTTTACAAGCCACGTATTCTATCGGTTTTGCGATAAGCACCGTATTCAGAATATCGCCTCGACGCCGTACAACCCGGCAGCAAATGGGTTAGCAGAGGCGTTCAACAAAATAATTATCAAACTTCTCAAGAAGTTTGTCTCCTCCTACAAACGTGACTGGAACGACAAGCTCGGCGAGTGCTTATGGGCTTATCGCACCACGGTCCGAACAGCCACCGAAAATACACCATTCTCCCTGGTATACGAAAGTAAGGCAGTCCTCCCCTTGGAGACACAGATCCCCTCACTACGTGTCGCCCTCACACACCAATTGACAACCGATAATAACTACCGACGTCGACTGCAAGAGTTAGAGGCCTTAGATGAAAAGCGCCTCCTAGCTCAGCAAAGGATCGAGCTATACCAAGCACGCATCTCAGGAGCCTTCAACAAGAAGGTCAAAATCAGAACATTCCAGGTAGGCGATCTCGTCTTGACAGTCCGAAGGCCAATGGTCTTGACTCACAAGACCACCGGCAAATTCCAGCCAAAGTGGGAGGTCCCATTTATCATTGAGACGGTATTCTCCAACGGTGCTTACTGCCTTGCAAAGCAAAATGGAGACTTGCTCATGCTGCCCGTCAACGACAAGTTCCTGAAGAAATATTGTGTCTAAACGACTTTTGCTACAAGGTCGTCGAGTCATGTACCCGCTGGTACCACTGAACTCACACCCTCAGCACTTCAGATTATCGAGTCATGTACCGGCTGGTACCACTGAACTCACACCCACAACATTTCAAGATTATCGAGTCATGTACCTGTTGGTGCCCCTAAACTCACCCCTACATCCCCTTTAGATTATCGAGTCATGTACCCGCTGGTGCCGCTGGACTCCCACCTTCTCAAAATGTTAATTTACTGAGTTATGTACCCGCTGGTGCCTCTGAACTCACATTTCGATCACTCTTTCAGATAGTAAGTCATGTATGATTATACCTCTGAACTTGCTTCCCTGGAAGAGATCCTCCCTCATGATCTAATACCCGCACTCCCAGTGCACAAAAAGGGTAATCGATCCACAAATTTCCGAAAACGGACATGTCCTCATTACCTCTGAATCGTTTTCACTTCCACCAAAAACAAACTGCCCCTCACATAGAACCTCCACGTTCTCCTACCTCTGAGTCGTTCTATGTACTCCCACTTCATTGAGCCCACTCCTGCCATGTCATCATTACCTCTGAGTGGGAAGGCTCCGTCGAAGAACCCTTCATGCTTGCCATGTCCACATTACCTCTGAGCAAGTATGTCGGTCTCCTTTCGACCTATTATCTGTACCCACAACCGGAGTACGATAAGGATAATAGGTCCACAAATGTCCGCTGTTGACCACGAATATCCCCCGTGAAACCTCCCCTGCCATGTCCTCACTACCTCTCAGCAGGAAGGTTCCACGGTAAAACCCTCATGCTTGCCATGTCCTCATAACCTCTGAGCAAATATGTTGGTTTTCCTTTCATCCTATTATCTGTATCCCGAACCAGGGTATGCCAAGGATAATAGGTCCATAAATATTCCTTTGCTAAGCTTCTTAGCATAAATTCACTACCCTACCATGCCCCGGGAGCCCATCTGCTCTACGACATTCCTTTTTTTGTTAAGCACCGAGAACATCCATGACCACTTTGCCACGGCTGTTCCGGACATCCTGTCCAAACTTGTTATCCGTACTTAAAACCAAGGTACACCTAGGATAACAGGTCCACAAATAATCCCCCAGCAAGTCCAATTTCGCAAATGCCACAAATACAAGAAAGAGAAGATGAGTTGAAACATGCTCATTTATTCAGAATTCTAAGTACTACATCATTTAGGGATCCTCCCCCAAAAGATGGCGTTAAATCAAGACGAATCAAGAGCATTTAATGAAGATTTGCACACGTAGTCAGGACACGTGGCAAAGAGCCTATGCGTACAGATGAATCTATGCGGCTGGGACACTTATGCGGCATGAACGGGACCATGCTTCTTATTCAAAGTGTTTCAATTTTGCAAATTAAAAACTTTAAAGGGGGTCCTGTAGAAGCATGGAAAATATCAGAATAATGGTCCATGCGGCTCCGGATACGAAGCCCATGCGGCTCATATGGGAGCTGTCTTATACAGTTCAAAGGAAGACTCTCTGTCTCATGCGGCTCGAGAGTGTATGCGGTTCAGCAGGAATATGCGGCTCGATCCATGCCACGTATCCCCCTGAGATCCTTCCCTACAGCTGGCCCTTTAAATAGTGGCCTCATTTAATGCTCTGACACGATTTGACGACTGTGGCGGCTCTGGCATAAAGTGTCATAATGGCTCTGCCATAATGACAGACGCTTCGGGAAAAGAAGAAGATCTCTGACCCAATTTGTCAGAAATCCTAGGTTGCCACATGGCAAATCTCATGCGGCTTAAATAGAGAACAGCTTCATGCGGCTCACTGAGAAGTCACCCTATATGACTAACAGAAATCAGCCATATGCGGCCCACTGAGAGCTGAGCCCCTGCGGCTCAATACAACGCTAGCTCATGCGGCTCGCAAAGACTATGCATATGCGGCTCATTGAGAGTTCGTTCCCTGCGGTTCGACAAAGCACTGTCCCATGCGGCTCATGAAGATTATCTTCCTGCGGTTCAAGTCTTGCCTATCCCATGCGGCTCTGGCAGGACCCACAATTAAAACACGTGGCATCGAATCAATCAAGGATCTAACCGAATCCCAACAAGTATATTTGACATCATCGTCATAATTACTAAGATCAGGGTATATCATTTATCATCAAGCCAATGGGACACGTGGCGAGCAATCGGGCATTGGTATAATCAATCATGAAGATTTAAAGCAATCAGCATTAATTGCTCACAAGATTCGGTACTATCCTCATTAATGGCCGAGATTCATTGTAATCAGGAGCAAGGGTTCAGATAGATTGAAGGAGCGCCGACATTCCAAACAAATGATCATTAGCAAACCCTAATGATCATACCCCACTCTTATAAATAGCCAGCACCACTTCTTTGCACAGGGACCGGCAACAAAAGAATAAAAATATACAGAGTTAGAGAGAGAATACACACAGAGAGAGAGAGAAGCCAGGAGAGCAACAGAGGAGCAAAAAGAGCACTTCTTCGTCCACGCCAACCATCTTTTCACAAGGAGCCAAGGCTGCATACCGATCATCCAAGGAGTAAGGCAGGGCTGCCGTCGCCTTCCTGAGCCTCTATCGTCACCCCCCAGAATCTAAAATAAACAATTGTACTTAGATTGCTGTACCTAGGTTTTCGTCCCTAGGCTTTCTTTGTACAAGTGAGTTTGTATTGTGAGTCTAAGTTCAGTCCTCCGATAATTGTTCTGTACTTTTACAATCAATGGCAAACAGATACCTGAAGCAGCCATGGCAAAGTGGTCATGGGTGTTCTTGGTATTGGAAAAAGGAATACCGTAGAGCAGCTGGGCTCCTGAGGCATGCGGAGATGGTATGTTTGTGCTAAGAAACTTAGCTGAGGATATTTGTGGGCCTATTATCCTTGGTGTATCCTGGTTTAGGATACAGATAATAGGATAAAGGGGAACCGACATACTTGCTCAGAGGTAACGAGGACATGGCAAGTAGGAAAGTTTTTTAAACGTAGAGTCTTCCTACTCAGAGGTAATGAGTACATGGCAGAAGTGAACTCGACGGAGGTTATTGGTGGTCAACAGAGGACATTTGTGGTCAACAGAGGACATTTATGGTCAACAGAGGACATTTGTGGTCAACAGAGGACATTTGTGGTCAACATGGGACATTTGTGGTCAACAGAGAATATTTTTGGTCAACAGAGGACATTTGTGGGCCTATTACCCTCGGCGTACTCCGGTTGTGGGTACAGATAATAGGTCGAAAGGGGATTATCATACTTACTCAGAGGTAATGAGGACATGGCAAGTATGAAGGTTTCTTCGACGGAGCCTTCCCATTCAGAGGTAATGAGGACATGACAGGAGTGGGCTCAATGAAGGGGGGCACATAGAACGACTCAGAGGTAATAAGGATATGGAAGTTCTATGTAAGAGGTGATTTGTTTTTGGCAGAAGTGGAACGACTCAGAGGTAATGAGGACATGGCCGTTTTGGAAATTTGTGGATCGATTACCCTTTTTTGTGCACTGAAAGTACGGATATTAGATCATGGAGGGGGATCTCCTCCCAGGAAGAAAGTTTAGAGGTATGATCATACATGACTTACTATCTGAAAGAGTGACCGGAATATGAGTTCAGAGGCACCAGCGGGTACATGACTCGATATTTGTAAAAGTGTAAGTTCAGTGGCACCAGCGGGTACATGACTCGATAATCTGGGATATTGTGGATGTGAGTTCAGCGGTACGAGAGGGTACATGACTCGGGAATCTAGTGAATGGTGAGTGTGAGTTCAGCGGTATCGATGGGTATGTGACTCAATGATCTGGAAAAATTGTATGGGTGATTTCAGGGGTACCAACGGGCACATGACTCGGAAATTTAGAGAATGGTGAGTGTGAGTTCAGCGGTACCGACGGGTACGTGGCTCAATGATCTGGAGAATGTCGTTTTAGACATAATATTTTTTCAGGAACTTGCCGTTGACGGGCAACATGAGCAAGTCTCCGTTTTGTTTTGCGAGGCGGTAAGCACCGTTCGAGAATACTGTTTCAATGATAAATGGGCCTTCCCACTTTGGCTGAAATTTGCCGACGGTCTTGTGAGTCATGACCATCGGCCTCCGGACTGCCAGGACGAGATCGTCCACCTGGAATGTTCTGATTTTGACCTTCTTGTTGAAGGCTCCAGAGATGCGTGCTTGGTATAGCTCAATTCGTTGCTGAGCCAAGAGGCGCTTTTCATCTAGTACCTCCAATTCCTATAGCCGGCGATGGTGGTTTTTGTCTGTCGTCAATTGATGTGTGAGGGCGACACGTAGTGAGGGGATCTGAGTCTCCAATGGGAGGACTGTCTCACTCCCGTATACCAGGGAGAATGGTGTATTCCCGGTAGCTGTTCGAACTGTGGTGCGATAAACCCATAAGCATTCGCCGAGCTTCTCGTTCCAGTCACATCTGTCGGATGAGACAAACTTCTTGAGGAGTTTGATGATTATTTTGTTGAATGCCTCTGCCAACCCGTTCGCTGTCGGGTTGTACAGTATCGAAGTAATATTCTGAATACGTTGCTTATCGCAAAACCGATAGAAAGCGTGGCTTGCAAACTGCGGACCATTATCATGGATGATCCTTCGGGGCAGTCCAAAGCGGTAGATGACGTGATGCTTAAAGAAGCTGATCACGTTTGAAGTCTTGACTTCTGCGAGTGGGATAGCCTCCGCCCATTTGGAGAAGTAATCAGTGATCGCGAGTATAAAGCGATGTCCTCGGAAGGAAGGTGGGGTGATTGGACCAATGATATCCATTCCCCATGCTTCGAATGGCCAGGACGCTACTGTAGGATATAGAAATTCGGATGGTTGGTGAATGAAGTCCGCGTGGACTTGGCAGGCTTTGTATTTTCTAGCATAATCTATCACATCTGCCACCATTATGGGCCAGTAGTAGACCATTCGGCGGAGGCGATCTTGCAGTTTTAGGCCGAGCTGGTGGGTCCCGCAGACACCGTCATGAGCTTCTCGTATGGCTTCTTTGGCTTCTGCATTTGACAGACACCGAAGCAGTAATCCATCGTAGGAGCGGCGATACAGCATTTTCGTCTCTGTATCATAGAAGAATCTGAGAGAATGCCGTCTAATGGAGGTGGCTTCCTTTGGGTTCTCGGGCAGGATGTCGTAAACGACGAAGTCGACGAATGGTTGTCTCCGAACTGGGGCATCATCGATCGTTTGTGCGGAATAACTCACCATAAATTGCTTATTGTTCTTGGGACAGACCAGTTCGTGGCCTATCACATCCACTGATTGGCGATCATAATTCGGAACTGCTAGGGAAGCGGCAAGACCAGCTAAGGCATCAGCTTCAATATTTCGGAGTCTGGGGATATGTTCGACGAAGAACCCCTCGAACGACGAGATGATGTCAATCGCTATTTGGTGATAAGGGATCATGTCTTCGTGGCGGACCTCATATGAGCCCCGTATCTGATTGACAATTAGTTGGGAATCGCCGTATGTTTTAAGGTATTCTACCCCAGCTCTCTTGCGAGTTGGAGGCCAATGACCAGAGCGTTGTACTCGGCCACATTGTTAGAGCAGGGCTCGGCGAGGAAATAAGCACGGTTAATCACCAATCCGGAAGGGGAGATCAGCACTATCCCAACTCCGACGACTATATTGCCTTTAGGTCCGGTCCTCGAAGCACCGTCGAAGAACATTCACCATATATTATCGTGAGAGGTTGCATGTGAGTCGGCGACCTCATCTGGGATCTCTTTATATATTCTGGAGGACTCCGAGCCTGGGTGGGCTGCTAAGAAGTCTGCAGGGCTTGACCTTTGACAGCCTTTTGTGGGACGAAGATCATATGATAAGGGGACAGCAATATTGCCCATGTAACGAGGCGAGAGCTGAGTGCCCCTGGTTTAGTCATGAGGACCCTGAGAGGGTTGACTCGTGAGATCACATGTATCGTTTGTCCGATGACATAGTACCGCATTTTCTGAATGGCGAATACCAGGGCAAGGCATTCCTTCTCCACAGCGGTGTATCTGTGCTCTGGCCCAATCATCATTCGACTAAGGTAATATATAGCCTGTTCATGGCCTGTGTCGTTATTTTGTGCCAGCAGAGCCCCGAGGGAATGTTCCATTGCTCGTACATAGAGCAGGAATAGTTTTCCTGGAACCGGGGCCACCAAAACTGGAGGATTTGACAAATATTCTTTGATGCTGTCGAAAGCATGCTGGCATTCCTCGTCCCATACGAATGAGACTCCTTTCTTCATGAGGTGCGTGAACGGTCGGCATCGCCCGGAGAGGTTAGAAATGAACCTCCTGATGTAAGCTAGCCTCCCTTGGAGGCCTCTGAGTTCGCGAAGATTTCTCGGGGGACCCATCTCCATGATTGTTTTTGTCTTCTCAGGGACTACATGGATACCTTATGCCGTGATGATGAAGCCCAAGAACTTTCCGCTGGATACACCCAGAAAGGACTTCGTAGGGTTCATTTTCAAATTGTGCGCTCGCATTAGGTCGAATACCGTCCTTAGATCCTGTAGATGGTCTCCCTTACAGCGACTCTTAACGGCTATATCGTCAACATAGCACTCCACTGTCTTGCGTAAGTGGTCTCTGAAGATAATGCTCATGGCTCTTTGATATGTGGCGCCAGCATTCTTTAAGCCGAAAGGCATAACTGTGTAACAGTATGTGCCAATCGGTGTTCGGAACGATGTATGCTTTTCGTCGTCAGGAGACATCTTGATTTGGTTGTACCCCGAGAAGCCGTCCATGAATGACATACGTTCGAAGCCGCACGTATTGTCGATCATGATGTCTGTGATAGGAAGGGGGAATTCATCTTTGGGGCATTCCTCGTTCAGATTGTGGAAGTCGATGCAGATTCGAATCTTCCCATTCTTCTTGAGGACGGGTACTATATTGGCGACCCAATCGGGATGTTGCTCCTCACGAATGAAGCCGCTGGCTATCAGTTTATTGACTTCGGCTTCGATCGCGTCCATGATGCCTGGGCGGAAGCGTCGCTGTTGTTGCTTGACTGGCTTCGCATCTGGGCGAATGTTGAGTTTGTGAAGAGCAATATCGGGATTTAACCCTGGCATGTCTTCATAGCTCCAGGCGAACACATCAATGTATTCTTTGACAAGTTCTAGCAGCGACTCCTGCTCTTCGTCTGTTAGGCTTTTATTGACGAAAATTAGTTTTGGAGAAGATTCGCTGTCGAGATCCACTTGTATGACCTCATCATCAGTAGGAGGTTCTCTTAGTTCGAACCATTTTTCCCATTGTGCATCCAATTGCTGGGCCCACGGCTCTAACTCGAGGATCTCGGGGATGTCTTCGTCTTCTTCGTAAGCGTCGGCGAATGCCATGTTGACTGTCATGACTCGTCTGAACACATCTCCGATGCTCGTATCCGAGTCAGAAGTTGGTGATCCGATTGAATGTGACTGCCAGTCGCATTCTTCATCTGAACTCTCAGGGGTCGTAGTAGGCGTTACATACCCTAACCCGCATCGAGTTTTGCTATAGTAGTCCCGTGGTTTGCCCGTCGGGACCGGCGGCTTCAAAGGTAATCGTCGCCCAGTGCCGTAGTTCAAACCTGGCGTCGTCTCTAGATCATACCCCTGTTTCTGTATGAGATATTTGGATTGGGGGCGATAAAGATACAGAGGCAGTCTTCCGGTATCTGACCCAAGGTCGGCTTCCTCTATGGTGAAGGGATGCGGGTTGTTCGTCCGGCCGAAGATGATCGGATGATCCCCTCCTTCGATTATTCGGTAAGCATCTTCTACTGGCGTAAGCTGGATCGCGGTGTACATATTTGTCACTTGTGTGTGTAGGTGAGTGCCTATACCGTGTTCCATAGCATACATTGTACATAGCTTATTGAGCTCGGTGTAGTTCAAAGATAACCTTTTATTAATGAAGTAAGGTATCTTTTTTAGGGGGATTACATCATCAGCGGAGGGAACATCAGTGTGGACAGCCACATACTTGGCTAACTCTGGTTCCCCTTCAGCTACCTCCTGTGTGAATGAAGACTGAGAGGACATCCTGGAAAGCTTGATTGTCAGTGGTTCAGTTGATAGAGCAGAGCGTGGGGTTGTTGGCAGACTAGCGACCCCCAGTTTAGCACTTGATGTGGAGCGAGGAGTGGCTGGTTTGCTAGAAGTGTCAGACCTTGCATCGGGGTGATGACCCTTCTTGGGAAGGCGTATCGTCAGCGGCTTGTCGGAGGGATTGAGCTTCCCCGTTTGGGGTTGACTGACTCTCGGCAGTCTGATTGTCAGTGGCCCCGTTGTGGGTCTCGGCACTTGGCCGGACCTTGCAAGCCAGATTATCATCTGCTCCTCTTACACCGAAAGGCTGATCGCGTCCTTCTGCAGAGTGGCAGTAAGGGGTACGGACTTGCCCGGTTTGCGAGCTTGGAGGTAGATCGTCAGGGGTCCTTCTGATCCTGTGGCCGTTTCGGTACCAGCTTGTTCATTTCCTTCATCAAGATACCTCTTCGACTTTTCGTATAGGCAGGAGTCTGAGTAGTAAGATTCGACCCCTTTGAAGGGATCAATGTCAGCAAATTCCGTCTTCACAAAGCCGTATTTGTCGACATATTTGAAGCATTGGTGTAGCGTGGAAGGCACGATCATGTAATCGTGTATCCATGGGCACCCCAAGAGGATGTTGTAAGAAGTGTCTGCATCTATGACGTAGTAGGTGACTTCGGATTGGAGGTCGCCAATTTGACACTTCAGACGAATATTCCCAATAGGGTAGCTCCTGCCCGAATTGAAACCGCTGATGGCGGTGCTTGTAGGTGTCAGGCGATGCATTGGGATGCGAAGATGATGTAGCAGACCCTTCGGGATGATGCTTATGGAAGAGCCAGGATCTATGTGCATTCGATCCACCTTCACGTCACCGATGTATCCCGTGTAGTATAGCGGACGATCGTGTAGGTTGGTTTTGATGAGCATGTCCTGCGGAGTGAAGACGATGTTGTGCATTGCTCCCGTGCAGGCACTGTCTTGGAGATCCACGGGTGAGTCCTCCTCGGTGAGGTTGGATTGAGCCAGATAGACATCGGCATTTTGGAGTGCTTCGCTTAATGCAATACGAACGTCCTTGGAGAGTCTTAGGAGTTCGTATAGTGACAACTTGGCCGATGTGTTAGCCAATTGTACTAAGATGTCAAAGTTGTATGGCCTCTCTAGCCCTTGTGCTGCCTCCTTTCGGAGGGATTTGTCGAAGCGAGTCTCCCTCGGCCTAGGCTTGTCGGTCGTCGAAGGCTGAGCCGGTCCCGGAGCATCAGTTGTAGCGGGTTGATGATTTTCAGCTGGATTGTCAAGCACAGGTTGGGAATGTGCTCCGGACCGCGTGACGATGGCTTTAGCTTCCTCGTTGTCTGCCGAGATTGTGTGGCAGGTCCTGACTTTTCCACTTTTCTTTTTGTCGGTGGAAGATAGTGTGGGCCGAGTCACTTCTGATACCAAGTCGGGATGGATCCACATGACCTCCCCTCGTGATGTGGTGAGGGGTACTAAACCGGCAGCCTGATCTCGGAGAGGTGGAAGATTGGTAATCTCCATTGTCGCTAGAGGGACGGGGACCACCCCGTCTTGAGTCTCCGTCGGAGGGAAGCTACCGAATTGTATGGACACCATATTGGCCGCCACGGTTACCTCTTCGAAATCGATGGCCAGAGCGTTCGAATCGATGAGATTCTGGATGTACCGTTTCAGCTGGTAGCAATCGTGTGTAGCATGATGGACATAGCGATGATAATGGCAGTACTTTGGATTCTCTATTTCTGTCGGCCACGGTTCCCGTCTTGGTGGAGGGAGCTGAATCCTGTCCCCTTGTATGAGCATGTCCAAGATGGGCTTGACGTGACCATCTTCGAAGGAGTAAGTGATTTGCGGCCATTGTTTGTCTGCTGGCTTCGGCTCAGGTTTTTGTGCTGTATCGGCCACTATAGCCTGCTTTTCCTTGCTGTCCCGATTGTTGGAGGGGCTACCCCCATTATCGTTGTTGGGACGCTTGCCCCTGTTTTCTCCTTCCGAGATGTGCAATCCCAGTTGGCGAGCCTTCTTCAGTCGTTCTTCGGTGCTTGTGGCGCTGATGATGAACGTTTTCTAATCTTTGAATTGACTTTCGCCCATCCAGAGACTGATCGTTGGGAGCAGTCTCTTTTGGCAAATTTCAATTAAAGAGGAATCTGGATTTTCGGAGGGCAGCTTCATGGCGGTTTGACAGAACCGCTCTATGTAGTTTCTTGTTAATTCTTTCTCCCCTTGGACGACGTCCATGAGAGTGGACATAGTGACGTCCTGCCCTACTTCGTAGAATCGCTCCAAGAACTGGCGCTTGAAGCCGGCGAAGGGGTGGATGCAGTTGTCCGGCAGATTGCGATGCCAGTCGAAAGCGACTCCTTCCAATGCCCCAATAAATAATCGCGTGAGGATAGCATCATCATGGGGCAGATGGTCGGTGGTGACCTCGAAGTAAGTAATGTACCGACGTGCTGAGGTCTTGCCATCATACGGGTTAATATTGAACGACTTATATTTTGGTGGAAATGGAAAATCCCTCCATTCGGCAGGGTATGGTTGTCGTATTCTGAGGTCTTGAGCGTTTTCTCGGGCATAAAACATGGCTCGGAGCTCCTGGACCTCTCTTCTTACTTCTCGGGCCTCATCTGTTGTGGTAGGGGCTGTTATTTCGGGTGGATTATTGCCCGGGTTTGGTGCCGCTGAGTTCGAGTCCGCATTGACCGTGGGACCCGTGCTTGTTTGGCCAAGCGTTCCTCCTTGCAGAGTTGGAAGAGCGGCTTTGATTTCATCTACAGACTTGACCAAGGCCTACATTATAGCCTCCAAGGTGTCGATGCGTTGGCGATCGCTGGAACCACCTTGATTGCTGTCCGTCATGAACACCGTCCTTACATGATGAGTAATGGAAGGAACGGTGGAGGATGTGCCCTCCGAGTCATACCCATGCACCGAGAAGTCATCGGGGTAGGTGGGAATGTTCTCTTCGGGCTCGGACTCGGAGGGAACGGTATCCCCAGCTTCAGAGCTTGCTTCGTCCTAAGAGTCATGGATGTCCTTGGGGACATCAGCGTCTGTTGTTCCTGATGGGAGAGTTGTTTCCCTGGGCTCGGCTCCTTTAAACATCGGATTGTTGTGGATGTTCGGAGGAGTGCTACCCCCAGTTCCTACGACCCCCAGCGATGTAGATGATGAGTTTCCTATTGCAGCAGATTTCGTCTTTGAACGGGTGTGTTGGAATACTCCGGTGGAGGACAACCGTTTAGACGACAGTTTCTTAGCTGTAGTGGTCGATATCTTGGGGCTGGAGATGCTTGTCTTCTTTTCTCTTCCCCCGGTGGGGACTTTCTGAGCGGAATTGCAGGAGACAACAGGAGGTGCCTCGTCCTCTGAGCTCGGATACTGTAGTCTTTAGAAGACTGACGGCCGATCTTTACAACAATAGTTGACGATGATTTGGATGTAGTGATGTCCAAGTGAGGACTCTTTGCATGCCGAGGCTCCTTCTCTTTCCTTGTGCTTGTGGAGGATCGCCTCACGCAGGTTAGAGGAACCACTCTGTCCGTTTGTCGCCGGGGGCTGGACTCGAGCGGTTCTATACAACTTCCCATCGGAGGCCCGTGTGATAGTCAACGGGACGCTCCGATAGTCAGAGGTTGGGACAGCTGACTGGGCTTGATGAGCCCGCGCTGCCCTAGACTTCCTCCTTTTAGCACTTACAGGTGCGTAATAGGAGGAGTCCAAGTTGAATACCACAGAGTCTGGCTTATCATCCAGAGAACCATCAGGGTCAGGACCGCATGAGAGACGGTCGAAGACTGATCGAGAGAAGCGTGGAACGGATGCTATACGGCTAGAATTGGGTACCGTGCAGGCTGTCTGCATGCGGTTGTCTTCTGCTGTCGGATGAGTTGTTTTTATGCGGCTAGGAGTCACGACGGTGCAGGCTGGCCGCATGCGGTTGGCAATTGTGGCCGCATGGGTTTTCTGCAAGCGATTGACTTTCTTAGTCGTATGAGTTTCATCCATGTGGTTGGCAACTGTAGCCGCATAAGCTATGCGGTTGACAGATGTGGCCGCATGAGTTTTCTTTATGCGGCCGGCGGATGTAGCCGCATGAGCTTTCTCCCTGCGGCTAATACCCTTATGCGGCTCGGATGGCATAGAGTTCCTCTTTGCCCCTGCAAGTCCAGCATCATAGTATTTTCTTCTGTCGGACTTGGGGACAGCAGAGTCGTCTATGATCTGAAGTGGGGCCGCGGGAGAGTCTTCTCCGCCGTTTTGAGCAACAGAGGGTATCCCATCGAGGGCTTGGGGAGGAGCAAATGTTTTTGGCCTCCACTCTTTGCGAGCCTTCGTACCGCGGGTGCGCTTCTAGACCGGGCCAGCACTTCCTTCGGAGAACATCTCTTCAAACGCCTGTTGGTCGAAGCGGACGACCATCTTTTGTTGCGTGGAGCCAAGTTTGGCTGCATCCGATTGCGTCACCAACTCCTCAGCCATGGAGAAGTTTGTCCCCAGCAGAGTCGCCATCGTATTTGCCATTGATTATAAAAGTACAAAACAGTTTTATGGGAGGACTGAACTTAGACTCACAATACAAACTCGTTTGTACAAAGAAAGCCTAGGGACAAAAACCTAGGTACAACAATCTAAGTACAATTGTTTATTTTAGATTCTGGGAGGTGACGATAGAGGCTCGGGAAGGCGACGGCAGCCCTGCCTTACTCCTTAGACGATCGGTATGCAGCCTTAACTCCTGTGACGAGACGGTTGGCGTTGACGAAGAAATGCTCTTCCTGCTCTCCTCGTATTGCTTTTTTGGCTTCTCTCTCTCTGGATTGATCTCTAGTTATTGGGGGAGTCTCTCTGTGACAGTATATCTCTAACCGTCTCTCTACAAGGGAATGGCACCTTGCTATTTATAATAGTGGGATGTGATCATTAGGGTTGCCAATGATTGTCTCTTGGAGATGACGGCGGCCTGTGGATTGGTCAATCTAGGACGTTCATTCTTGATTGTGACGAATCCGAGCCATTGAGTGTAGATTACACCAAATCCCATTAGCAATTAATGCTGATTGGAATAAATCTCCCTCATAATGATCTTCGGATGTCTGCGAATAAATTAGATTTATTCTCCTGCCACGGGTCCCAGATTATTGGGATTTGACCCAATCTTTGATTGCAATAAATCTGAGAAATTGATCGGCTTAGGACACGTGTCTTAGGAGCCATTGGGGGATCTGAACCGTAGGACGAGTGAGCCGCATACGATTTTGGGCCGCATATGGTTAGGACCACGTGTCAGGGCTGTCTGGGTAGTGGCCCTCTCATGGAGGTGATCATTGCGAGCCGCATAAGGATACATCCGCCTGAGCCGCATGGAAGTGGTCCGCATGAGAAGTCTTTGCTCGAGCCGCATGAGGCTGTCTCGGCCTGAGCCACATGGGACGACTTCATTCTGAACCGCATGAGAAGTCTTTGCTCGAGCCGCATGAGGTTGTCTCGGCCTGAGCCGTATAGGACGGCTTCATTCTGAACCGTATGAGAAGTCTTCGCTCGAGCCGCATACGAACGCCCACGTGGCAAGGCCACGTGGCATTTTTATGGCTCTCGGAGGATTTGTGTCAGAGATCTCTTTTCTCTTCCCTAGAAGCTGTCATTATGACAGTCATAATTACTTCTTTTTGTGTCAGGGCTGTCACTTTTCTAGAATTGTCAGCCGTCAAACAATTAATACGAGGGGACAGAGAAGGGGACTGTCCCGTAACGTGTCTTCGGAGCCACATGGGATGTCTTGAGCCGCATAGTCCCTTATGCCGCATGATTCTCTGAGCCGCATGGGCTTTCTGAGCCGCATGGGGCTCTTTGGCCGCATGGGTCGTTTTCTTTAATATTTTCCATGCTTCTACAATGCCGTCTAATAGAGGTGGCATCCTTTGGGTTCTCGGGGAGGATGTCGTAGACGACGAAGTCGATGAATGGTTGTCTCCAATCTGGGGCATCATCAATCGCCTGTGTGGAATAACTTGCCACGAATTGAACATTGTTCTTGGGGAAGACCAGCTCGTGGCCTATCACGTCTACCGATTGATGGGTATGATTCGGCACTGCTAGGGAAGCGGCCAGGCCTGCTAAGGCATCGGCTTCGATATTTCGGAGTCTGGGGACGTGTTCGATGAAGAACCACCTCGAACAACGAGATGATGTCGATCGCTATTTGGTGATAGGGGATCATGTCTTCGTGGCGAACTTCGTATGAGCCCCGGATTTGATTGACGATTAACTGAGAATCATCGTATGTTTCGAGATATTCTACCCCCAGCTCCCTTGCAAGTTGGAGGCCGATAACCAGAGCATTGTACTCGGCTACATTGTTAGAGCAGGGTTCCGTGAGGGAGTAAGCGCGGTTAATCACCAATCCGGAAGGAGAAACCAGTACCACCCCGACTCCGACAATGATGTTGCCCTTGGGTCCTGTTCTTGAAGCATCGTCGAAGAACATCCGCCATATGTTATCGTGAGAGGCTGCATTCGAGTCGGCAACCTCATCTGGGATTTTTTCATATATTCTGGACGACTCTGAGCCCGGGTGGGCTGCCAAAAAGTCTGCCAGGGCTTGACTTTTGACAGCCTTTTGTGGGATGAAGATCATATGATAAGGGGACAGCAATATTGCCCATGTAGCGAGGCGAGAGCTGAGTGCCCCTGGTTTAGTCATGAGGACCATGAGAGGGTTGACTCGTGAGATCACATGTATGGTTTATCCAGTAAAATAGTGCCGCGTCTTCTGAATGGCGAACACTAGGGTGAGGCATTCCTTCTCCACAGTGGTGTATCGGTGCTCTGGCCCAATCATCATTCGACTGAGGTAATATATGGCTTACTCATGGCCTGCATCGTTGTTTTGTGCCAGCAGAGCTCCAAGGGAATGCTCCATTGCTCGTACGTAGAGCAGGAATGGTTTTCCAGCAACCGGAGCCACCAGGACTAGGGGATTTGACAAATATTCTTTGATGCTGTCGAAGGCACGCTGGCATTCTTCGTCCCATACGAACGAGACACCCTTCTTCATGAGGTGGGTGAATGGTCGACATCCCCCAGAGAGGTTAGAGATGAATCTTCTGATGTAAGCTAGCCTTCCTTGAAGGCCCCTGAGTTCGCAGAGATTTTTCGGGGGACCCATCTCCATGATTGCCTTCGTCTTCTCAGGGTCTACATGAATACCCTGGGCGGTGATGATGAAACCTATGAACTTTCCGCTGGATACGCCCAAGAAAGATTTCGTAGGGTTCATTTTCAAATTATGCGCTCGTATCAGATCGAATACCGTCCTCAGATCCTGTAGATGGTCTTCCTTGCGGCGACTCATGACGGCGATGTCATCAACATAGCATTCCACCGTCTTGCGCAAGTGTTCTCTGAAGATGATACTCATGGCTCGTTGATATGTGGCGCCAGCATTCTTTAAACCGAAAGGCATGACTGTGTAACAGTATGTGCCAATTGGTGTTCGGAATGATGTATGTTTTTCGTCGTCATGAGACATCTTGATTTGGTTGTACCCCGAGAATCCATCCATAAATGACATGCGTTCGAAACCGCAGGTGTTGTCAATCATGATGTCTGTGATAGAGAGGGGAAATTCATCTTTGGGACAGGCCTCGTTCAGATTGTGGAAGTCGATGCAGATTCGAATCTTTTTATTTTTCTTGAGGACCGGTACTATGTTGGCGACCCAGTCGGGATGTTGCACTTCACGTATGAAGCCGCTGGCTATCAGTTTGTTGACTTCGGCTTCGATCGCATCCATGATGCCTGGACGAAAGCGTCGCTGTTGTTGCTTGACTGGCTTTGCATCCGGCCGAAAGTTGAGGTTGTGAAGAACAATATCGGGATTTTACCCCGGCATGTCATCATAGCTCCATGCGAACACATCAATGTACTCTTTGACAAGTTCCAGCATTGATTCTCGCTCCTCGTCTGTTAAGCTTTTACTGACGAAGATTGGTTTTGGAGAAGATTCGCTGCCGAGGTCGACCTGGATAACCTCGTCTTCAGTAGGAGGGTCCCTCAGTTCGAACCGCTTTTCCTATTGCGCATCCAACTGCTGGGCCCACGGCTCTAGCTCGAAGATTTTGGGGATGTCTTCGTCTTCTTCATAAGCGTCAGCGAATGCCATGTTGACTGACAAGACTTGTCTGAATACATCTCCGATGCTGGTATCAGAGTCAGAAGTTGGTGACCCGGTCGAATGTGAACGCCAGTCACATTCTTTATTTGAACTTTCAGGGGTCATCGTGGGTGTTACATATCCTAGTCCACATCGAGTCTTGCTATATTAGTCCCGTGGTTTGCCTGCAGGGACCGGTGGCTTCAAAGGTAGTCGTCGTCCGGTACCGTAGTTCAAGCCTGGCGTAGTCTCCAGATCATATCCCTGTTTTTGTATGAGATATTTGGATTGGGGGCTATAAAGATATAGAGGCAGTCTTCCGGCATCTGATCCAAGGTCGACGTCTTCTATGGTGAAGGGATGAGGATCGTCCTTCCGGCCGAAGATGATTGGGTGGTCACCTCCCTCGATTATGCGGTAAGCGTCTTCTGCTGGAGTAAGCTGGATTGCGGTGTGCACATTTGTTACCTGTGTGTGGAGGTGAGTGCCTATATCGTGTTCCATAGCATACATCGTATAGAGCTTATTAAGCTCGAGGTAGTTCAAAGATAGCCCTTTATTGATGAACTAAGGTATCTTTTCTAGGGGGATTAGATCATCTGCGGAGGGAACATCAGTGTGGGCAGCCACATACTTGGCTAGCTCCGGTTCCTCTTCAGCTACCCCCTGTATAAACGAAGACTGAGAGGACGACCTGGGCAGCTTGATCGTGAGTGGTTCAGAGCATGGAGTTGTTGGCAAACTAGCGACCCCCAGCTTGGCACTCGATGCTGGACGGGGAGTGGTTGGTTCGCTAGAAGTTCCAGTCCTTGCATCGGGGTGACGACCCTTCTTGGAAAGGTGTATCGTCATTGTCTTGTCGGAGGGATTGAGCATCTCCGTTTGAGGCTGGCCGGCTCTCGGCAGCCTAATTGTTAGCGGCTCCGTTGTGGGTTCGGTACTTGGCCAGACCTTGGCAGCCGGATTATCATCTGCTCTTCTTGCGCCGAGAGGCTGATTGCGTCCTTACGCAGAGTGGCGGTCAGGGGTGCTGACTTGCCAGGTTTGCGAGCTTGGAGGTGGATCATCAGAGGCTCTTCTGATCCTGTGGTTGTCTCGGTACTAGCTTGTATATCTCCTTCACTAAGATGCTTCTTTGACTTTTCGTATAGGCAGGAGCCTGAGTAGTAGGATTCGACCCCTTTGAAGGGATCGATATCAGCAAATTCCGTCCTCACGAAGCCGTGTTTGTCGACATATTTGAAGCATTGGTGCAGCATGGAAGGCACGATCATTTAATCGTGTATCCATGGACGCCCCAAGAGGATTTTGTAAGAAGTGTCTGTATCTATGACGTAGCAGGTGACTTCGGATTAGAGGTCGCCAATTTGACACTTCAGACGAATCTTCCCAATTGGGTAGCTCCTGCACGAATTGAAACCGCTGATAGCGGTGCTTCTAGGCGTCAGGCGGTGCATTGGGATACGGAGATGATGTAGCAGACCCTTCGGGATAATGCTTATGGAAGAGCCAGGATCAATGTGCATCCGATTCACCTTTACGTCGCCGATGTATCCAGTGTAGTATAGCGGGCGATCGTGCAGGTTGGTTTTGATGAGCATGTCCTGCGGAGTGAAGACGATGTTGGGCATTGCTCCCGTGCAAGCGCTGTCTTGGAGATCTGCAGGCGAGTTCTCTCCCGTGAGGTTGACCTGAGCCAGGTACGCGTCGGCATTTTAGAGTGCATCGCTTAAAGCTGCTCGTACATCCTTGAAGAGTCTCAAAAGCTCGTATAATGACAATTTGGCCGGTGTGTTGGCCAATTGCGCTAAGATGTCGAAGTTGTAGGGCTTCTCCAGTCCTTGTGATATCTCTTTCCGGAGGGATTTGTCAAAGCGAGCCTCCCTCGGCCTAGGCTTGTCGATCGTCGGAGGCTGAGCCGGTCCCGGAGCGTCGGTTGTAGCGGGCTGATGATCTTCAACCGGGTTGTCAGCCATAGGTTGGGATTGTGCTCCGGACAGTGTTACTACGGCTGTAGCTTCTTCGATGTCTGCCGAGATTGTGCGGCAGGACTTGACTTTTCCACTCTTCTTTTTACAGATGGAAGATGATGTGGACCGAGAGACTTCCGATACCAAGTCTGGATGGATCCACATGACCTCCCCTCGTGATGTGGTGAGGGGCACTAGACCAGTAGCCTGATCTCGGGGTGGTGGGAGATTAGCGATCTCCATTGTTGCCAGAGGGATGGGGACTACTCCGTCTTGAGTTTCCGTCGAAGGAAAACTGTCGAATTGTACTGACACCATGTTGGCTGCCACAGTTACCTCTTCGAAATTGATAGCCAGGGCATTCGAATCGATGAGATTTTGGATGTACCATTTTAGCTGGTAGCAGTCGTGTGTAGCATGGTGGACGTAGCGGTAATAATGGCAGTACTTTGGGTTCTTCATCTCTGTCGGCCGCGGTTCTCGTCTTGGTGGGGGAAGTTGAATTCTGTCTCCTTATATGAGCATGTCCAAGATGGGCTTAACGTGGCCGTCTTCGAAGGAGTAAGTAATTTGTGGCCATTGTTTGTCTGCTGGCTTTGGCTCAGCTTTTTGTGCTGTATCGGCCACCATAGCCTGCTTTCCCCTGCTGTCCCGATTGTTGGAGGGGCTACCCCCATTATCGTTGTTGGGATGCTTGCCCTTGTTCTCTCCGTCCGAGATGTGCAATCCAGTTGGCGAGCCTTCTTCAGTCGTTCTTCGGCGCTTGTGGCACTGATGATGAACGTCTTCCAATCCTTGAATTGACTTTCGCCAATCCAGAGACTGATTGTTGGAAGCAGTCTCTTTTGGGAAATTTCAATTAAGGAGGAATTCGGGTTTCCAGAGGGCAACTTCATGGCGGTTTGGCGGAACCACTCGATGTAGTTTCTTGTCAGCTCCTTCTCCCCTTAGATGACGTCCATGAGGGTAGACATGGTGATGTCCTGCCCTACTTCGTAGAACCTCTCCAAGCACATGCGCTTGAAGCCGGCGAAGGAGTGGATGCAGTTGTCCGGTAGATTGCGATACCAGTCGAAGGCGACTCCTTCCAGTGCCCCAATGAATAATCGTGTGAGAATGGCATCGTCATGGGGCAGATGGTCGGTGGTGACCTCGAAGTAAGTGATGTATCAACTTGCTGAGGTCTTGCCATCATAAGGATTGATGTTGAACGGCTTATATCTTGGTGGGAATGGAACGTCCCTCCATGCAGCAGGGTACGGTTATTCTGAGGTCTTCAGAATTTTCTCGAGCGTGGAACATGGCTCGGAGATCTTGGACCTCTCTTCTCGCTTCGCGGACCTCATCCACGGCAGTAGGGGCCGTTATTTCAGAAGGATCGTTCCCCGGGTTTGGTGCCGCCGAATTCGAGTCCGCATTGACCGCAGGACCCGCGCTTGTTTGGCCAGGCGTCCCTCCTTGCAGAGTTGGAAGGGCCACTTTAATCTCGTCTACAGATTTGACCAAAGCAAGCAATATGGCTTCGAGACTGTCGATGTGCTGGCGATCACTGGAACCACCTTGGTGGCTGTCTGTCATGAATATCGTCTTCACATAAGGAGAGATAGACGGAGCGGTGGTGGAAGTGCCCTCCGAATCGTACCCCTGTAATGAGAAGTCATCGGGATATGTGGGTATATTTCCTTCTGGTTCAGACTCGGAAGGAACAGTACCCCCAGTCTCCGAGTTTGCCTCGTCTTGGAAGTTGTGGACGTTCTCGGGGACGTCAAGGTTTGCTGTATCCGATGGAAGAGTTGTCTCCCCTGGCTCGTCTTCTTGGAACATCGGATTGCTGTGGAGGCTCGGAGGGGTGCTACCCCCAGCCCCAGCAACCCCCTGCGTTGTGGACAACGAATCTCCCACTGTAGCAGATTTTGTCTTAGAACGAGTACCTTGGAAAACTTCGGTGGTGGGCACCTGTTTGGACGACAGTCTTTTAGTCGCAGTGGTTGAAATTTTTGGGCTGGGAACCTTTGTCTACTTTTCCCATCCATCAACGGGGACTTTGCGAGCGGTGTTGCAGGAGGCGACGGGCAGTACCTCGTCTTCTGAAGATGGCTGTTGCAGTCTTTGAAAGACAGACTGCCGGTCTTCTCGTATCGTCGTGCTGTTGCAGCAGCAGTTGACGATAACTTGGCTGCAGTGACGTCCGTAGGAGGACTCTTTGCACCTCTATGCATCTTCTCTTTCCTTGCATTTGTGGAGGATGGCCTCACGCAAGTCAGATGGGTCTGGACCGACCATGTTTGCTTCCGGGATTTTGGAAGACTTTTACGAACCCCTCTGTCCGTCTGCCACCGGGGGCTGGACTCGAGTGGTTCTGTACAACTTCCCATCCAAGGCCCGCGTAGCAGTATACAGAATGCTCGGATGGTCAGATGTCAAATCAGCAGACCGAACTCGCCAGGCTCGTGCTGCTTTAGACTTCTTCGCTCTAGTGTGCACGGGCACATAGTAGGAAGAGTCTAAGTGATACTGGAGAGAGTCAGACATATCTTCTTGGGAGCACATGAGATCAGGACCGTACGAGAGGCGGTCGAAGACAGAGCCACGGGGAGTAGGCGTCATGCGGCTGTCATCGTTGGTCCGTATGCCGCTGGCAGACGTAGCCGCATAAGCTTTCTTCATGCGGCTGGAAGTCTCAGCCGCATGAGTCTTCTTCATGTGGCTGGATGATCTGGCCGCATGGATTTTCTTCATGCGGCCGGTGGATCCACCCGCATGAGCCTCCTGCACGTGGTTGACAGATTTGGCCACAGGAGTGCTCGGCTTCTTTTTGGGGCGCATAGAGTCGCTCTTTGTCCCTACAAGTTTGGCATCGTAATGCTTTCCTCTGCCGGACTCGGGGACAGCAGAGTTCTCTACGACTCGAAGTGGAGCCGTATGAGAATCACCCTCGCCGCCTTGGGTAGCAGAGAGTACCCCGTCCAGAGCTTGTGGAGGAGCAAACGATTTTGGCCTCCACTCGCAGCGAGCTTTCTTTGTGCGGGTTCGCTTTTGGATCGGGCCAGCACTTCCTTCAGAGAGCATCTCTTCAAACGCTTGTTGGTCGAAACGGACGACCATCTTCTGTTGCGTGGAGCCAAGCTTGGCTGCATCCGACTGCATCACCAACTCCTCAGCCGTAGAAAAGTTTTTCTCCAGCAGAGTCGTCATCGTGTTTGCCATTGATTGTAAAAGTAAAGAACAGTTTTATGGGAGGACTGAGCTTAGACTCACAATACAAGCTCGCTTGTACAAAGAAAGCCTAGGGACGAAAGCCTAGGTACAGCAGACTAGGTACAATTATTTATTTTAGATTCTGGGGTGACGATAGAGGCTCGGAAAGGAGACGGTATGCAGCCTTGGCTCCAGAAGATTTGCTCGGCGTTGAAGAAATGCTCTCTTTGCTCCCTCTCTGCTTTTTCCTCCAAGTCTTCTGATCTCTAAAAGGGGTCTCTCTGGTTACACTCTCTCTGTTGTGTATATTGCCAGGGAATGTATCTATTTGTAAGGGAATGGCACCTTGCTATTTATAAGAATGGGCTGTGATCATTAGTGTTGCCAATGATTGTTTCCTGGAGATGGCGGCGGCCTGTGGATTTGTCAATCTAGGCCATTCGTTTTGATTGTGATGAATCTGGACCATTAAGTGTAGATTACACCAAATCTCATCAGCAGTTAATGCTGATTGGAATATATCTCCCTCATGATGATCTTCTGATGTCTACGAATAAATTTGATTTATTCTCCTGCCACGTGTCCCAGATTATTGGGATTTGACCCAATCTCTGATTGCAGTAAATCTGAGAAATTGATTTGGCTTAGGACACGTGTCCTAGGAGCCACTGGGGGATCTGAACCGCATGAAGATTGAGCCGCATAAGATTTGGGCCACATAAGGTTTGGGCCTCGTGTCAGGGCTGCTCGTGTAGTGGCCCTCCCTCGAACTTTTGAACCGCATGGAGGTGATCATTGCGAGCCGCATAAGGATTCATCCGCCTGAGCCGCATGGAAATGGTCCGCTCGAGCCGCATGGGAAGGCCTCCGTTTGAGCCGCATGAGACTGTTTCGGCTGAGCCGCATAGGACGGCTTCATTCTGAACCGCATGGGAAGTCTTCGCTCGAGCCGCATATGAACGCCCACGTGGCAATGCCATGTGGCATTTTTATGGATCTCGGGGGATTGTGTCAGAGATCTCTTTCTCTTCCCTAGGGGTCTGTCATTATGACAGAGTCATAATTGCCTCTCTTGTGTCAGGGCTGTCACTTTTTTTAGAGTTGTCAGCCGTCAAAGTAATTAATACAGCATAGGGCGGAGGGGAACACTGTTACGCCACGTGTCTTCTGAGCCGCATGGGATGTCTTGGGCCGCATGGGATGTCTTGGGCCGCATGGGATGTCTTGGGCCGCATAGTCCCTTATGCCGCATGACTCTCTGAGCCGCATGGGCTTTCTGAGCCGCATGAGATTTCCTAGCCGCATGGATCATTTTACATGCTTCTACAATAACCATGGACTTCGTCTCTGGTTTACCGCGTACACCCGGTGGGAAAGATGCTATTTGGGTTATCGTAGACAGATTGACGAAATCCGCTTACTTCATTCCGTTCATGGTAGGGCTGTCAACCGAGAAGCTTGCAGACCTCTACATGCGTCATATTGTACTAATTCACGGAGTGCCAGTGAGTATCATTTCAGACATGGACAACCATTTCACATCACACTTCTAGAAAAGTCTGCAGCTGAGCTTGGGTTCGCAGTTGAAGTTCATCATCGCCTATCATCCACAGATGGACGGGCAGTCCGAGAGGACCATTCAAACACTGGAGGACATACTGCGAGTTTGCGCACTCGACTTCGGCGGTTCGTGGAAGGATCACTTGCATCTTGTGGAGTTTACCTATAACAACAGTTATCAGGCTAGCATCGAGATGACACCGTTCGAGGCGCTATATAGACGGAGAAGTCGCACACCTTTATCTTGGGACGACGTCGGTGAGAGGACTTTGCTTGGTCCAGAGATGGTGGTAGACTCAGCCAAGAAGGTCAGACTGATCAGAGAGCCCCTCAGAGTTGCACAGGATCGACAGAAGCACTGGACGGACAGCAGCAGACGGCCATTGGAGTTCACAGTTGGAGATAGAGTGTTCCTGAAGAACTCGCCGACCAGAGGCATCATTCGTCTTAGCAGAGGCAGGAAACTCAGTCCCAGATACATTGGGCCTTTCGACGTGATGGCACTGATTACTTAGGTGGCCTATCAACTAGCACTTCATGCTAGCTTGGAGGGAGTGCACAATGTTTTCCATGTGTCCCAGCTTCAATGCTACATTCCAGATCTGAGCCATGTGGTGGACTACTCAGAGTTAGAGATGGGTCCAAGCTTGACCTATAAGGAGCAGCCAGTGAAGATCCTTGATCGAAGGGAGAAGCAATTGCAAAATTAGACTATACCGCTTGTCCGAGTCATGTGGAGACACCACTCTCCGGAAGAGTCCACATGGGAGCGCGAGGACGAGATGCGGGAGCACTATCCTAGTTTGTTTGCTTGATTGAATTTTGGTTTTTCAAAAATTTTAAATTCAATAAATGACTTGTGTCTAAACAATTCATTATGATTTTTTTTTTGAGAATTTAATTTTGTCCTTCGAATTTCGAGGACGAAATTCTTTTGAGGGGGAGAGATTTGTAACCCCATCTTTCCAATTTTTGAGAAATTTAAAGTTTTCTATAATAATATTTTGATTTAACAATTTTGAATAATAATGATTATTTTGGAGGGAGATTTGAATTGATGGCAAAGGTGCAATTTTCCAATTTAGTTAGAGTGGTCCCCAACCCTTCAACAAACTCTCTAACAGATTTTTAATTGTTTTCGTAAATACTGAAAAGAGGGAGGACTTCTGTGAAATTATTTTGAGAGGGGAGCCCTGTTTGCAAATTGCTCTTGGGCGGAGGGCTTAGATGCAAAGTGGCGCATCTATATTTTGTTGGCTGAGGAAAGAGAAAGCCCCATTCTCTTCTTCAGATGATTTTTCCCAATTGAGTTATCATTTTCTTCCTTTTCATCCCAACCAAACCCTAACCCAAGTTCTTCCGCGTTCGAAAGTGATGGTGGCGGTGGTAGTGAGGATCTACTCCTCTGATGAAGGCCTGGGCATCACAAGGACAACTCCGGCGATCGAGGCATAGGCGCGGCAGCACGTGTTAATCCGGCGACTGAACTCTGTGGAGGAGTCAAGTCCTCTCCTGAGGGATCGATCTCCCTCGTCGATTGTTAGGTTTGTGATCGAAACTCTTAACCCTCGATTTTATCTCTCGTGTCGTTCCTTCTTGTTTGAAAGCTGTGTCCGATCCATGGTTGGTAGCTCGAGTACTCGAAGCTGGGTCAGATTTCTTGTTGGAGGACTACGTTCCGTTCGGGAAATGTCACGACCCGCACCCGTTTTTCGGATACGAGACGTGCCAAGCTAGCCTACGCCACAGAGTCTGCGGTAGAACGCTGTCACGGCCAAGATGCTCAAAATCACAAAATATACATTTATTGCTCATTCACATCCTTAAATCAAATCTACAAATTATTACAAGATTTACATTTGCTAGAAAATATAATGTCTCATAAAATAGAAAAGATGGCTAATTCAATTGTCTAGGTTGATCTCAGCATACCCATGCCTTCCCAGTGCTAAGAGTGATCACGGCTAAACCTAAAAAATAATGGTTTCCAGTCAGGAATGGAATGAGTACAATTTCACAACAGATTCAATAAATGACGAAATCCATAAATCTATAAATAATAATAAAATACATGACGCAAAGACAAGTATAGAATCATGACAGGAACTGAGCATGGTGAACAATGCAAGTGAGTACTAAAAATAGAGAAGACCTGTAGCCAGTAATATATACTATAGAACCAGACACGGTACCTAGTTAGTGAGTTGAAATACTACTTCGACATGTAAACGGCTAAGGATAAATCCGACACCCCGCATATGAAATGTGCGACTGCTATTAGGCAAGAATAAGATCCGGCACCCCGCACATGTAGTGTGCGACTGCTATTAGGCAAGAATAATTTTAGGTTTATTTACATGTCTAGAGTATTTCTCTGCCCGACCAGTACTCATGGATCCAAACAGGTCACGAACACGCTAATAGATTGGTCACGAACAACATGTAAAGAATCCATAACTACTATCTCATGTAACATCATGTCAAGAACTAATGGAATATCAATGTAAAACACTTCTACGTACATGATTCATAGAGATAATCAGATATAAAAACTATCAGAGATGTACTCGCATGAGGTCCTGTGCTGGTGAAACCGATAATACCATACCACTCAATGAGCCACAACAGTCAACACATGCAGAAGTCTCCGGATGCTAAAATAAACATTACAAACATTTTCAGAATAGTCAAATTAACTAGAATTGTCTGTCCTTAAGTCTAATTCTGTACACAGGGGCAAAACGGTAATTTTTGGTCAAAACGGTATCTGTCGTTAGACCCACTTTGCACCGAAAAGTGTGCCACAGTCTATGGTCTCTAAAGTCGTCAAACTATATGTCTACAGGTTCGATTTTTTGATATGAACCTAACCGTATGTCCAAAGTTGGATTCGGACGGGCCATACACAAAATCGTCCATTGAGTCGGATCGTAGGGCCCGCAAAACGGCAATCCGGTCAACTGTCTCAGAATAGGACCAAACTTGGCATACAGGACCAGAAAAATGATACGGTCCTGTTGGCACAAGTTTCGTCTCGATCTGACGAACGTGCACAAAGTAATTAGGAAGTTTACACAGAGGCCGATACCGTGAATTTTGACGGATACGCATCAAATTTGTCGTGCACACGCGACCAATTTGAATTCCGTCAAAGCCCACACGTCCGTAAAGTCGATACGCACCTTTCGATTCTTTCGGTTCGCGACCACGTCGCCCGGATTGGCGGGACAATAAAAATTTCTGAAACTCCAGAAAGGAAATCTAGGGATTTGACCCAATCATGCCCCAATTCATTCATAAAATATTGTCTAAAATAATACCTATTACTTTAAATAATCTTCGTAATAAAATCAATTGTCAAAATATTTGTTAAGAATAATTCAGATATTTATAGCTGTATATTTTTCACAAATACAATATCTTCTAAAATAATATATTAATAATTTGAATTTAATATGACTTTTAATAAAATAGTAATTCAAATTATCCTGGAATAAAACCTCTTCTAAAGTTTTGCAAATCTCTCCTCACTTTTTTTCCAAAATATCTAAAATAGAAATATAATAAAAATTATTTCCCGATTTGGAAAAATAATTAAACTAAAATAATCTAAATGGAGATTGTAAGAAAACGAAAAGTGGGCTTATCCAAACTACCTACCTTAGAATGATTCGTCCTTGAATTTAAGGACTAGGATCAAATCTTTCTAAGATTTAAATAAATAGTGGATTTACCAAATCAAAATCAATCCATAATAATTTTAAAAATAATTCAAGGTTTTATTAAGATATTAAAAATGCATTTGATCGAATCTAAATATAATACAATAATAATTTAAATGAATAATACGTTTATCAAATGACTTGGAAAATATTGTATATATTATCTAAACAATACATTTCTTTGTTAGTCCAAGGCTGAGTCAAACTAATTATAATATAACAGAATGAATTTAATTGATAATTAATATTAGCAAATAATTTAAACGATATTTTATAAATTCTAAATCCAAAATAGTTTGACAAAAAAATTGTTGTCATCCAAATATATTCTATAGTGGTTACAATTAAAATCTATTTTCTATCTAAAATTTATTAAAATAAAACAAAATAAAACTTTTGAAAGTAGGGATGTGGGTTTACAATTCTATCCACCTTAGAATATTTTGTCTCCAAAATTTCAAAGAGCACGATTAGGCACGACTATGATGAATAATCAAGAAACCAAATTTTTAATTGATATGAATAAAGAGACGAATGGTATAATCAAGGAAGTGATCACAATATTAACGATAATAGACAAAAGGAGAGGGTGATTTGGTACGACCAGTATTCGGTCAAATAGTCTAGTTGACAAGCAAATCTTTTTAAGAATGATCAAGGGTGAAATGGTTGGCCACGACCAATCTATGGTCAGCATGGTTGAGTCATTACCAGCCTTTTAAGGAATGTCCAAAGTTTTTGATGAAATCTAAACATGATTTTAGTCGCATTTAAGAGATAGTCACGATCAAGGCTAATCGTGCAAGTCATCCAAGCAGGGTGAAAATAGGAAGTCGGCACGAGCATGATCATGATCAAAATAGTTATGACCATAGTTGGAATGAAAGTATAACCTTAGCTAAGATTTAATCTCGATAAAAATGTTGTAAGATCGATTGAAATTATCTTAGTACGAACAACTAGTTGAACAAAATTATTTAGGCACGATCATGGAATTGAATTCTAGGATGACAGGCGAATTGGTACGATTGAAATATGATCGAATAGTTTGGTCGTGATCAAAAAGTATTTAAGGACGATCCAATCGAAATCGTTCTAACATGAACGATTGTGTAAGCATGATCATAGAATCAAACCTAGGAAAGGATACGAATTGACTCGATCGAATTATAATAAAGGGGTCTAGTCTTAATCGAAATTATTCAAGGATGATCAAATCCAAAAATGCTTAAAATATTTATCCACAATTATTTAGGCACGAGTTTAGAATCAAAATCAAGATAAGCTTAGGATTCCAGTCGAAATTACATTAAAAGATGACAACCTGAAAAATAGAAGGATAGGAAGGAAGAGAGAACTACCAGTTTATTGAGAAGATTGTGACTAGGAATAAGCACAAATCAATCTGAAAACTTAATATTTATATGCCAATAAGACATAGTCTTTATGGTATTCGAAACTCGTAAACATAATCAAAGTCATTTTACCGAGAATTTATGCCTTGCCAGTGTACAGCTAGCTACATTAAACCCTTGGTTCCACAACTCAAGCTATGTTGCGGTAACGATTATCCTATCAACTCTATCTAATCTTGACATAACAACTCAAGTATGAAATAAGACGACCAAGATATAATTTTTAAGAATGTTCGATCATCCACGCTTACTTGAAATTATTTCAACTTAGGGGTCATGCCACACCAGTGCGCTGTTGGCTGCAGTGAACCCGCAGTCTCGATAATTCAAATAAGTGACGATAGTGTGCTGCTGTCTTGTCATCGTAAATCATCAAAATTATTTAAACTATATCCTCAAGAATATCAAAGCAGTTTAGAATATTGTACAAGTTGATAAAGATAGAAAAGTGCAAGTATCTGTTCTTCAAGTATAAGATCAGCTTCTTGGAAGGAAAAACAATTGGTTAGGAAGGATAATGATCAAATTCAAAATGTGTAAAATCTTATAATCCTTATTTCACCTATATTCAACATTCAACGATTGAGAGGAAGCTTTTGAATCCAAAAAAACTTAACTCGAGATTAATAGACAATTGAGTGAGAAGTTATTATTTTTTTAAAAATAATTCCTTAGGTCCAAGGAAAAAAAAATAAGTGATACGAACTTATGATGTGGCGATGTTTAGAAAAGACATAAGATAAAGTTGTACAAATGATCATGATTAGGGAGAAAATGACCGAAGGCAAAAGAAATATAAACTTAAACTTATATTTCACTAATATTCAGGATCGAGGAAAAATATGTATATTGAACTATGTCTACCTATTATGAATATATTTATAAACAAATATATATGTATAGCCTAAGTAAATCCCAAAAATCCTAAAATATCATTCTAAGAGAAGGTTACCCCATTTCCAAGTAAAATATAAATTTAAATAGTATTAATACATATATTATATTAAATTTATAGAAATTATTCACAATACTAGAAATGGACTACCAATATATACACACATCTATATATCTACATGGACGACGTTGGTCGTACTACATGACCACCAGGACTCGGGTTGAGTTCGGGCTGATTTGGAACAACCGGGTCTTCTAAAAGCCAATAATCTTAATAATAAATAATTAAATTATTCTTATGGTTATGTCACGATTTGGCCTGGTTTTCCTAGTTAGTATACACCTATGACTTGGTCTTCTCTACCATGGCTAGTACACAAGTCAAAGCACTCGACCACACTCTCAGTGCCAAATTCTTGGTTATTTTGTGCTCCAAAACTTAACCATGATTAAGGCCTTCTATGATAGATATTTATAAAATTCTAAAATAACATTTTATTTCAAACAAATAAATAAAAGGGTATTTCTAAACTTTCGGAAAGTGGGGTTACGAATCTACTCACTTTTAGAAATACTATCGAATCAGAATACAATAGTGAATTCTTCGATAAAACCATCTAATAGGATTTTGAATTCGATGAAGCCCATGTAGCAACCTTAAATACCCCACTGTCAAATTAAACTAGGGACTCCTAGTCCTAACCATTATCCTAAAATTGACTTACTCCTACTTGTGAATGAGCATTTCCTAGTCGTAGGCTCGCAATGGTACGACTAACTTAAGTACCATCACGAGTTCGCATATTTTGCAAAAACTGACCTGTATGGGCCACCACAAAAACTTGTCACGACCCGCACCCGCTTTTCGGATACGAGACGTGTCCAAGCCAGCCTACGTCGTAGAGTCGACGATAGAATGCTGTCACGGCCAAGATGCTCAAAATCACAAAATATACATTTATTGTGCATTTACATTATTAAATCAAATCTATAAATTATTACAAGATTTATATTTGCTAGAAAATACAATATCTCATAAAATAGAAAAGATGGCTAATTCAACTATCTAGGTTGACCTCAGCATACCCATGCCTTCCCGGTGCTAAGAGTGATCGCGACTAAACCTAAAAAATATTGGTTTCCAGTCAGGAATGGAATGAGTACAATCTCACAACAGATTCAATAAATGACAAAATCCATAAATCTGTAAATAATAATGAAATACACGACCCAAAAACAAGTATAGAATCATGACAGAAACTGAGCATGGTGAACAAGGCAAGTGAGTACTAAAAACAGAGAAGACCTGTAGCCAGCAATATATACTATAAAACCAGACACGGTACCTATCTAGTGAGTTGAAATACTACTTCGACATGTAAACGACTAAGGATAAATCCGGTACCCCGTACATGAAATGTGCGACTGCTATTAGGCAAGAATAAGATCCGGCACCTCGCACGTGTAGTGTGTGACTGCTATTAGACAAGAATAATTTTGGTTTTTTTTTTACATGTCCAGAGTATTTCTCCGCCCGACCAGTACTCATGGATCCAAACAGGTCACGAACACGGTAATAGATCGGTCACGAACAACATGTAAAGAATCCATAACTACTATCTCGTGTAACATCGTGTCAAGAACCAATGAAATATCAATATAAAACACTACTATGTACATAATTCATAGAGATAATAAGATATAAAAACTATCAGAGATGTACTCGCCTAGGGTCCTGTGCTGGTGAAACCGATAATACCATACCACTCAATGAGCCACAACAGTCAACACATGCAGAAGTCTCCGGATGCTGAAATAAAAATTACTAACGTTTTCAGAATAGTCAAATTAGCTAGAATTGCCTGTCCTTAAGTCCAATTCTAGACACAGGGGTAAAACGGTAATTTCGGGTCAAATCGGCGTCCACCATTGGACCCGCTTTGCACCGAAAAGCGTGCCAAAGTCTATGGTCTTTAAAGTTTTCAAACTATATGTCTACAGGTCTGGTTTTTTGATACGAACCAACCGTATGTCCAAAGTTGGATTTCGGAGGGCCGTGCACAAAATCGACCGTTGAGTCGGATCGTGGGACTCGCAAAACGACGATCCGGTCAACTGTCTCAAAATCGGACCAAACTTTGCACACTTGACTAGAAAAATGATATGGTCCTATTGGCGCAAATTTCATCTCGATCTGACGAACGTACACAAAGTAATTATGAAATTTGCATAAAGACCGATACGGTGAATTTCGACGGATACGCATGAAATTCGTCGCGCACTCGCGACCAATTTGAATTTCGTCAAATCCCACACGTCCGCGAAGTCGATACGCACCTTTCGATTCTTTCGGTTCATGACCACGTCGCCCGGATTGGCGGTACGCACGTCGTATCTTTCCAATTTTTAAAACAGGTTTTTGATCAACTTTGAACATGTTTTATTTAATGAATACCTAGATTTATTTAAAACTAAAAGAAGTGTTTTGTTGTCGTATATGTTGTCAATAAACTCCTTCAAATAGATTTTCGAAATTCCTAATGTCTGGTTCTAAAACTTCTTTCAAACTAGGGGTTTGAGACAGTCTAAGTGACCTGTTTCCAGTCAGTTTTTCGATGATGTTTGCGTCGAATTTATGAGCGATCTAAGTATGCATATAAAATTCTATTTGAAAGGGTATAAAGAGGGTTATATTGTCAACGTGTACGAAGAAACCGTGCAGAAATATATGCGACGACGAGAGAGAAAACTCACCGCGAAGTGGTCCGATGCCCAGCCCATGCTACTATGGTTGTTCCTGCTGTCCGCGTGCGCGCGGCCGATTCCGATGCTCGCACGGCGGCACGTGACCGCTGGGTTTGCCGCCAGGGGTCAGGGAGGGGTGGCGCGTGTGAGGAAGGAAGGGAGAGCTAGGGTTTTGCTTTTGTTTTTCTTCCGATCTCTCTCTCTGTTTCGAATATATGCTCGGTCTGGAAATTTCCTATCGGGTTTGCTTTGGGCTCGGGTTGGGGTGTCGGTCTTGGGCTGGGACGAAATGATTGTTTGTTTTGTTGTTGGTTCTTTTTATTACTTAAAGTTATATATATATATATATATATATATATATATATATATATATACATATACATATATATATTTATCTATATATTCATACACATATAACCAAATAATATCTATAGACACACACACACACACACACACACACACACACACACACATATATATATATATATATATATATATATATATATAAATATATATATATATATATATATATATATATATATTTATATACATATATTTTATATGCTCGGTCTGGGAATTTCCTATCGGGTTTGCTTTGGGCTCGGGTTGGGGTGTCGGTCTTGGGCTGGACCGAAATGATTGTTTGTTTTGTTGTTGGTTCTTTTTATTACTATAGAAGCATGGAAAATGATCCATGCGGCCAGGGAACCCCATGCGGCTCAGACAGTCTATGCGACACAGAAGGACTATGCGGCTCAGGAACTATGCGGTCTGAAATATTTCATGCGGCTCAGAAGACACGTGGCGTAACAACGCTCCCCTTCGACCCATGCTGTATTAATTACTGTGACGGCTGACAATCCTGAAAAAGTGACAGCTCTGATACAAAAGAAGTAATTATGACCCTGTCACAATGACAGCCCCCGAGGGAAGAGAAAAAGATCTCTGACACAAATCCCCCGAGATCCATAAAATGCCACGTGGCCTTGATCACGTGGACGATCATATGCGGCTCGAGCGAAGACTTCCCATGCGGTTCAGAATGAAGCCGCTCCATGCGGCTCATGTCGAGACCCTTGTTAGCAATTCGGCAAACGGAAAAAATTCGAGACGACAAATGTACGAGTATAAATCGGTTCAGTGCAAATAAAATACGTTTAAAAATTCGGTCAAATATTCAAAAAATGAAAATATTAAGGTTAGAAACTTCACATTCTTAAATATGTTGTCAAATTTGATTAATTAAACAGGTTTCTAGCATGTTTTTTGTGCCAAATTTTTCAATAATTTATACATAACACGTTTAAAACTTCGCATGCTTAAAATTTACGTACTGATTTGGATCTGTTAAAAGTTCACAAGTATTATACGTTTATGAAAGATACGAAAAAATTTGCGTATAATACGAGTTTTATTCGGGTGATTGCTAACAAGGGTCGAGACAGCCTCATGCGGCTCAAGCAGAGGCCTTCCCATGCGGTTCAAGAGGACCATTTCCATGCGGCCTAGGCAGATGCATCCACATGCGGCTCACAATGATCATCTCCATGCGGTTCAGGGGTTCGAAAGGGGGAAGCCACTACCCGAGCAGCCATGACAAGTGGCCCTAACCTTATGTGGCCCAAAATCATATACGGCTCAATCGTCATACGGTTCAGATTCCCCCAGTGGCTCCTAGGACACGTGTTCTAAGCCAGTCAATCTCCCAGATTTATTGCAATCAGAGATTGGGTCAAATCTCAATAATCTGGGACACGTGGCAGGAGAATAAATCAAATTTATTCGCAGACATCAAAAGATCATTATGAGGAAGATTTATTCCAATCAGTATTAATTGCTGATGAGATTTGGTGTAATCTATACTTAATGGTCCGGATTCGTCACAATAAAAACGAATGGCCTAGATTGACCAATCCACAGGCCGCCGCCATCTCCAAGAAACAATCATTTGCAACACTAATGATCACATCTCATTCCTATAAATAGCAGGGTGCCATTCCCCTGCGAGACACACAGGCAGAGAGATATAGAGAAGAGTACACATATAGAGAGAGAGAGAGCACCAGAATACTTGGAGAGGAGAAGCAGAGAAAGCAAAGAGAGCATTTCTTCCAACGCCAAGCAATCTTCTAGAGCCAAGGCTGTATACCGATCGTCCAAAGAGTAAGACAGAGCTGCCGTCGCTTTCCCGAGCCTCTATTGTCACCCTCCAGAATCTAAAATAAACAATTGTACTTAGATTGCTGTACCTAGGCTTTTTGTACAAGCGAGTTTGTAATGTGAAGTAAAAGTCCGGTCCTCCGATAATTGTTCTGTTCTTTTATATTTTATGGCAAACACGATGGCGACTCTGCTGGGGACAAACTTTTCCAAAGCTGAAGAGTTGGTGACACAGTCGGATGCAGCCAAGCTTGGCTCCACGCAACAGAAGATGGTCATCTGTTTCGACCAACAGGCATTCGAAGAGACGCTCTCTGAAGGAAGTGCTGGCCTGATCTAGAAGCGAACCCGCACAAAGAAAGCTCGCTGCGAGTGGAGGCCGAAGTCATTCGCTCCTCCACAAGCTCTGGACGGGATACTCTCTGCTGCCCAAGACGGCGAGGGCGATTCTAATGCGGCTCTACTTCAAGCCATAAAGAACTCTGCTGTTCCCAAGTCCGGCAAAGGAAAACACTACGATGCTGGACTTGCAGGGGCAAAGAGTGACTTTGTGCGTCCCAAGAAGAAGCCGAACACTCATACCAACCACATGCAGGAGGCTTATGAGGGTGGATCCTCCAGCCGCATAAAGAAGAATCATGCGGCTGAGACTCCCAGCCGCATGAAGAAGGCCTATGCGGCTACGCCTGCCAACCGCATACAGACAACCGGAGACAGCCGCATGACGCCTACTCCACGTGGCTCCGTCTTCGACCGCCTCTCTTATGGTCCTGATCTCTTGTGCTCCCAAGAAGACATGTTTGACTCTCTCCAGTATCACTTAGACTCTTCCTACTATGTGCCCTTACGCACTAGAGCGAACAAGTCTAAGGTAGCGCAAGCCTGGCGAGTTTGATTCGCTGATCTGACCTTCGACCATTCGAGCGTCCCGCATACCGTTATGCGAGCCTCAGATGGGAAGTTGTAAAGAACCACTCGAGTCCAGCCCCTGGCGGCGGACGGACAGAGAGGTTCGCAAAAGTCTCCTAAAATTCTGGGAGCAGAGATGGTCGACCACGACCCATCTAACTTGCGTGAGGCTATCCTCCACAAACGCAAGGAAAGAAAAGACGCATCGGGGTGCAAAAAGTCCTCTCACGGACGCCACTGCACTCAAGTCATCGTCAACTGCTGCTGCAACAGTACGACGGCACAAGAAAGCCGGCAGTCCGTATTTCAAAGACTGCAATAGCCTCTTCAGAAGACGAGGCACTTCCCGTCGTATCTTGTAACTCTGTTCGGAAAGTCCCCACTGATGGGAGGGGGAAGAAGACAAATGTTCCCAGCCCGAAAATCTCAACCACTGTGACTAAAAGACTGTCGTCTAAGCGGGTGCCCACTACCGGAGTTTTCCAAGGTACTCGCTCAAAGATGAAATCTGCTACAGTGAAAGATTCGTCGTCCATAACGCAGGGGGTTGCTGAGGCTGGGGGTAGCACCCTTCCGAGCCTCCACAGCAACCCAATTTCCAAGAAGACGAGCCGGGGGAGACAACTCTCCCATCAGATGTAGCAAATCTCGACGTCCCCGATGACATCCACAACTCCCAAGACGAGGCGAACTCGGAGATTGGGGGTACTATTCCTTCTGAGTCTGAATCAGAAGGGAACATACCCACATACCCCGATGACTTCTCACTACAGGGGTACGATTCGGAGGGCGCTTCCTCTACCGCTCCGTCTACCTCTCCTTATGTAAAAACGGTATTCATGACAGACAGCAACCAAGGTGGTTCCAGTGATCGCCAGCACATCGACAGTCTCGAAGCCATATTGCTTGCTTTGGTCAAGTCTGTAGACGAGATTGAAGTGACCCTTCCAACTCTGCAAGGAGGGACGCCTGGCCCAACCAGCACGGGTCCCGCGGTCAATGCGAACTCGAATTCGGCGGCACTGAACCCGGGCAACAATCCTCCGGAAACAATGGCCCCCACCGCCATGGACGAAGCCCGCGAAGTAAGAAGAGAGGTCCAAGAGCTCCGAGCCATGTTTCACGCTCGAGAGAATTCTCAAGGCCTCAGAATACGGTAACCATACCCTGCTACATGGAGGGATGTTCCATTCCCACCAAGATATAAGCCGTTCAATATCAATCCTTATGATGGCAAGACCTCGGCAAGTCGATACATCACTTACTTCGAGGTCACCACCGACCATCTGCCCCATGACGATGCTATTCTCACCCGATTATTCATCGGAGCATTAGTAGGAGTCGCCTTCGACTGGTATCGCAACTTGCCGGACAACTGCATCCACTCCTTCGCCGACTTCAAGCGCATGTTCTTGGAGAGATTCTACGAAGTAGGGCAGGACATCACCATGTCCACCCTCATGGACGTCGTCCAAGGGGAAAAAGAGCTCACAAGGAACTACATCGAGCGGTTTCGCCAGACCGCCATGAAGCTACCCTCTGGAAATCCAGATTCTTCCTTGATCGAGATTTGCCAAAAGAGACTCCTTCCGACAATCAGTCTCTGGATGGGCGAAAGTCAATTCATGGATTGGAAGACGTTCATCATCAGTGCCACAAGCGCCGAAGAACGACTAAAGAAGGCTCGCCAACTGGGATTGCACATCTCGGAAGGAGAAAACAAGGGCAAGCGTCCCAACAACGATAATGGGGGTAGCCCCTCCAATAATCGGGATAGCAAAGGAAAGCATGCTGTGGTGGCCGATACAGCACAAAAACCTGAGCTAAAGCCCGCAGACAAGCAATGGCCGCAAATCACTTACTCCTTCAAAGACGGTCACGTCAAGCCCATCTTGGACATGCTCATACAAGGGAACATCAGCTTCCTCCACCAAGACGAGAACGACGGCCGACAGAGATGGAGAATCCAAAGTACTGCTATTATCATCGCTACGTCCACCATGCTACACACGACTGCTACCAGCTGAAACAGTACATCCAAAAATCTCATCGATTCGAATGCTTTGGCCATCGATTTCGAAGAGGTAACGGTGGCAGCCAATATGGTGTCGGTACAATTCGGCAGCTTCCCTCCAACGGAAACTCAAGACGGGGTGGTCCCCATCCCTATGGCGACAATGGAAATTGCTAATCTTCCATCTCCCCGAGATCAAGCTGTTGGTCTAGTGCCCCTCACCACATCACTAAGGGAGGTCATGTGGATCCATCCAGATTTGGTATCGGAAATGACTTGGCCCATATCATCTTCTACCTGCAAAAAAAAGTAGAAAAGTTAGATCGTGCCGCACGATCTCGGCAGATATCGAAGAAGCTACAGCCGTCATCACGCGGTCTGGAGCACAATCCCAACCTGTGGTTGACAACCCAGCTGAAAATTATCAACCCACTACAACTGATGCTCCGGGACCGGCTCAGCCTTCGACGACCGACAAGCCTAGGCCGAGGGAGACTCGTTTTGATAAATCCCTCCGAAAAGAGGCATCACAGGGGCTGGAGAAGCCCTACAACTTCGATATATTAGCGCAGTTGGCCAACACACCGGCCAAGTTATCATTATACGAACTCCTGAGAATCTCCAAGGATGTTCGTGCAGCTTTGAGCGATGCACTCCAAAATGCCGACGCGTACCTAGCTCAGGTCAACCTCACGGGAGAAAACCCGCCTACAGATCTCCAAGACAACGCCTGTACGGGAGCAATGCCCAACATTATCTTCACTCCGCAGGACATGCTCATCAAAACCAACCTACATGATCGCCTGCTATACTACACGGGATACATCGGCGATATGAAGGTGGATCAGATGTACATAGATCCTGGCTCTTCCATAAGCATTATCCCGAAGGGTCTGCTACATCATCTCTGTATCCCAATGCATCGCCTGACACCCACAAACACCGCCATCAGCAGTTTTAATTCGGGCAGGAGCTATCCAATCGGGAAGTTTCGTCTGAAGTATCAGATTGGCGATCTCCAATTCGAAGTCACCTGCTACGTCATAGATGCAGACACTTCTTATAACATCCTCTTGGGGCACCCATGGATACACGATTACATGATCGTGCCTTCCACGCTATACCAGTACTTCAAATATGTCGACAAACACGGCTTCGTGAGGACAGAATTTGATGATATTGATCCCTTCAAAGGGGTCGAATCCTACTACTCAGACTCCTGCATGTATGAAAAGTCAAAGAGGCACCTTGATGAAGGAGATGTACAAGCTCATACCGAGACAGCTACAGGATCAGAAGAACCTCTGACGATCCACCTCCAAGCTCGTAAACCGGGCAGGTCTGCACCCCTTACTGCCACTCTGCGGAAGGATGCGATCAGCCTCTCGGCGCAGGAGGAGCAGATGATAATCCGGCTGCCAAGGTCCGGCCAAGTGCCGAGACACACAACGGGGCCACTAACAATCAGACTGCCGAGAGTCGGTCAACCCCAAACGAAGAAGCTCAGTCCCTCCGATAGGCCACTGACGATACGCCTTCCCAAGAAGGGTCATCACCCGATGCAAGATCTGACACTTCTAGCGAACCAGCCACTCCTCGCTCCATATCAAGTGCCAAACTGGGGGTCACTAGTCTGCCAATAACTCTACGCTCTGCTCTATCAGCTAAATCTCTGACAATCAAGCTGCCCAGGGCGTCCTCTCAGTCTTCATTTACACAGGGGGTAGCCGAAGAGGAACCGGAGCTAGCCAAGTATGTGACTGCCCACACTGAGGTTCCCTCCGCTGATGATGTAATCCCCCTAGAAAAGATACCTTACTTCATCAATAAAGGGTTATCTTTGAACTACACCGAGCTCAATAAGCTATGTACAATGTATGCTATGGAACACGGTATAGGCACTCACCTACACACACAGGTGACAAATGTGTACACAGCGATCCAGCTTACTCCAGTGGAAGATACTTACCGAATAATCGAGGGAGGGGACCATCCAATCATCTTCGGCCGGAAGGATGACCCGCATCCCTTCACCATAGAGGAAGCCGACCTCGGGTCAGATGCCAGAAGACTGCCTCTGTATCTTTATAGCCCCCAATCCAAATATCTCATACAGAAATAGGGGTATGATCTGGAGATGACGCCAGGTTTAAACTACGGCACTGGGCGACGATTACCTTTGAAGCCGCCAGTCCCGGCAGGCAAACCGCGGGACTACTATGACAAAACTTGATGCGGGTTAGGGTATGTAACGCCTACTACGACCCCTGAGAGTTCAGATGAAGAATGCGACTGGCAGTCACATTCAACCGGGTCACCAACTTCTGACTCGGATACCAGCGTCGGAGACGTGTTCAGACAAGTCTTGTCAGTCAACATGGCATTCGTCGATGCTTACGAAGAAGACGAAGACATCCCCGAGATCCTCGAACTAGAGCCGTGGGCCCAGCAATTGGATGCACAATGGGAAAAACGGTTCGAACTGAGATAACCTCCTACTGAAGATGAAGTCATACAGGTTGATCTCGGCAGTGAATCTTTTCTAAAACCAATTTTTGTCAGTAAAAGCCTAGCAGAGGAAGAGCGAAAGTCGCTGCTAGAACTTGTCAGAGAATACATTGATGTGTTCGCCTGGAGCTATAAAGACATGCCAGGGCTAAATCCTGACATTGCTCTTCACAAACTCAACATTCGACCGGATGCAAAGCCAGTCAAGCAACAACAACGACGCTTTCGCCCAGGCATCATGGACGCGATCGAAGCCGAAGTTAACAAACTGATAGCCAGCGGCTTCATTCGTGAGGAGCAACATCCCGATTGGGTCGCCAATATAGTGCCCGTCCTCAAGAAGAATAGGAAGATCCGAATCTGCATCGACTTCCGCAATCTGAACGAGGCGTGTCCCAAAGATGAATTCTCCCTTCCTATCACAGACATCATGATCGACAATACCTGCGGCTTCGAACGTATTTCATTCATGGATGGCTTCTCGGGGTACAACCAAATCAAAATGTCTCCTGACGACGAAAAGCATATATCATTCCGAACACCAATTGGCACGTACTGCTACACAGTTATGCCTTTCGGTTTGAAGAATGCCGGCGCCACATATCAAATAGCCATGAGCATCATCTTCAGAGACCACTTATGCAAGACAGTGGAGTGCTATGTTGACGAGATTGTCGTTAAGAGTCGCTGTAATGGAGACCATCTGCAGGATCTAAGGACGGTATTCGACCTAATACGAGCGCACAATTTGAAAATGAACCCCACGAAGTCCTTTCTGGACGTATCTAGCGAAAAGTTCTTGGGCTTCATCATCACTGCACAGGGTATCCATGTAGACCCTGAGAAGACGAAAGCAATCATGGAGATGGGTCCCCCGAGAAATCTCTGCGAACTCAGAGGCCTTCAAGGGAGGCTAGCTTACATCAGGAGGTTCATTTCCAACCACTCCGGGCGATGTCGACCATTCACCCATCTCATGAAGAAAGGCATCTCATTCGTATGGGATGAAGAATGTCAGCGCGCCTTCGACAGCATCAAAGAATATTTGTCGAACCCTCTAGTCCTCGTGGCCCCGATTTCTGGAAAACCATTTCTGCTCTATGTACGAGCAATAAAACATTCCCTCGGGGCTCTGCTGGCACAAAACAATGACGCAGGCCACGAGCAACCCATATATTACCTCAGCCGAATGATAATTGGGCCAGAGCACCGATACACCGCTGTGGAGAAGGAATGCCTTGCCTTGGTGTTCGCCATTCAGAAAATACGGCACTATGTCACCGGACAAATGATACATGTGATCTCACGAGTCAACCCTCTCAG